>QGSO01000822.1:0-234612 GCA_011037825.1 Carya cathayensis
AAATACAACTTTAAAAACATTCTAGTACTACCTACGGGACATGTGGTTTTACCCAGAGCCGAACTGCTCTGATACCACCTGTGACGCCCCCAAGTCCCCACGCCCGGACACGGGGAAATTGAGACGTCCGGATGGTGACAACACGGGTCACCACCCTATCGACGAGTGCCGAGTGTGTGCAAGCGACAAAAGTGCATGAAGAGATACGCAGCGGATAGCAAAGACATATAACTAAGTACCAGAATTTTTTCTTAATTAAAATACAAAGCGGTTCAAAACATACATAATAGAATATTACAAATACAAATAGTGTTTTAAAGCCAACTCCAATGCATAAGTTCCAACTCAAAACTCCGGCGGAGCCGCATCCTCGGGCTCAGCCTCCTCCTCCTCCTCGATTCCTGCACCAAAATCTACGGTACCAAAAATGGTGCCGCAGGTAAGTAAAATCCAAAACCCACTAGATAAAAACATATAGAACTCAAACAATATGCATGAATAAATGCCAATGCACCAAACCCATAAAACCGTATTTTTTCCACGCACGCCAAAAATCCCATTTGGCCCAAAAACATATTCTTTCCAAAGTCACGCCAAAAGTCCATTTGGCCCATATCCAACTCAATCCAAACAAACCGTATGCACCATGACCTCCCCTAGGGGTCATCCGCACACCCTGGCTCCTGTGCCACACCGCGGGAATCCACCACGCGCATGACACATAAACGAGCGATGCCCAGTTCCGCGCCCTGCGCGTTCGTAGCCAAGCATCCTCGAGACGAGCGATGTCCAGTTCCACGCCCCGCGTGTTCGTAGCCAAACATCCTCTAGCCCTCGCCAGCGAAGGGCCACGGAGTCGGTGCATAGAGCGATGCCCGGTTCCACGCCCGGCGTGTTCGTAGCCAAGCATCCCCTAGCCCCCGCTCCCATTGTCGCTCGGTTCCACGCCCGGCGTGTTCGTAGCCAAGCCTCGACTCAGGGGACGTCACTCAGTATTTCACGCTCCCGAGTGACCAGAGGAGCTCCACCGAGATAATACCCCATCCCGACTTGGGTCGTGGTACACACGCACCCGAAAATCCTTTTACGCCAATAAAACATGATTTTCTCAATTTAAATAAAATGCACGTGCATGCACCATGTAAATGAAATCTCAATGCACGACACAACCAACCAAGCATAAAACAACAAATCGAGCAACTCCGTCCTCCATCCATCCGACCCCCGAACTCCTCGGACTCAGTCAGGAATCAGCAAACCAACCAAATAAATTATTGTAAGAGCAAAATACATTTAAATCTAAAAGTAGAGTTTGGAAAATACTTATAGAGCTATATAGGATTTTTAGAATGTTCGGCGCGCGGCAAACGATGGGCGGAAAGCAACGTAACAGTGCAAATGCACTGTAGCCGTGGGTCGTAAAATACCCACTTTTGACTGGGGACAAACCAAGATACCAAATTGATAGGGAATGGTCTAGGGATTTTTATGAAGCTAGTGGAAGTGAGTTTTGGCCGTGGGTGGCGGCGAAAACGCCGGTAGAAGCGAAAAACGAGCAAATCGGAGTTGAGCTCGTGGGAGCTGCTCCGGTGGCCGATCTAGGCCAGAAATGGGTGGGTTAGGTCGGCAAGAGGTAGGGGAAGAAGTGGTGAAAAGATGGTGGCCGGAGGTGGTGCTACGGCGCCGAAAACGGTGACAAACCGTGCGGCTTAGATGTGCTTTTCCGGCCAAACGGCGGCACGGTTGGGGGAGATCTTCGGAGGGGTGGTGCACCGGAGAGAGGGGAAGTTTTCTGGGTGGGTGGTGGAGGCCACGCCGCCAGCAAGTGGCGGTTCTGGGTGGAGGAAGTTTTCGGCTACAGGGGAAAAATCTGGGTTGGTGTCGCGACTTTGAGCGGCTCGTGGCGACTAACGGTGGCTCCGATGGTCCTGAAAATTGGAGGGTTTGTAGCCTGATGTGAGGGGAAGAGAATGGTGGGGGTGGTGTATGACACCTCCACCGGACGGCGGAGATATGGGCGGTCGAAGGAGGCTGCGCGGAAAGGAAAAACAGAGGAAAAACTGGGTTGGTGCCTCGACTTCGAGGGGCTCGTGGCGGCTAACGGTGGGTCCAATGGCTCTGAAAATTGGAGGGGTTGTAGTCTGCCGTGAGAGGAAGAGAATGGTGGGGGTGGTGTACGACACCTCCACCGGACGGCGGAGATACGGCTGGCCAAAGGTGGCTGCGCGGGAAGGCAGAGTGCAGGGGAGAGAGAGCTGGACGACGCACGGGCACGGGAAAGAAAGAAAAAGAAAGGAAAGAAAGAAGGAAAAGAAGAAAAGAAAAGGAAAAGAAGGAAAAAGAAAAAGAGAAAAAGAAAAGAAGGGAAAAGAAATGAAGTCCAAACTTCACTTCCGGGATCCAGAAACTGATCCGCCGAAAACGATATAAAAACATAAAACGACTAAAAATAAATTAAACACCAGATCAAATAAATAAATAAAAACCAAGAAAATATTTTAAACGCATCGTTAAGCTAAAATAAAATAAATAACTAGTAAAAACCAACTATTAAATTTTAAATCCGAAAACATGCTAAAATAAATTTAAACAGCAATTTAAATTCAACAGCCAATAAAATCCAATTAAAATCTGATAATTTAAAATAAAAGCACTATAATATTAATTAAATTAAAACCACTCCTTCAGCGAAAATACACGTAAAAGCGGGTCATCACAACAATCTTTCATATAGAATTAAGGCAAATATCTCAGAACTCAAATGTGTGCGTGGAGCTAAACTAGTTGTGTGTTCCTCATTACTAGCCATGATTTGTCATAGGATTTTTCAACCTTAAGATTAATCATTGCTAATTCTAACTACCTCAAAGCCCAAGGGACTAGCAGTTTTCACGCCAGCTCTGTTTTTAAAGGCTGAACACTCAACCTCCAAAGTCTTGGGTAACTGTTTCTAGCCCTTTTACTTAGGAAAGTTCACTAAATCGCCTTTATTCCTTTTTTTTCTTTTCTTTTCTTTTCTTTCTAAACTTTTCAAATCCTTTTTCTTTTTTTTTTTCTTTTCTTTTTAGGCATGGCTCGGTAGTCCTGCAGTTTACTTCTACAGTGTTAAATCAATTAATGGTAAATAAGGAACATTACAAGCATAAGCATGTGCAAAATGTCCTTCAAACTTTGTCTTTTGTTCTACAAAAATCTTATTAAGTTTCATCTCAATAGGTATAGCATCTCGGTGTTTCAAGCCACATATCAACAAAATATGATGCATCAAAAATCATGCTCTATGTTTAAGCTTGAAAATAAATCTTCACAAATGATTCCGCTTAACTACTCCACCAAAATGCTCAAATTCAACCAAGATGCTCAATCATAAATGTATCAATGCACATCATGTCATTTTTTTTTCTATATTGTTTTTTTTAAAACTGTGCACACATGCTACCCCCCAACTCGTGAGAGACATAGTCCTCAATGAATCGAACGAAAGAAAACAAAGTGCACAAAAATAAGCAAGCAAAACAAACAATCAACATGAAATATAAAATCAAAGCAAAATAACAAATAATAAAAAAAAAATGCAAGTAAAGAAAACTGTAAAGAAGGAAAAACAAATCAAAACACTTCCCTGGGGTCTTGCACAAGCAAGATCTCTTCATGTGGATCAAAGACCTTCAGAAATGACTTTAGACGTTGTCCGTTGACAGTGAAGCTATCACCATTCTTTGGATTGACAATATCTACCGCGCCATGAGGATGAACGGTCTTTACAATGTACGGCCCACTCCATTGAGATTTTAACTTACCAGGAAAAATATGCAAGCGAGAGTTGTAAAGAAGAACTTCCTGGCCAAGTGTAAAATGCTTTAGATGAATTTTTTGATCATGTAGAATTTTCATGCGTTCCTTTGCCAGCTAGGCGTTGTCATAAGCATTTCGACGAGCTTTATCCAATTCATTGATTTGCAATTTTCTCAACTCTGAAACTTCATCAAGTGACATGTTAACATGCTTTATGGCCCAAAGAGCTCGATGCTGAATATCAACAGATAAATAACAAGCTTTACCATAAACTAATCGATAAGGAGACATCCCTAGATTTGTTTTAAAAGCTGTCCTACAAGCCTACAAAGTATCAAGAAGCTTAACTGACCAATCTTTCCTATTAGGCTTGATAGTTTTCTCTAAAATGATTTTTATCTCTCTGTTTGCCAATTAAGCTTGCCCATTTGTTTGAGCGTGATAAGGGGTAGAAACTCTGTGTGTGATGCCATATTTCTTCATGAGTGTAAAAAATGGTTTGTTGCAAAAATGAGAACCCCCATCACTTATGATAACTTTTGGCATGCCAAAACGAATAAACAGAGATTGCAAAAATTTCAGGACAACACGATGGTCATTTGTTTTACAAGCGACAGCCTCCACCCATTTTGAAACATAATCCACAGCTAATAGAATATATGTGTTTGTTTCCAAAGGAAACCAGAAAAGGTCCCATGAAGTCTATTTCCCAACAATCAAAAATTTCTAAAGTAAGAATAGGGGAAAGAGGCATCATATCTCTTTTACTAATGGATCCTAATTTTTGACAAGGCTCACAAGCCTTGTCAAAAATTATAAGCATCTTAAAACATGAAAGGCCAGTAAAAACCGCTTTGTAAAATTTTAGCGACTTTTTCTTTGCTGAAAAATTACCACCACATGCACCATATGACAAAATCTCAAAACCGAAGAAAACTCATCATCAGGAATGCATCTTCGAATCAATTGGTTCGAACAATATTTGAAAAGATATGGATCATCAAAGTAAAAGTGTCGTACCTCAGAGAGAAATCGACGCTTATCTTGGGTGGACCATTCAGAAGGCATTCGCTCAGTCACCAGATAATTGACTATGTCGGCATACCAGGGAGCTCTACTAACCACAAACAGCTGCTCATCCAAAAAACTATCATCAAGAGGAAGGCTAACATTTGAAGAGGAGGATGATGGCAATCTAGAGAGGTGGTCAGCTACCACATTTTCAACTCCTTTCTTGTCCTTAATGTTGATGTTGAACTCTTGAAGTAATAGAATCCAGCGAATCAAGCGTGGTTTTGCATCTTTCTTAGCCAACAAATACTTAAGAGTAGAGTGGTCGGTGAAAATAGTAACAGGAGAACCAAGAATATAAGTCTGAAATTTATCGAGTACAAAAACCACTGCAAGCAATTCTTTTTCAGTAGTGGTATAATTTCTCTGGGCATCATTCAAGGTTCTACTGGCATAATAAATCACAAAAGGTCTATTATCCACACACTACCCCAAACCAGCTCCTAAGGCATAATCAGTAGCATCTGTCATGATCTCAAAGGGAAGGTCCCCCTGCGGGGGTTGCATAATAGGAGCAGTGGTAAGCGACTTTATAAGGGTATCAAAAGCTTTTTGGCACTCATCAGTCCAAACAAATTCAATATTATTTTGTAAAAGAGTGCACAACGGTTTTGCAATAGAACTAAATCCTTGAATAAACTGCCTATAAAAGCCAGTATGACCAAGAAAAGAACGAGTATCCCTAACCGTCCTAGGAATAGGAAGTTTAGATATTAATTCAATTTTTGCCTTGTCGACCTTTATACCCTCAGAAGAAACAATATGTCCCAAGACAATGCACTGAGTAACCATAAATTGGCATTTCTCCCAATTAAGTAAAAGATTTTTTTCCTCACATCTCAGGAGAATACGTGTCAAATTATGCAAACAACTATCAAAAGATTTTCCAAAAACAGAGAAGTCATCCATGAATATTTCACAAATATCATCAATCATGTCAGAAAAAATACTCATCATGCATCTCTGAAAAGTGGCTGGAGCATTACACAAACCAAAAAGCATTCTAGTAAAAGAAAAAGTGCCAAAAGGACATGTGAAAGTGGTTTTCTCCTGATCCTCAGGCACTACAGCTATTTGATAATAACCAGAATATCCATCCAAAAAGCAATAATATGCATTACCAGCCACTCTTTCTAAAATTTGATCCAAGAATGGTAAAGGAAAATGATCTTTCCTACTAGTTGAATTAAGTTTTCTATAATCAATGCACATTCTCCAGCCAGTAACCATTCTAGTTGGAATCAACTCATTTTTATCATTTTTTATAACAGTCAAACCAGATTTTTTGGTACTACTTGAGTTGGACTTACCCACTTACTGTCTAAGATAGGGTAAATGATACCCACTGCGAGCAGCTTAAGCACTTCCTCTTTCACAACTTCCTTCATGGTAGGATTGAGCTTACGTTGAGCATCACGAACCGGTCTAGCATCATCTTCAAGATGGATTTTGTGGGTACAAACAGCAACATCAATACCTTTGATGTCGGCTATTGCCCAACCAATTGCGCCTCGATGCTTTTTTAAAACTTCAATCAACTGGGCATCATCCTTCTGATTTAGCATTGAGGAAATCACCACCGGAAAAGTGCCTTCTTCAGGACCAAGAAACACATACTTTAAATCTTAAGGAAGTGGTTTCAGTTTCAACTGGGGAACTTCTTTCTCTGAAGATTTAAGCATGTCTGTCGGTAGTAGAGCTTCAAACTAGGGTTTCCATCTTGCTCCTGCAAATTGTACTTCAAGTGGTAAAGAAGAATCTGTAAAACAATCAAAAGATTCAAAGTCATCTTCATTGATATGATCAGTTTTCTCATCAAGTAAAAATTCAGGTGTCTGAAAAATATAATCATTATCAGAGAAGGGAGAAGTTGATCAAATAAACTCCATTGGTGTCAAACTCTCCACAGAATTCAAATCACTTGTGTCATCAAAATGTGCTGGCATCTTGCAAGCATTGAAAACGTTCAACTCAAGTGCCATGTTCCCAAAGGTAAGCTTCAAAACTCCACTCCTTGAATTAATCACAACATTTGATGTAGCTAGAAATGGTCTTCTAAGGATGACAGGAGCTTCGTAAATAGTGGAGACTGGCTACTGCATATCAAGAACCACAAAATCCAGTGGGTAGTAGAATTTGTCCACCTGGACCAACACGTCCTCTACAATACCCCTCGGTACCTTAACTGATCTGTCAGCCAACTGTAGCATGACAGATGTCTTTTTCAGCTCACCCAATCCCAACTGCTCATCTACTGAGAATGGTAGCAAGTTCATACTACTCCCCAAATCAAGTAAAGCTCTCCCAATGCATGATTCACCAATCATAATAGAAATGTTGGGAGAACCAGGATCTCCAAACTTCTGAGGAGTCTCACTCAATATCAATGCACTAACTTGCTCCGTTAGGAAATCTTTCTTCTTTACATTCAGCTTCCTCTTCACTGTGCACAAGTCCTTAAAAAATTTTGCATACGAAGGCACTTGTTGTATGGCATCCAATAGTGGAATATTGATCTTTACTTGCTTGAAAATCTCTTGAATCTCTGTGTGATACTTGTTCTTTTGGCCAGCTGCTAATCTCTAACGATAGGGAACCATAGGTTGGTATCCCTTACTAGTTTCAGCATTTGCACTCATAGGCTTTTTCAGCTCTGGTCTCACTATCTCTGGTTCTTTCTCAACTTCATTAGTCTCTATTATATTTTCAGGTGTAGGAGCAACTACCTGTGTGTCCATAGACATCTCTGGTTGGGGAACTTCCTTCCCACTTCTCAAAGTAAGAACTGTCTTTGCTGTCTCAATAACATCCACTGAGACATTATGCACTTGCTGTTGTTATTGCCTGTATACTTGAGGATTAGGCTGAGGCTGTGCTAGAAATTTCCCTTTCTCTAGGGTGATCAAGGTCGTGCTCCTCTTATTAATAGTGCCTCTCAACTCATTTATGGCCTGACTGTTCTGATTATTTGCAGTGGCCTGAATCTGCATGAATTACTGAAGTGTATTGGCCATCTATGCCATACTGTCATCTAGAGACTTCTTTACAGATGATGAAGGCTGAGAACTCTGTGTAGCGAAATGAGGCTGAAATCCAGGAGGAGCTACAAAAGGATAGCTCTGAGAACTCTGATATGGCTGATACTGGTGCTGAGGAACACCCTGATGAAATGGCTGCTACGCAAGTGGTGGAGACCGGCCAGGCTGATCATTTCTCGATGAGAAATTTAGGTGATTCCTCCACCCCGAATTATATGTGTTGGAGAAAGGCTGATTTTGTGCTCTATTAACCCAGTTAGCTGATTGCATCTGCTCAGACCCACCTTCTTGAAATACTGGCATAATCGGGTAGTCTTGGGTCTTATGGTTTGAATCAGCACATATAGAACATGCCTATACTACTTTCACAGCCTTCACTTTTTCCATTTCCATGATCTCCAGTCTTCTAGTTAATGCAGCTATTCGGGCTTGAACATCAGTGTCTTCCTTAAGCTCATATCTACCCCCTCTAGAAATAACCCTCAGTGGCTGTGCTGCTAACTGCACTCGATCAGTACGAGTGTTCCACTGTTGTGCGCTCTCAGCAAGATAGTCAAAAAATGATAGAGCTGCATTAGGTTCCTTGCTAAAGAACTCCCCATTGCACATTGTCTGAACAAACTGCTTGCATTTTGGAGTGAGACCAGTGTAAAAATAGCTCACCAGCCTCCAAGATTCAAAACCATGATGTGGACAGATGTTCACCAAATCTTTAAATTTTTCTCAACTGGCCTGAAAGGTCTCATCAGGTCTCTGATTGAACTGGCTAATTTGCTCTTGTAAAAACTGAGTTCTCTGAAAAGGAAATTTTTTTTGTAAGAATTCAAGCTGCATATCAGACCAACTAGAGATAGAATTAGATCTCAAAGAATTAAACCAAATCTTCGCTTTATCCTTTAAAAAGAAAGGAAATAAAAGAAGTCTAATAAATTCATCAGTAACAGCCCTAGTAATAAAAGTAGTGCATGCTAACTCAAAATTTGTCAAGTGCTGGTAAAGACTCTCAGAATCCATCCCGTGGAACTAAGGTATCATTGACATCATACCATGCTTAATAGAGAAATTAGGTACATTTTTTGGTAAAACAATGCATGAAGGTGTAGTGGTGCGAGTGGGTTGCAAATAATCCTTAAGAGTGCATGGTGCAGGTGCAACCATGTTTTCTGGTTCAATTTCAATATTCTCACCTGACTCACTCATAGAAAAGACAAAAGAGCTATCTCTCTCCAAGTTGTGTATACTACTCTCAACACTCGATGTGACTCTAAGCAACCTATTTGAACTGTCTCTCACCCATGACATGAAACATCAGTTTAAAAAGCATAAAAAAAAATAATGAGTTTAAATTTAAGTTAAATTACTTTCCCCGGCAACGGCGCCAAAAACTTGACTCACTCAAAAATGAGTAGCACTAACGCTATCCCAAGTGCAGGAGGATGTCGTGTAATAATTAGGAATAGATTCCTAGATCGTCTCCTCAGGGAATGCTATTTAAAATCAAACTCGTTAAAAATAGTGAAAATCTTCACAAAGAGAAAATGAGATGATGGTATGTGCAATGGATGGAAGAGTGCAAAAGGAATGAAAAAGGGTACTAGTCATGGACTAGATTCATATCTTAGATTTTTGAGTGTTGAATTGAAATGTAAAAGACTAAGAGATTAAACTAGACTAAGAGAAATTAATAAAACTAAGATAAGAATTAAACTAGACTAGAAAGTAATTGACAAAACATGCACTGAAAATTGAAAAGTCCCAAAATCAATGTTCTAGGGTTCATCATTGTATTCAAACCACAACTTCTCAAAATTAATCCATAGCAATTGTAATCACTATTTAAATGAAAGCTTAACGAAACGAGAAAAATAAATAATATGAACTAAATGAATAACAGATAAATTGCTCAAACTTCTAAACCAAAAATCTCAAAAATATTCCACAAACTTAAAACTAAAATTAAATAACAAGTAGGGAAATGAAAAGATCAAGCCAATTGAATTGAGATGAAGAATTGAACGTTGGAGGAGGCTAGGATGCAGTAGCAATTGGACCCCTCAAGGAGCTCTTCAATCTGCTGCAGTGTGAGTGAATGTTCCAGAAGAATTCATGTTGCTGCGTGAATGATTGCTTGTGTGAATCCCCCTCTCCGGATCTGAGTGAAAATTCAAGAAAAAATAAATTCTAAGTGTTCCTTCTAATCAAACAGTGTTTTCCAGGCCAAAAGTCGGCCATAAGATGTAAAAAAAGCATATATATACCCTAATGGCAGAATAAACCCTATATCTGTAAAATATGATGTCCGCTCGAGCGGAGTGTCGAGCGAACATCGAGCGTTTGACTTTGCCTGAATTCACTCGAGCGGCCAAATGCCTCCGCTCAAGCAATCTACTTTCCCGCAACCCGCTCGACTTCACTGTGGAATGGCAATCGAGCGTTTGAATCTGCCTGACTTCGCTCGAGCGGCCAAAAGCCTCCGCTCAAGCGTTGTGGACCAAACTCCACAGTAATCAACAGTTGGTAAAAAATAAGCATAAATTAATGCTATTAATCAATTTAAAATCACAACTTAGATTCATTCATTTTTCCATATAAAACCAATGATAAAGTAATGAAAGAATTAAGATATATTGGTTCCAAAAGCATTAAAATATGCAATAACTCAGCTCAATCAGTCAACGTCTCTGAGAACTTTGGACTGCACATGTGGGCTACTTGCTGCTCCGTTTGGCACTGTATTCGGTGGTCTTGAAGATCGGCGGCTGGGTAACACCAAGGAGGGGCGCGTGCTGGTCTGCGATCTCCCTTATTTGGCCTGAAAAATACAAAAACACAAAATGGAGCACTACACAGAGGGGGAGGGAGGGAGAAGAGAGGAGAGGAGGGGGAAGTGTAACACCCGTCCTTGTGGTGGGTCCTTTTCAAAATGATTTTGATAAAAATTGACAGGAATTACAATTCCTTTAAAATTTCTTTTCCTTTCATGCCAAGATACAAAAGACTCCATGTTATAAATAAAATTCATTTTCTTAATTAAAAGATTATAGTGGAAAACATTAAGTTTTTATAATTAAAGTTTCTCGTACAAAATATCTTGCCTAGGCCTTCATGCTCTTTCCCTTGGGTTGTGCCCGTCCTGACCTATCATGCTCATCTTGTCCCTGGGAGGGCACACATAAAAACTAAAATGAGTCGATGATTAGTAAGCATTACTTCATATAGTTAAAATATAATAACATAGGTTTTCAGTCATGCAGTTATCATTCCATACATACATATCGTGCTTATCATGCATAGACATTCTTTTTGTTTTAAAATGTTGCGAGGTGGGGTTTTTCTTTAAAAACATGCTTTCTTCTTTAAAATAGTTCCCCATGCATCGCTGCCTTCATTTATTAAAGACTATGTTCATGCATTTATCTTTTTACGTACATTCATGCATACATACATTCATGCATTCATCTTTCCTTATGTACATTCATGCATACAGTCCATACATGCATTCTTTCTTAACATGCATACATTTTTTCTTATCACTTTCATTGGCTGTTACACACTATTGCGCCCCGTATGCTGGGGTTAGCGGTCTTTTGGACTTGATTCCGCCTGTGGCCACAGGTTGGGAATCCATTCCTTCAGGGTGCAGCACTGAGTTCATTAGTTTTGTAAAGTCATTTTAAAAGAAACAAATGGTTTTCTTTCTTTTCATAAAAGTCATTTTAAAAAAAGTTTCTCTTTAAGTAAAGGTCATTTTAGAAGAAAAACAGTTTTCTTTCTTTTTATTTTAAAAGCGTTTGTTCTTGCATCTTTTAAAGCTTCTTTTCATTTTCTTTCATGAATATACATACAATACATGCCACGTATAGCATCCATGTACATGCATAAACATACATTCTTTGGGTGCGTGAAAAGGGGCTACCAAGGAGGGCCATTATATACTTATACTTGAAAACTTAAGCTTCATTTTCTTTTATTTAAAGCTTGTCTCGTAGAGAAAATGTTTCGTTTTCCTTTTAGAGAAAAAGCTTTTGTTTTCTTCTTTGTTTATATAAGAAAACTCTAGAAGAGTATGAACGTAATACTTAACTGGACTTCATGCCATACTCATTCCATGCAGTCCATTTTTGTGCATGTCAGATGACAACCTACATGCATACACATAACCTTACGTCATCATCTATCTAATGCATAAGTAATTATACTAAAAATAGAACTATGCCTCACTTGAAACACTCTCCATCCATCCTTGGGCTCTTACGTGCCATTTACTATCCTTAAACCTTTGGGGTCTTATTCCTTAAAGTGAACCTCCGTGATTCACCTTAGGTTTAAGACACTAAGACCTCTGTCTTGTTCTTCTATTTCCACATTCCTACGCATGATTCCGACCAATAGAGTCATGCATCCCGACCTTAGACGATATACTCATCACTACCTTCATGTATCCTAGTCCATTCTAAATCTTCATTCCCAACCAGTCAGGCTACATGAATTTAAGCCAACTTTGGGGCTAAAAACACCATGTAACCATACTCAGGATAGATTACCCATTACATATGGTAAACCTGTCTAGTACACGCGTCTCGCCCCCTTTCATCACCTAAGAACAACTTATAATTCCAATGAACGCCCACATGTATAAACAAGCTCCATACTCCAATACCAACTTGCTCAAACCCAGTCGATAGGACTCTTCCTACTTCTCGACCCTATACAAGTTCATCCCAACACTTGATAGGAGAGGACTGCATTCACAAATGCACCTCTGGGTCACGCAGCTGGAGACTAATCCTGAGTCAAGTCACGACACCCATCATGTTTCCACTGCACTCTCTAATACTTTTCCACCACTTCCATATACTCTTAGCCATGGTCAATCACATGATGACAGTCGTCACCCCGGACTACAGGCCATATCACCACTATTTCAGGACACTATTACACAGTTCCCACTAGTTAACAAGAGGACTGCATCCACAAATGTGCATCTATCATATTACGCAGCTCGAGTTACAGCACGATGCCCGTCATGCTTCCGCTGCACTCTCTGATACTGTTCCACCACTTCCATATGCTCGTAGCCATAGTCAACCACATGGTGACACCTGTCACTCCAGACTACAGGCCATATCACCACTACTTCGGGATACTGTTACACAGTTCCCGATGCTACATCATACACTCAACAGTCCACTGTTACACCATCCAACCCTTCGTGACACGCTATCCGGTGTATCACAACATAACACAGAGTACACTCATGTGAACTCTCTTTCATCCACACTACAACACACATCACTACGATACATGCCTCACGGTGCATCGCTACACGACATGGAGTACGTACCGCGCGTACTCCCTTCGCTACATCACTTATTATCACGACGCACATCACACAATGCATCACCATACAACACAGAGCACACGCCATGTGTACTCTATTCACTCTACGCCACACGTCACTACAATGCACGTCACACGGTGCATTGTTGCACTACACAAAGTACGCTCCACGCATACTCCCTTCACACTTCATGCCGCATCACAACTACGGCATCCATCTCACGCCCATACTTCACAGCACAATCCACAATACTACACAGTCAAGCCCAACACTTCACAACTATGCAGCGAACTCCACAATTACTAACTACACAATCTACAGTCCAACCAACCAACTAATATAAACATAAATAACTAGAGATAGAGGGTTATACCATCGACGGGATAACCCGTGCGACGCTCGTTGCCTGTCACGATCAAGATGTCGGAGGAGTCGTACGTGGCGGTTAACACCGCTTACGGTGGCTATCCTCGTGGCAGTTTGGGCTTGAGAATAGCTAAGCGTGGACTTGGAAAGGCTCAAAGTGCCCTCGTGGTGGTCAAAGGTGGTAGAGCACCGTGGCATCATGCCGTGAACAGTGCATCAAAAAGGGAGGGAGGTTGCTTGAGGTGGAGGAAGGCCATAGAACTTCATGGGAAGCTAGGGAAAGGTAGAGGAAGATGTGGTAGAGCTATGGTGGCGAGGTGGTGGTTGGGCGGTGGCTCACGGCGGCTGATCGGCCAATAAGAGTGCAACCCATGCCTTGGAGAGTGAGAGTTGTACAAAGCTCGGTTGGGCATGAAAATGGGTGGGGGAGGTCCTGGTGATGA
The DNA here is from genome assembly GCA_011037825.1 of Carya cathayensis. Taxonomy (NCBI): domain Eukaryota; kingdom Viridiplantae; phylum Streptophyta; class Magnoliopsida; order Fagales; family Juglandaceae; genus Carya; species Carya cathayensis. Next base: position 14,055 of record QGSO01000822.1, read on the forward strand.
GAGGAATAAGATGGTGGTGGTGAAACGCTGTGGGTTGCCATGCATGGCGGTGCAACCGAATCTATGGTTTTGTAGACCCATCGGAGAGAGAGAGAGAGGTAGAGGAAAAGGAGGACATGCAGAGGAAGCCCATGATGTGGTGGTGCTGGTGAAAGTGCTCGTCAGCCATTTTGGCAGTGTATGGTGGCGCTAGGTGGACGAAATGGGTGTAAAACCCATTTTGAAGATGATGCTGTGAAGGGGGAAGGAGGGCGAAGGGATTGTTCGCCGATGGGTGGTGGTCAGTTGGTGACCTGTGGTGAGGGCATAACTACCGTGTACGACGGCGTGGAGGTGGAAGATGGGTTTTTACCCATTTCGGTTAAGGAGGCCATGGAAGGAGAGAGGGAAAGCGTGTGGCTTGCCGGCTGGAGGGAAGTATTAGTCGGCATGGTGGGAGTGATCGGCGACTGGAGGTGAGGCCAATGGTGGCCGACAGTGGCTGGGCTAGAAGTGGAAAGAGTTGCACGGTGAGGAAGGGTGCAACGTACGTCGGGCGTGGGAAGAAAGAGAGGAGAGAGAAAGAAGAAAGGAAGAAGAGAAAAAAGTGAGGGAGAAAGGCTAGGGGCTTAGGTATTTAATCCAAGTCTTTTGTTTCGGGATCTTTAAAACGATCTAACGATGAGTTTAAATACTGATTTCAAAATGCGTAAGTGTTTTATTTAAACTAAAGTTTAAAATAAAACACTGAGAGGAGCTATCGTTAATACTAAAACAAAATAAAATCATTTAAATTAATTTAGAGCTTTCAACGTAAAGTTAAATCTCTTAATATTTTAAAATAACTAAAATATTTAATTTAAGTAATTATCAACAATTATAATATTTTTAGAGCTCATTAAAAAATTATAATTGTGTTATTTCAAAAACAAACTTATCTAATAATATTAGAAATATCTCATATAAATATTTTCAGAATATTTAAAATATCCGTAAGCTTTAAAATATCTATCTAGCTTTCAAATCTGTTGGATATCTTTTGGAACATGCCTTCGGGGTTCGGCACGTAGAATGAGACAGGGAGGGAGTCGAAGCTCCCATCCCCTCTAACCGAATCTAGAGTGAAGGTTTAAAGAGAAGGGAGAGCATTTTGGTCTAGAGAGAGAGTCGAGAGTGACGACCCTCAGCAATTAAAATAAAGATAATGGTAGTATTTATATAAAAGAATAGTAGGAAAATAAATAAATTATATAGTTTATTAATTATCATTCTTCCAGTAAGACGATGGAATGATCTTGAACTAGTACGATGGTAAATAGTCAGAGCGGATCTATTATGTGCATTTGTAGAACTTAAGTGCTACAAAATTAATTAAGAATTTTAATGTAATATATATACATATAATATAAACAACAAATATAAAATGTAAATAATTAAAGGAAATAAATCTAGAATATCTAATATTTTGGAGATGCGAAAAGATCACAAGACTTTATCTAGTCGTCTAACTTCATCTGCTGGAAAGGGGACTGCGCAGCCTCTTCAAACATCTCAAACTTCTTAAAGTGGTTGTGACATTGTCCCTTATGATGTCGGAATAGTGTAGCCTTTAACTCATTCACATTTCTCAAATCCTCGATACATCCAAAGTCGAGGTCGAATTCATCCTAATTAGAAATTAATATAGTCAAAAATATGATATACTAATCTAGGTGAAAAAAATGAACTCTCAAAGTAAACTCACCAGCACACGACTCCTAATGTGCTCCTTAATCTCATTTGGCACATCTCGCTAAGAGCGCACATAAAATGGTGCATAAGCTCATACTACTATGCCAACATAGGAGAAAAGAGCTGTTGCACTATCATCCACTCCTCCAGTAGAATTATCAGGAATGGTGACTTTCAGTTTTCCTTGCCTTCAATTTTTCTCAAGTGTGATGCCGCGTGTATAGCCACGATCGCGACAAGCGGATGCATCAACTAATAGATAATAGTATAATTTTTATAGTTATATAGTTATTGAGACAAAAGTATTAATTATATAATTAATTATCAACGACATTTCTTTACTGGTAGGTGTCAATTGTGCATCATTCTCTGTAGTGTTAACTTCATCTTCAGGAACGGATACCTCAGGTGGGGAGTCCTCAATGGGTTAGGGACTTGGACTTGGTGGAGAAGGCACATTTCTTCTTTGTGTTTTTGGCGGCATACTTGAGAATGATTATATAAATAAAAAAAGATTAATTAGAAGAAATTAATTTTAGTATAAAATTCTATACTCACCTATATGAATAAAGTTTTTAGTACTTTTAGTCTTCATCTTCGGATGTATTTTCCATGCTTGTTTCAGAATCTCCCTATATAACATTTTCGTCATCATCATCAACCTCTTCTTCGTCCTCCTTATCCACTTCTCCCCAGATTCTTCTTCGTCTTCTTCTTCTTCATCTTCTACTTCTTCCTCACTTTCTTGAATTGAATGATCATTTAATACGGACGGGTCGAGATGGACGGGTGGGATGTCATCTCTACATAAGGAGAGCAACTCGAGTGTACCGAGGTCAACAAACAAGTTAATACCCTCTCCATCTTCTTGGTAGGCCTCTACAATTGGAGTATCATCTTCATCCCCACTATTATCATAATCTACACTCGTTTCTGCTTCATATATATTTCGGGGGACAAATTTTTGTACGACTCACCAAGTTATCTCTCCACTATCTTCCTCACTTTCTTGAATTGAATGATCATTTAATACGGACGGGTAGAGATGGATGGGTGGGATGTCATCTCTACATAAGGGGAGCAACTCGAGTGCACTAAGGTCAACAAACAAGTTAATACCCTCTCCATCTTCTTGGTAGGCCTCTACAATCGGAGTGTCATCTTCATCCCCACTATTATCGTAATCTACACTTGTTCCTGCTTCATATATATTTTGGGGGACAAAGTTTTGTACGACTCACCAAGTTATCTCTCCACTATTTTCATCAACGCTTCTCATTGGATCAATCAAGTAATCAATTTGAGTAGCTTGACAAGCCAATACGACTGGATCATCTTTGTACCATTTAGATGCAGTATTGACACTCGTAAAATGATTATCCCTATATATCGAACCCTGACCACTGCCTAGATCCCACCAATCACATTTAAAGACATGTTATAAACCCACCTAGATATTTCAATCCGATAATATAACGAATGACAACATAATAATTAATATCATCCGTTTGATGACTCCCATTGACCAACACACCACAGTTTTGAGTCTTTCTATTATGTTCAAGGTCCAGAGTATGGAATCTATAACCACGAACCGTTCATGCAGTGTATCAGAGTGCTCTATTTGAGGGACCACGAGCCAATGCATACAATTCAAAAGAGACTGATAAGGGATCACGAGCACATTGTTCCAAAATCTAACAATTCAAATATTGTATATTTATTAAATATTACCTAGACTTAAAACTTTCAAAATCTAACATATTATATAGATTTTAGTTCATACACATTGTTCAAACCATCCAAAAAATTCTTCCTCATGTCTTGCCCCTATATTCTCTACGCCTTCCGTCTTAATTTTGTCTATGTGCTAACTGTATATATAAGTGTAAAATCATATAATTTTAAAATCATATTATTTTTTAGAACAAAAGTTATAGTTAAATTTTTTAAACTAGAATTACTTGAACATTTTACAACGACATACCTGAGATAGTGATTAATCTCCTGACAATTATTTATCATGTACCATTGAACTTTACCCAACTTTGTATCAATTAAATCGTAACCCGTTGGTGCACCCAAGGGTCGTACATTCTAAGAAAAAACTGATAATTCACGAGGAGGCGAAGCAGCAAGATCAGTATTTTGCTCTTGACGATTAAATCGTGTCTCAACACCACGAAGATATAAAGAGCAACATGTTAACCATTCATTGTGTATATAGGCCTCTGCTATTGAACCCTCAGCTCTGGCTTTATTCCCAACAGTGCGCTTTAGTCGACCCAAATATCTTTCAACTAGATACATCCAACAAAATTGCACCAGTCCACCCAACAGTATCTCCTGGGGTAAACGTATTGCTAAATGGACCATGACATCAAAAAATGATGGTGGAAAGATTTGCTTAAATTTACATAGTATAGTAGTAATGTCTTGTTCTAGTTTCCATAGCATATCTCGATTTACTACCCGAGCACACAAATCCTTAAAAAAAATACAGAGTTCGGTGATGGCAACACGGACAATAGATGTCAACTTCCCACGAATTACCACCGGTAATAACTTCTACAAAAATACATGACAGTCATGACTTTTTAATCCACCAATTTTCTAGTCATCTAGGCTCACGCATCTGCTGATATTTGAAGCATAACCATCTGGCATCTTCACACCTTGCAACCATTTGCAAAAGTCCATCCTCTCCCCTCCCTTGTAATCGTAAAACATGCATGTGGCATGACCACCCTATCACCTTCCACCCGAAAATGCAGATTATGTTTAATTCCCATTCTCTCAAGATTTTTCCTCGTCTTGATCGTATCTTTCATCTTCTTATTAATGCTCATCAATGTACTAGTATATTATCACAAATATTCTTCTCTATGTGCATTACATCCAAACTATGTCGCAATATGCAGGACGACCAATACGGCAAGTCAAAAAAATACTACGCTTTGTCCAATTCAATTCTGCTACGCCTCGTTTTCTCTTATTCTTTCCCCGACCTTTGCCAAAATTGTTTGCTCTAACATGTACTAGTTGTTCTAGTATCTATTCTCCAGACAACTCATTCGGCGCAATTCTATCCTCTACGCGCCCAACAAACTTAGCACATTCTGTTCTCCCTACATGATTTGCTTGTAGATAATGTCGATGACCCATGAAACACAACTATTGAGAATATTTTAACCTCACTAGTAGTTTCTTTATTACACGTCGGACACGCTAACTTCCATTTAGTACTCTAGTTGGAAAGATTCCCATATGCTGAAAAGTCATTTATCGTCCTTTATCGTCCATATTACCGCAGCATACATCTGAAAAGATGTCGACGTGGATGCATCATAAGTTCTGACGCCTGTTTACCATAACTCTTTCAACTCTTCAATCAACGGCTGGATATATACATCAATGTCATTCCCAGGTGATCTCGGGCCGAGGATAAGTAAAGTTAACAAAAAGTTGGGCCCCGTCATGCACCTCCATGGTGGAAGATTGTACAGAATCAACATTATAGGCAAAGTGCTATAACTTGTACTCATATTCCCGAAAGGGTTAAATCCATTAGTTGTGAGTCGTAGGCGCACATTCCAAGCTTTTATCCCAAACTCTGCATATTGATTACTGAAAGATTGACATGCAAGTGAGTCAGCTGGGTGCCTCATAAATGCGTCATTATTAACTCTTTTCTCCTAGTGCCACTTCATATCGTGAGCTATTTTCTTACACATATATAATCTTTGCAACCTAGGTTTCAATGGGAAATATCGCAAAACCTTAACCGGCACGCTTTTCTTACACTTCCACCTCGACTCTCCGCATACAGAATGTAACAGCCCGCTAAAATTATCAGTTTTGGATTATTTCCCGACAGCAATCACATCTCTCTCGTCTTTACCCTCATCTGGAATCACGCGTATAGATTATCTTTTCCGTAAATCACGTATTTTGTTCTTCACCGACAGCTGTAAAATCATGAGTCTTCCAAGACCACGCCTAGCCTTTCTCAAGCCCAAACTACCACTTTATGTGGTGGACAGCCACCGTACGCCGCCACGTACGTTCCTCCGACGCATGTTCGTGACGAACAACGAGCGACGCACGGGTTATCCCGTCGATGGTATAACCTTCTATCTCTAGTTATTTTACGTTTAAAATAGTTGGTTGGTTTGTGGATTGTGTAGTTGTATTTGTGGAATTCGTTGCGTAGTTGTGAAGCGAAGTTAGAACGCGACGATCGAGGTAAGTTAGCTTCTAACTTACTATCAGTTTATTGTGTATGTATGATGGGTAAGGGAACTACAATTTATGTATGTATGTTATCATATATAACATGTCATTACATGTTTATCTGTTACGCATGATTTATTCTTTATGAATATTTATCTATTACAAAATCTTTTATGTCATGCAATGTTGTATGTTATAAGTATGCCATGTTAAGTATGCCATATGTTACATGTATGTCATGGAATGTTTATGATTAAATCATATTGTGCCATTTACAAGTATACGCCATGTTAGAAAAGTATATGATATTAAATAATATCTCATGCATTAAGAAAGATAAGATATGTTATGTTACGTATAATACGTGGGGCCACAACAACTGTGGAATACGTATTATATTTATGTTACTTATAATGCGTGGGGCCACAACAACTGTGGAGTACGTATTATATTTATGTTATTTATAATGCGTGGGGCCACAACAACTGTGGAGTACGTATTATATCTTATGTTATGTTATGATAATACGTGGGGCCACAACAACTGTGGAGTACGTATTATATTTATGTTATGTTATGATAATACGTGGGGCCACAACAACTGTGGAGTACGTATTATATTTATGTTATGTTATGATAATACGTGGGGCCACAACAACTGTGGAGTACGTATTATATTCTATGTTATTTATAATGCGTGGGGCCACAACAACTGTGGAGTACGTATTATATTTATGTTATTTATAATGCGTGGGGCCACAACAACTGTGGAGTACGTATTATATCTTATGTTATGTTATGATAATGCGTGGGGCCACAACAACTGTGGAGTACGTATTATATTTATGTTACTTATAATGCGTGGGGCCACAACAACTGTGGAGTACGTATTATATTTATGTTACTTATAATGCGTGGGGCCACAACAACTGTGGAGTACGTATTATATTTATGTTACTTATAATGCGTGGGGCCACAACAACTGTGGAGTACGTATTATATTTTATGTTACATAAAGTATGGGGCCACAACAACTGTGGAGCATACACTACATGAGACACAGCAATTGTGACATGTAGAATACGTGGGGCCACAACAACTGTGGAGTACGTATTATATTTTATGTTATGTGTATTCATGGGGCCACAACAACTGTGGAGCATGAAGTATGGGGCCACAACAACTGTGGAGCATACACTACATGAGACACAGCAATTGTGACATGTAGAATACGTGGGGCCACAACAACTGTGGAGTACGTATTATGTTTTATGTTACTTGAATACGTGGGGCCACAACAACTGTGGAGTACGTATTAACGCACGTTATTAATCAAGACAATTGAATAATATTCCAAGTTTATGTTAAGTCAAGTTTCAGATCAAGTTCATGTTTTATTATGCTCACGTACATGTTATGTTCATGTTCATGTTATGTTCCAAGTTCATGTTCACATCATGTTATGTTCACGTTTATGATATGTTCAAGCTCACGTTCATGTTATGTTATGTTTCACGTCCATGTTATGTTTCACGTTCATGTTATGTTTTAAGCTTAAGTTTATGCCATGTTAAGTCAAGTTCAGTTCACGTTTAAGTTCTGGTTAAGTCATGCTATAGGTCAAGTTATACTATGTTTATGGATGACTATACTTATGCATTTATGCTTTTACTGCCATGCATGCATTTTTAACCTGTGTGTGAGTTTTATGTTAACTTACTGAGATTTGTAATCAAATCTCACTTTGGTAGTCCCAACTACCATTCCCCCCGAATGGTAGATCTTGTTACAGGACCCAAAGGAGAATTGAAATCTGACCAACTGAATACGTACGACTAGACCACGGTGCGATGTTGATGATGGTATAGTATTTAACTTAGGTTAATACTTATACTTTTGGAGTTGTATCTCAAGTATTCTTTTGATCACAACCATTTTAGACTAGTGTGGTGATCACGGCTTTTTAGTATGCCTTTATGTATGAAATATGTTTCAAGTATTTGGGATATTTTTAGTTTGGTGCATAGTATTGCTAAAGAAAAAATATTATCCGCTGCGAATATTGCATAATGCTAGATGCATGTTAGGAACATTGCATCTTATATGTCATGAACGGGGGCAGGTAACCTTGTGTTGCATGTCTCGACGCTTCAAATGTCCGTTCAATCCCAAGCGGAATTTGGGGGCGTCACACAGAACATGCTTGTTTCTCATCGTTCTCCTTCCAAAATAAAACACAATCATTCTTGCATGCATATTTGGACTTGTACTCAAACCCTAATCCCTTTCTCAACTGTTACACTTCATAAAAGTTCTTTAGCAATGCAGACCCTTCGGGAAGTACCTCGTTAAATAAGTCTAATACCATGTTTATTGCTTTCGTTGACATCTCACGCAATGACTTAATGTGAAGCAACCGCACATTAAATGACATTTTGGAATGTTTTGTACAGCCTGGATAAAGCTCAGGCTTTGCATCTTCCCACATTGCAGAAAAATTTTCAGAATTAGTCCCTCGACCACTTAAGGCATTGTCGTCAACCTCATACATAAACATCCCAGCTCCAATGTCACTCAACATCTCCTCCATCTCATCTCGCTCATAATCATCATCCACGTGCAGCACATAATTTGGATGACCGAATAATCCATATGCTGATTGTGCATACGGCTCACCATGCAGTACCCATCGAGTATATCCCCAATTCATACCTTTTACACATATATAACTTTCAACTTCATCCAACCCTATCGCACACAAATTTTTGCAACCTCGACATGGACACTTAATGTAACCACGATTATCAATAGAGGCCTATGCAAAATCAATGAAGGTTCTTACTCCACGCACATAGGGTATGTAATCCTTTCCAAATCTATCACCTAAACGCATCCAACTTTTGTCCATTTCTAAAAACATCTATCTATTAGTAACACGTAGTATACTATAATACACATGCATGTTATGCTCCAATTCAAACTGCTCTTTTGATAAGGTAGTTGGTCCTATCCTATTCAAGATTATATTATTCATATTGCACATATTCCATCACTCTACTACTTTCCACGTCAGTAGAATTTTGGCAACACCTCTCTATAATTCTCCAAGTATACATGTTCACTTAGAGGGATTGAGACCCTATGAACAGTATACCCGAAGAACAATAAAGGAGGAAACCGAAACTTCATACTAAACATGGAAAGTATGAGTGACAAGAATGTGCAATACAGATAATAAAATCTCAAACTGTCCACACTGGACAATTCAAGAATTAGTGTACACCTAAATGTACACTAATTCCCAAATGGGTCTAAGGTTATTTATGCAATGTCACAAAATATCTTACAAAAAACACTACAAACAATATTTCCATGTTGTTTTAATTAACAATGGCAAACAAATATAATAGTTTTATATTGTTAAACTAGAGCTTTACATAGAAGAATATGCTCACAAGCTACCTGTCTTGTAGAGAAACGGTTGAGAATGATCCTGGAGAAATGTCTAAATTTTTGTCCAATTACTTAACTATCACAAACTATCCGACCTTGACAACTCTCAAGGCCGGAGAGACTTTGAGAGTCAAGCAACTTGCGCATATAGATCAGGCTATCGCACATCTTGCACATCATGTAGATGTGCTAAACAATAAGGTTGAGACATTGACTGAGGAGTTTCGATCATTTGTAAACCAGCAGTTTTGAATATTGTTCGTAAAAATTAATCATATTTTATTTTTTATTTTTGACATATGTGATGGACAATATTATTTAATGTATGTATTGTAGCTTAATTTGTATTCTCAAATTTCTTTAATATTAGCTTATACAACCTTAATATTAAACAAATATACATTATAGACAATTTCTACAAAATTTATATATAATGTTTGAACTTTATAGCTTTAACATTCGAACTTTGGCGCTACAAAATTTTATGTCGCACGTAAGTAAATATAACGTTCAAACGTCGGAGCTAAAATTTTTTACGTTCACACGTAAGTAGACATAATGTTCGAACGTTAAAAAATTCTTACCCAACATTTAGTGACAGTTTCCACAAACCTTCGCAGAAAATGCATTTTAGTGACAGTTTGGAGACCGTCACGATTTCTAAACCGTCACTAAAAAGTAGGGCTGGGCAACTGGGCCCGATTTTTTTCCGGCCCAATCCAAAACCCGGTTATCCGGGTTCCGGTTATGGGCACCGGCTAGGAAAAAACCCGGGCCGGTACCCGGTTTCTAAAACCCGGGTGTTCCCGTGCCGAGTACTGGATTTAAAACCCGGTACCCAGGTTTTTTTTTAAAACCCAAACCCAGTGCCAAAACGACGTCGTTTTGGCACTGGGTTATATCACCTCAGTCAATCCTAATTCCCCCCCAATCTGACTCTCTCTCTCTCTCTCTCACAACGAATCTTCCAGAAACCCTAGCCATCATCCCGTTGTCACCGTCATCCAGTCGTCGCCATCATCCCGTCATCGCTTTCATCTGGTCATCCTAAAAAACACTACAAATCAGGTTGGTTTTTGATAAACGCTTCTTCCATTTTGGTTCTTTAGTTTATGGTGTGGTTTGTTTAGTGGGTGTGATTTTTTAGGTGTGGTTTCTGGTTTTGGGTGTGGTTTTTTTAGTGGGTGTGTTGTGTTCCGTGTGGGCTTTTTTTTTCTTCCTCATCCATTGTTTGGGTCTTCTTTGAGGTTGTTTTTCATGATTTTGAATTTTGGATGAAGTTGGTGCTGTGCATTGTATATTAGATCTATGCTTTGGTTAGATGCAAACAAAGCTTCTTCAGAACTCTCTTTCTTTCATGCTAATAATAGGTCACAAAATACGTTATTAACATTATTTAGTGTACCCTTAGCCTTTATTGTAGAAGTAACCAGATGAGACACCTAAGGATCTTAGATGAGGCTTCGTTATCGTGATTAAGACAAAGGTGATTCTGATTTGGGGACATAGCTCTATCATTGAGAATAAAATTTAAAATCACACCCCAAAGATTTCTGGGATCTGTAGTAGTTCCACTTAAAAGTTGCAAGGGATGTGGTAGCATTTGTTTGCAGTTTATTCTGATTATAAATTTTTCTATTCTCTAGTGTGTTTAATACGGCCTCTTGAATCATGCTATAGAAATCGAAAACATAAAGCACCACAAAAAAGTGCAATAAAAAGTACGTTGATCTTTGGCATTACAGCTGATGCATGGTTAAGATAATATCGATGAAGAGATATTCATGCATGTATTTGCTAGCATTACTTTATAAATTTGGGTGCGTTTGGTTGCTTTAAGAAAGTTATTTTTGGTATCGTTTTGCCTTTAGAATTTCGCCTTGTACTGAACATCTAGAACTAACATTATGTCCAAATAGATTTCTTTTAAGCAAAAAGAATGATGTGCTTTCACTTCTACTATACCATAAATCCTCAAGAAAACAAAAAAAAGGAGTCAATCATCTTACCAAATTGAATTCAAGGTCGAGATTGCTTAAGATTTTCAAGGAGATAAATAGAGAGAAGATTTTCTTGTATAGTTGGGTTCACCAAATTAAGAAAAAAAAATGGAGGGACTAAGCTGACCCTAGGTTCTCTCTCTCTAAAGGTTCATTTCATCAGCTTCATATGCATCTTAATTACCACAAAAAGGTATATATAACCATTTTGAGTAAATTGTACAAACATGGCTCACTCAAGGTCAAGCCAATTAAGGTCGAGCTTGAAATCTTTTTCAGTACTTTTCTTCATAATTGGGTGTGCATGGCGTTTACTGATCATGACAAACATAAAAATCTTCTTAATCCCTAGCAAAAACAAAGCAAAACGTAAGGGAAAAGAGCTCTCCACCTTAGTCCTTCCACATCTAGATATTAAAATTTTTTATTTTTATTTTTATTTATGTATATTAGCATAGACAGAATGAGGGTTATAATTTGCAAAGGAGTGCTGGTATGACTTGCAATATTATCTTATCCCATATAATTGCAATGACATCTTCTATGATTAATAGTCTACATTGAATGGTAGTAATTTGTCATACTTGTGTTTTAATTTCTTGTTTTTCTTTGATTTTGTTGTAACTTTAACAGATGAAAGAAGATTCTGTGAGTTGTAGTGTCGGTACAACCCAAGGGGTTGGTGACTCCTCTTCTATTCCATTGGATGTAGAGGAGCTTGGGACTTTTCCAACCCCTTCTTCATCCACACATACACAACAACCTACCCGTTCCATCCCACCTTTACCCAAGAAATCCAAAACAATACCTAGCAACCAATCTGTGGTATGGGAACACTATACAAGAGTGCAACCTATTGACCACGATAACCTAAAAGCTCAGTGCAATTATTCCGCTAAGCTATACAGTTGCCACTACAAAAATGGTACTTCATCTATGTTACACCACCTCTAGAATGCATGTGAAACTTCCCCTCTTAGAGTTAAAGGAGTTGGAAGAAGTCAATCCTCTAGTGTTAAGAGGGATGCGGAGGGAAGAGTGTGTAGTCCACAAGGCCTAGTGAAGTACGTTGCAAAAAAACTTAAGGTGTCAACCTCTAAGTATTTTATTAGGTGCAAATTGCCTTTTAGGCTTGTGGAGCATGAAGGTTTTATTGAATATGTAACTGATTTAGAGCCTCGCTTTACTTTGCCATCCCGAGCCACTTTAAAAAGGGATTGTATTAAACTTAATAATGAAGAGAAGATACAGCTAAAAAAATTGTTGGATGGTCAAATAATTTGTCTTACCCCCGATACTTGGACGTCGGTGCAAAATCTAAACTACATGTGCATTACCACACATTTTATTGATTGCAATTGGAGATTGCACAAAAAAATACTTAAGTTTTTCCAAATTCCTGACCATAGGGGTGAAACTATTGGGAGAGTGTTAAACTCAGGATTGCATGAATGGGGTGTTGATAAAATTTTAACCATCACAGTTGATAATGCATCCTCAAATGATGTTATTGCTGATTACATGAGGAGGAGAATAAAAGACAATGATCGTACTATACTGGGTGGTGAATTTCTTCACATGCGTTGTGCTGCCCATATATTGAATCTGATTGTTATGAACGGCTTGAAGGATGTAATTGATTTTGTGTCAAAGATTAGGGATGTCGTCCAGTATGTGAAATCCTTGCCTTCAAGATTTGCCAAGTTCAAGGCCTTTGCGGTAAAGGAAAAAATTAGTGGGAGGATGATTTGCTTGGATGTTCCTACTAGATGGAACTCCACATATTTGATGTTGAGTACTGCTGAAAAACACAAACAAGCATTTGAACAATATGTGTTTGTGGATGACCAATTCGTGAACCCCACTAGCCATGATTGGAAAAATGTACAGATTTTTGTAGAGTTCCTGAAAGTTTTTTATGATGTTACATTGAGCATTTCTGGTTCTTTGTATATGACGGCTAATGTTTATTTTGAGCAACTTTGCACAATTGAGGATGCATTAAATAATATGTGCTTAAGTGATGATATTATCACTAGTACTATGGGTATAAATATGAGAAACAAGTATGAGAAGTATTTGGGTACCACAAATAGGTTCAACTTGATGATATATGTTGCTTTTGTGCTTGATCCATGATATAAAATGATGGCAATGAATTTCTGGTTGCAAAAATGCAGAGGGTGTGAGTTGGCGAATAAGATAGAAGACATGGTTAAACTCCTTTTAGGCCGCTTGATTGAGCAGTATAACACATTTCGTGTGGCTAGTGGGAGGAGTTCTAATGTGGCTCAAGGGAGGTCAAGCAGTACTAATATAAATATTGGTAATGAGCCAGCACCGGTTCCTACTAAATTTAAGATCATGTTCACCAACTTCCTTAAAGAATTGGGTGTTACGGAGTTTAGATCGGAGATAGATAGATATTTTTCTGAGACGTATATAGACGACTCGCTCGGTTTTGATATCTTAGATTTGTGGAGAATTAATGCCGTTAATTATCCTGTCCTTGCTGAGGTAGCACACGATGTGTTAGCCACCCCCATTTCCACTATTGGCTCGGAGTCCGCATTCAGTACTGGAGGATGTGCATATTGGATCTTTTTAGGAGTTCCTTGTCTCCAGAAACTGTTGAAACTCTCATTTGCACCCAAAATTGGTTAAGGACCAAACCAATCAACATTTGGGATTTGGAAGAATACATACAATCAATAGATCTTGAAGGTAATTTTGAAACGTAAAAATATTTTTTAATATCTATCTGACTTGGTTTATTATCTATCTAACTCAATTTTTAATTTTTTTTAGATGATCATCTAGCTTCATCTTCAACCGAGGCTAATGTGAGTCTCCATTCCCATTCATGCTGAAAAGTTTAGATCTTGTTATAAAAGAGAATATATTAATCTTCAATGGAGATAAGAGATTTGTGCATTCTTTTTTAATTTTGGCAATGGAGAATATGTTAGGTTTGAAACCTAATGGAAATTAGGTGGCCACTCTTTGCTTGCAGATCTCAACCTGTCCCCAATGACCCAAAAGAGCTTCATGAGTACGCCCCTCTTAGGTTAATCCTCTATACTTCACCATATCACTTTTATACTGTCTATGTACATTTTACATTATATATATATATTCGGTGAATTATATGCCTTCCCTCAACAAAGAAGCTAGCTAGGAATATAGCATGCCACATTAGCATTGGCTGTCAAGTTGTTTACTGCCTCTTTCATGCCATGGACTTGAATACAGTGAATTTCTTCATGTTTGATTGCCCACACCTGTAGTCAAGAAATGCATACAGCAACTCCCTTAGTAAGATTTAGTAAAACAAAAGACTTGGGAACAGGTAGTTACTTTTTTTCCAGGAATTTGTATTTTAGCTTTATCTCAAACGTAAAATGTGGGACATGTTATCATGGAAGAATTGCGTTAGAGAGAGAGAGAGAACAAGGAAAAGAATAAGCTCTTCTATAGCTTGTTCTGTCAGAGAAGAGAATATTGCTCCACTGCATTCACATGTCAATCCAAACAACCAAAAAAGAGCAAGTGAAGCAAGGACTATGATTTTTCTGTAAATAGCAAACATGTGACAGCCTTCGTGTGTTCATGAACTTCTTGAATTAACCTTATCACCCTCTTCCCGATTTCCCACACCTAGAAGCAAAGATACTATAGCCTTAGCTGTTGGATAAGAAATAGACAGCCCAATATTTGTGTTCCAGAGGTAAGTTACTTATTATGGATTGGAGAGTAACTGACAATCTAGTTTTTGGGCGCATGATTTTTCACTTACAAGATTGCAACTTTCATTCAAGCTATAAAGGAATCATTCTAGTTGTTGGGAAAAAAAACCTACATCCAGTAGTAGTAGATTATGTAATTTTTTCAGTAGTCAATATAGATGAATATAGAATAGTCTTTCAATTTCAATATTATTTTTTCTTGAATATGTAATTTTGATATGTTTTCTTGAAAAAAGTGTAATATATTATAGATGAATGTAGAATAGTCTTTCAATTTCAGAATTATTTTTTCTTGAATATGTAATTTTTGATATGTTTTCTTAAAAAAAGTATAATATATTATAGATGAATGTAGAATAGTCTTTCAATTTCAGAATTATTTTTTCTTGAATATGTAATTTTTGATATGTTTTCTTAAAAAAAGTGTAATATAATATAGGCTTTCAGTATTATTTTTTTCTTGAAAATTAATTTAATAATATAGGTTTTGTAAAAAAAAAAAAAAAAAAAAACCTAGGTATAGGCCGGAACCCGGTCCGGATTTGGAATCCGACTTCTAGCCCGGGTCATAACCTGGGTATATCCAGGCCGGAACCTGGTCCAGATTTAGAATCCGGATTCCGGGCCGGGTATACCCTAATATCCGATCCAGTACCTAGTTGTCCAGCCCTACTAAAAAGCATATTTGTTGTAGTAAAAAGATTTTTCATTTGAAAAATACTCTTTTTTTTTTTTTTTTTTTTTTTAAGAAGAGCCGGTAGCCACCCACATAGCAGCCCCGTCCCAAGTTTATTAATAGCCCCCACTTATGGCGGAGGAAAATCGTGGTTACAAAAAGGACACCTGGGGGATACAGAAAAAGAACAAAAAGACCAAACCCAGGCGTCAAAACTTACAAAAGGAAAACAAACAGCAAACTCCAATCCAAATACAAAGAACCCCACCTAAAAAAAAAACAAATAAAGCAACAAGCCCTAAAAAACAAGACCCCACCGAAGACCAAAGGAGAACCTGCAAAACAAAGATAGCCAAGACCAAGACAAAAAACCGCATCAAAACCAATATAGAAAACAAAACAAAACATACCTGGGACAGCTCAAGAGATACGCAGATAAGGGAGACCAAGTCTGTCCATACGAAGAAGGCCTCTTAAATGGCTAGGCAAATCATCGTCAACATACCAGTCTTTATTGAGACCCCTGGCACCCTGCTTAGCAAGAAAATCAGCCACGCAATTCCCTTCACGATAAACATGACATACGCGGTAATCCATACTGGCAAGATAGCTATATAATTCGTCCCAATAATCTTCCAGGTACCAAATATTACATTCACCTCTAATAATCCAGTTGATCAAAATTTGAGAATCTGATTCTATTTCCACCTTATAAAAGCCCATCTGGTGACACCTCCGGACCCCCTCCAAAAGACTTCTCATTTCAGCAAAATTATTAGATCCTATGCCTAAATGAACAGAATAAGCCATACAAAGTCTACCACAGTTATCACGAATGACACCCCCAGCACCAGCCTGCCCAGGATTTCCAAAACTACTACCATCTGAGTTGATCTTCACCCAATCCTGCCTAGGTTTCAACCATCTCACCACTTGAACCTTCTTAGCTCTAGGCAATAAAACCGGAATGTCCAATCTATTCAAAATGGCCACATCATGATTCGAGATATGAGTAACTTTCATAATCAATTGCAAAATACGACGGATCCAAAATTTAATAGCTTGCCACACCGAATCAACTGTGTCAATCTTATTTTCATACCGAGCTTTGCAGCGCCAATTCCAAAGCTTCCAAGACACAATAGAAGGAAGAAGACCAAAGATAAGTCTAATATGAGATTGCTTACCCGCACGGCGAAACCAAAAATTGATTTGATCATTCCAAGTGTGAAAAACACCCATATGCACACCTAAATGGATTGCTGCCAAGTGTGAAAAATACTCATTTAATTTATATGTTTAACATTTTGTCGAGGCACATTTAAAATTTTCCTCGTTAAGTTCTACTTTACGGTTTTCTTCATTTCCTTGAGTTCCCCCCTCCCCCCCAATGTAATATGACGTATTCTATTAAACTGCGCCGATTTTATACCTTAATAACAAACATACAATTGCGTCAGTTTTCGGTTCTATTTTTCAAAATAATAATGCTAGGCTTTCTGTTGGGATTTTTTTATTTTTTTTTTAATTTGTGATTACATTAGTGTTTTCTAATGATGATATGAATTTTCTTTTTAAAAGTGTTAAAAAAAATTATACTAGCGGGAGCTCTCAACAATGGGAGTAGCACCAGCCTTATCAAATAGGATCTTGTAGCTGAAGGCACGGATATATAGAGGCCTGTCTGTCAATGTATCATTGAGCCAACATTTTAAAATAAATACATTAATTGAACACGCATATGGCTAGCTAGGTCTGCGGTTGTGTCGAATTAATTGAACATTGTTGGGGTAATTTGACATATCCCAATAGTCTAAGGTATATCTACATCTAGATTTGAACTGAAGACGTACTACACGGCAAATCACTTGAAAGTAAGCAAAAGACTATAATTGAATCACAACACTTTAGTAAGTTTGCCAACAAAATCGCATCCAATACTTAATTATATTAATTCAAATACTTCCTAATTAAACTGTTTAAAATTTTAGAAGACCATAAATAGTACTATAAAAAGCCTTTAACCACTACAAGAAAAACGGACTTTTGTGGCCAATTTATTGCAACGAAAATAGTATTCGCAAACAAAAATCTGTTTTTCTTGTAGTGAACCTAAAGTCAATTAACAAATCTATTTTCTCATCATCATCTTATCATCTCATAATATAATATTAGATAATTGATTCATAAGTGAAATAGAATAAATAGTTTTCAATCATCTAATAACACATGTCATGAAATGATAAAATAATGATGATAATTAAGACAATGAGTAGCGTTATTTACTTAAAAATTTATCTACTTTTGGGTATATTGTAACAGTGAGCTCTGAGGATCTTGTCGCCTTTACCAACATAAGAACAAATTATATGAATTGGGGCTGGATGAAAAAGACGAGTAGAGGCGGTAAGCATTTAATTCATTGTATTTATGAATATTTCACATATCAACCTTATCTTCTAATTTTGATCTAATATTAATTAAAAGCAAATATTATTCCATCTAATTACCTGGTTGATTTGTATAGCCATTACCCATTAAAAAAGTAAGAGAAAACAGAAGTGTACGTACACATCAATGACAGCTATCAAAACCACAAACTTCCCTTTCAGCTCGTTCGTGCTAAACATGCACCTAACATTTGCTTCTAGATATAAGTCCTGGATGTAACAGTTAGGGCTGTTCAACCGAGTTCCGACCTAGAAATCCAGGTATACCCAAACTGGAACCCAGATTTGAAACCCGGACCGGGTTAGCCTGAGTCAAATCCAAATCGGAACCCGGATGAATCCGGGTTTTGCAAAACCCAGATTCCGGATTGAACCCGATTTTTTTTTTTTTTCTTTTTCCTCAGGCTTTAAAAGCATTTTTTTAAAATAAAAACATATATTATATTAAAGATTTTTTAAGAAAAACCAGCGTTGAAAAGCATAATTCTCTTTATGTAAAAGCCTATATTTTGTAAAAAAATTTCTATAAGGTAATGTTAAAAAGCATAACATTGTCCAGAATAATAAAATATATAAAAATGAAAAACTAAAATGCATACAATTCACTATATATTATATTACATTACAAAATATAAAATTATAAGATATGAGTTGCATATCAATAACATAATCTTCCATGTGATTTAATCACACCAAATAAAACTTTAAGTATATTCGTTGTAGCCACCCAAACAGAAGACAACCGCCACATTGAATTCCTAGTATATTCTCTGCAGCCACCCATACTGAAGAGTAAGAATGTATTTCAATAGAGAAAAACACAAACTATGGAAAGGAACACTAAATTCTCCATTTACATAACTGGGTGAATAAAAAACAAGAGAGAAAGATAAAACTAAGGATATGACAACTCCAACAGAATCGGTTATCAAGCCAATCAATTGGACAACCTTGTTACACAATTGAATCTACTTGTGTCATGTATTGGAGCATGTTACTGCCATTTGTGAGGCTAAATGTTTCAAAGACAACAAAACCAATTTCTTCCAAAAAGATGAAACCATATGGTATGAAGATTATATCTGTAAGCATATAATACAGTGCTTATATGCTTACAGATATAAGCACTGTATCTGTAAGCATATAAGCACTTACTGATATGCTTATAGGCTTACAGATATAATCATATAAGCATATATCTTACAGATACAGTGCTTATATGCTTACAGATACATATAAGCACTTACTGTATGATACATGTTGTGTAAAAACAGAGAAGAAAGAACTAGTGTTAGAGTACTTATTGTATGATACATGGTGCATGGAAATAGAGGAACTTACAAGATAACTCCGTTTTTCTCCAATAAACTTCAAGCTAACTCATGATTCTAACATTAAATATAGTGCTTGAGCTATAAACAAACATCAAAGGATATACTAGGAATATAGCAATCCAGGACAGTAGAGCTTCAAAACATTGGGAATCAAAGTTAATTATTTTAGAAACTTGAAATGTGTCAGAATTTAGAAATTGAATGGGTTTGGGTTATACACTTATGACTTCAAGGAAAATTTGATAGATAAGAGTATACAATGCCATACATTGAAAATTTGATATAAATGTACTGCTAGCTAGCTATTTCGAGGAAGCATCGTATTTGTCAATAATTTGATGCTGAACTGCATGTACTGCATGTTGTAGAAATTTAAAGAAGGATGCAACACAAGCCGTAATAGAGAACCAAAATTACATAGACCCAAATCGGAATAAAACAGACCCAAATTGCAGAGAACAAACCTTGGGGGTCACGAGTATGATGGCATAGGCTAGGGTTTTGCAGCTCAAAACACAGAGAAAGAGAGTGAGAGAGCAGCGGCTAGAATGTCTGCACACGAAAGCAAGGCCATAGTAAGAAAGAAAATCAAGCAAAAGTTAGGGTTGGCATATTCACCGTGCAACCAAAGGACCTCATCGTTGCAAGAGACAATATTAAAGAGCAACAAACAAGGGAATATATTGGAACAAATTAAAGCAAGAATGATTGCGAGATACCTTCTAGCCTCGACAGAAATTGCTTCTTCACGTATTTGCTCTCCTCCTTTCCACCAAGTAACCATCGAGATCATGGAGATGGGAAAAACCCCTGAGATAGAGCGACGACTAGGTTTCATCGTTAGGTTTCGCGAGACAGAGAGAGAGAGAGGGTCAGAACTTAGGGAAGAGGGAAAGGTTATTTCTCTTTTCGTTTTATACAAACCCGGTGTAACCGGGTTACTAATACGGAACCCGGGTTTCATACCCGGGTCCGGACCGGATAAATCCGATTTGTCTAATGCGGGTTTTGACCCGGATCAAATCCGGGCCGAAACCCATAACCGGAACCCCGATTATCCGGGTTCCGGTCCGGGCCGGATTTAATGAACAGTCCTAGTGTGACACCCTCAAATTCTGCTTGCGATTGAGAGGACATCTGAAGCATCGGGACATGCAACACATAGTTACCTGCCCCCGTTCATGATATATAAGATGCAGTGGTCCTAACATGCATCTAGCATTATGCAATTTTAGCAACGGATAATTTTTTTTCTTGAGCAATACTATGCACCAAACTTATATATCCCAAATAGTTAAATCGTAATCCAAGCATACTTAACAAAATAAACATCTACGATTTCAGTACAAGTCTTAGAACACTATAACCTAAAAAACATGGGAGACCGGACTCCATATTTACATTACCAAAATACACTATTGAGGAAGTTTGTCAAGTAACTCGTGTAACTCGACTAACGAGACCAGAGTACTATCCAAAAACTAACTATGGAAGCTGTAAGCTCCGCATCGTGTCTGCGGCATCTAGTCAACCTCCTTCAGTCTACCAAAGTCTGCTCCCTGCTCTGATCCTGACATATTGCCTACCATTTGGGGGGAATGGTAGTTGGGACTACCACGGTGAGATTTGATTACAAATCTCAGTAAGTTAACAAGAAACTCATACACAAGTTAAAGATGCATGCATGGCAGTAAAAGCATGAATGCATAATTAAAGTCGTAAGTAAGCATAGCATAACTTGACATATAGCATGACATAACCTGAACTTAAATGTGAATTGAACTTGACTTAACATGACATGAACTTTAGCTTAAAACATAACATGGACTAGCAACATAACATGAATGTGAAACTTGAAACATAACATGGACTTGAAATATAGCATGAACGTGAACATGCATAACATAAATATGAACTTGAACTTAACATAAACCTAAGCATAACATGACATAGACGTGAACTTGAGACATAATGTGAACGTGAACATAACATAACGTGAACGTGAACTTGAAAATAACATGACAGAAACGTGAACTTGAAACATAACATGAACATGAACATAACATAACATGAACGTGAGCTTGAACATATCATAAACATGAACATAACATGATATGAACATGAACTTGAAACTTAACATGAACATGAACATAACTTGTATGTGAGCATAACATAACATAACATGAACTTGATCTAAAACTTTTTCTTATCTCATGGGGTCACCATAATTGCTTATTCTTAACTTCTTGACATGAACTTGGAATCTTATTCAATTGACTTGATTAATAACGTGATCATATGGGTGCTACACGGGTCCCCTAGAGCAGTGTGTCCCTGCCGATTACCGTATCACAACACATGTATCTACACCAGCTGTGAATGCGTTAATACGTACTCTACAGTTGTTGTGGCCCCACATATTCTACGTGTCACAATTGCTGTGTCTCACGTAGTGTATGCTCCACAGTTGTTGTGGCCCCATACTTCATGCTCCACAGTTGTTGTGGCTCCATGAATATACATAAAATAAAATATGGCACCATCAGCGTTAGTGCCTAGCGTGCTCTGGTGACCAGCTAATTAGGCCCCATACGCAACCTGTTGACTGTACTTCATCAACCTAGGGAATTTTACACCTATTTAGACACTCCAGTGTGAACAAAGGAGTTCGACTAGGATATTACCCCATCCTAGCACTTAGGATCGTGATTGACATGAATAACTTAACTTGAACGTGATCTAAAACTTGACTTAACATAAACTTGATCTGACTTCTTTACTTAACATGACATACTTGCAATGGTGAATGATACATGATATGACATACAAGTAATATATGGCATACTTAACATAGCATACTTATAACATATAAGAATATGTGACATAATAGATTATGTTACAGATAAATATTCGTGACAGAATAAATCATGCATAATAGAAAAACATAAATCATGCATAATAAGCAAAAAGGTTTTGCTTAGGTGGCATGATCTTACACCTTGAATTCCTTCACAAATCCATCTAATGGTTCCTCTTTATGCCAAGTATCTAATACTATACACTATGTGTGGCTAAGATCTTGCCAAGTGTCCAAATAAAACTTCTCTAACCTAATTTGGACATTCCACACTGTGATTTTGAAAACACTGCACTTAGTACGCTTATCGAGGTTACTATTCACTCCAAAAAATGCACAATAAACTTAGTACTGAAAAATCCTAAATATTCATATTAACGTACAGTAAAAACCGTTTACCAAAACTCAACCCCGAAGTGCCCCTATCAATAAATTCACAGTTTCGAATAGCCGTTTCATCCGAAATTATGAAAATAGGTTTTTGTACTATAAAATCCTAAATATTCTATTGAGTCTAGTGGCATAAATTATAATGTAATCTGGCACTTCTAACTATCTCAAACAATTAAAATCGCATTTCTAGCACTATAGTGAGTGATAACATTGACTATGTTGACAGACTAAAACCTGTGCGATTGATCGATTCGTAAAAACTTATGGGGTATTCACGAGGTTTCTAAAGTCTATAGAAATTCCACTGTTAAATTTTTAGTGGGCTGTTACACCTAGTAACATTGAAAAGAAAAGAAATTGTATAAAGAAAGATTCTACTCATCATTCTTATACTATATATCATATATAATTTTTAATTTTCTTATTTTTTTTCCTTTATAATTATGTAGTGTATAGATGATAAGTAGAAGAATTGAATTAGTTAATAAGAATAAAATAAAACAAATAAAACAAATATTTAAAAATAAATATGATAAATAACAAAACTCTTGTACGAAGTATCTTAATGGTACAATCAATGATCACATGATTGCTCTCGGTCCAATAAGAATTGTCGTGGTTCAACTGTGCCATTAATTACTAATAGGAAGTCATGTTGAATATATACAAGCTAATATTTTTATTCTTTCTCCCTCGTCTCCTTATTTCTCCCTTCTCGCTATTTTTTTAGAAGGTTCCTCTCTTTCCTTTTGCTTGCCCATTGCAATGTTCCAAACATGCATCTAACATTATGTAATATTCGCTGCAGATAATTTTTGTTTTTTTAGCAATATTATGCACCAAACTAAAAATATTCCAAATACTTGAAACATACTTCACACATAAAGGCATACTAAATAGCCATGATCACCACACAAGTCCAAAATGGTTGTGATCAAAAGAGTATTTGAGATACAACTCCAAAAGTACAAGTACTAACCTAAGTTAAATACTATACCATCATCGACATCGCACCGTAGCCTACTCGACTGTGTTTAGTTGGTCGGATTCTAATTCTCCTTCGGGTCCTGTAACAAGATCTACCATTCGGGGGGGAATGGTAGTTGGGACTACCACAATGAGATTTGATTACAAATCTCAGCAAGTTAACATAAAATCTCCACACAGTTTAATGATGCATGCATGGCAATAAAAGCATGAATGCATAATTAAAGTCGAAGTAAGCATAGCATAACTTGACATATAGCTTGATATAACTGACATAACTTGAACTTAAACGTGAACTGAACTTGACTTAACATGATATGAACTTGAGCTTAAAACATAACATGGACTAGAAACATAACATGAACGTGAACTTGAAACATAATATGGACTTAAAACATAGCTTGAACGTGAACATACATAATATAAATATGAACTTGAACTTAACATAAACCTGAGCATAATATGACATAAACGTGAACTTAAGACATAATGTGAACGTGAACATAACATAACATGAACGTGAAATTAAAAATAACATGTACGTGAACATAACAAGACAGAATCGTGAACTTGAAACATAACGTGAACATGAACATAACATAACATGAACGCGAGCATGAACATATCATAAACGTGAACATAACATGATATGAACATGAACTTGAAACTTAAAGTGAACATGAACATAACATGTACGTGAGCATAACATAACATAACATGAACTTTGTGACGCCCCCAAATTCCGCTTGGGATTAAACGGACATTTGAAGCGTCGAGACATGCAACACAAGGTTACCTGCCCCCGTTCATGACATATAAGATGCAATGTTCCTAACATGCATCTAGCATTATGCAATATTCGCAGCGGATTATTTTTTTTTTTCTTTAGCAATACTATGCACCAAACTAAAAATATCCCAAATACTTGAAACATATTTCATACATAAAAACATACTAAAAAGCCGTGATCACTACACTAGTCCAAAATGGTTGTGATCAAAAGAATACTTGAGATACAACTCCAAAAGTACAAGCATTAACCTAAGTTAAATACTATACCATCATCAACATCGCACCGTAGCCTAGATGACCGTATTCAGATGGTCAGATTCCAATTCTTCTTTGGGTCCTGTAACAAGATCTACCATTCGGGGGGAATGGTAGTTGGGACTACCACAGTGAGATTTGATTACAAATCTCAGTAAGTTAACATAAAACTCACACACAGGTTAAAGATGCATGCATGGCAGTAAAAGCATAAATGCATAAGTAAAGTCGTACATAAGCATAGCATAACTTGACATATAACATGACATAACCAGAACTTAAACGTGAACTGAACTTGACTTAACATGACATGAACTTGAGTTTAAAACATAACATGGACTTGAAATGTAGCATGAACGTAAACATGCATAACATAAATATGAACTTGAAAATAACATAAACTTGAACATATCATGACATAAACGTGAACTTGAGACATACTGTAAACGTGAACTTAACATGATGTGAACATGAACTTGGAACATAACTTGATCATGAACATAACATGTACGTGTACATAACAAAACATGAACTTGATCTGAAACTTGACTTATCATGCACTTGATCTGAAACTTGACTTAATACGTACTCCACAGTTGTTGTGGCCCCACGTATTCTACGTGTCACAATTGCTGTGTCTCACGTAGTGTATGCTCCACAGTTGTTGTGGCCCCATACTTCATGCTCCACAGTTGTTGTGGCCCCATGTATACACGTAACATAAAATATAATACGTACTCCACAGTTGTTGTGGCCCCACGTATACACGTAACATAAAATATAATACGTACTCCACAGTTGTTGTGGCCCCACGTATACACGTAACATAAAATATAATACGTACTCCACAGTTGTTGTGGCCCCACGTATACACGTAACATAAAATATAATACGTACTCCACAGTTGTTGTGGCCCCACGTATACACGTAACATAAAATATAATACGTACTCCACAGTTGTTGTGGCCCCACGTATACACGTAACATAAAATATAATACGTACTCCACAGTTGTTGTGGCCCCACGTATACACGTAACATAAAATATAATACGTACTCCACAGTTGTTGTGGCCCCACGTATACACGTAACATAAAAAATAATACGTACTCCACAGTTGTTGTGGCCCCACGTATACACGTAACATAAAAATATAATACGTACTCCACAGTTGTTGTGGCCCCACGTATATACGTAACATTAAATATAATACGTACTCCACAGTTGTTGTGGCCCCACGTATTCACGTAACATAAAATATAATACGTACTCCACAGTTGTTGTGGCCCCACGTATTATACGTAACATAACATGTCTTATCTTTCTTAATGCATGAGATATTAATTAATATCATATACTTTTCTAACATGGCGTATACTTGTAAATGACACAATATGATTTAATCATAACATTTCATGGCATACTTAACATGGCATACTTATAACATACATCATTGTATGATAGAAAAGATTATGTAACAGATAATTATTCATGAGAGATTAAATCATACGTAGCAGATAAACATGTAATGACATAGCATGACATGGCATATACGATAACATACATACATAAATTGTAGTTCTCTTACCCATCACACATACACAATAAACTGATAGTAAGTTAGAGGCTAACTTACCTCGATTGTCACGTTCTACGAGAATAAAGTGCGATATACGAGAAACTGTAAAAGGTCATTCTAAAAGTTAGAAATTTAATTACTAACAATTAGAAACATGGAAACAAGTTATCTTAGAGTAAAATTATCATTTTACCCTCTACATGTGGGAAAACGACCATTTTACCCATAACTTAAGGATTTCATATCCTAACTCCAAAAATTTCCAAAATTTACATTCCTCATGTAAATTTTGTTCTAAACTCAAATATCAACTCAGAAAAAAATTTAAAACAAAACAACACTATGGAAAACACACTATGGCCGAAACATCCATAGGCCATTTCTCTTGATTTTTGTTACAATTCCTTCCAACTTCAAAACTCATGCTTAAACCAAAATTTTACAACAAACATCTTCCAATCCTAAGTTTAAAACCATACTTGAAACATCCATTTAGAAAAAGCTAATAATCAACACCAAACTTTTTTGTAAAAAGATCAAAACACTTGAATCACAAGCTTTGTCCTTAAATCAAAACATCTCCAAGAATTCCAAAAAATCTAATCTTACTTCTAACATATTCATAACATCATCCTCAGATAAACCATGCTTTAAATCATCAAACTAAAGTCACCAAAATCACAAAAATAACACTTGGAGTTTTTGATTTTACACTTAGTCCAAAAACAGAAACTTTTTCTTAACTAGCTTTGATAAATCTCTTGATCAATGGCTTAAGAAGGTGAGATCTTTGAAATAAAGTATCACATGGTTTAAAAACGTGTCCTAAAGAATATCCAACCATCAAAATTAAAATCACATGGCTAAAACCCAATAAAACATGGATCTAACCTAAAAACATCAAATCTTAGGCCTAACCGAAATTCTCTTGCATAGAAAAATCATATCTTTGAAACTAATACTAAATATCTCCAAAATAACATCCTAACATGAAAATAAGAGACTTAGGATCATCATATAAAAATATCAAAGCCTTTAGAGTAAGATCAAACCTCAAAATATTCAAACTTTATCCAAATAAAAACTGTTTTGTCACTTCCAGTTTTCATGTTTCTAGATCTAATAAAATCTATCATCAAAATCTTTATTCATGCAACAAAACCTCAATGAAAACTCTTAAACACATTCTAAGAACACTCCATAAAATTTTCGGACCAAGATATATCCATTAGCTTGGTCAAAAACTCCAAAACATAACACACTCTCCAGATTCACGCCCAGAATGACCTTTCCATGGTTAAAAATACTTTTGACCGACCAAATGACCATGGAATGATACGAAAAATACATCTACGGAAACTAGACTCAAAGAGGAACAACTTTTATGAAGGAGTCATCGTGTGAAAATACTTACAAAGGGTCGAAAAACTCCACGCAAAAAGACCCAGAAATCTGCCCGAGAGAGCTCTTTTGGGTTTCTCTCTAAGAACGGGGTGAAGAAATGATTAAAGTGAAGTAAGTGTGTCTTGCACGACTCAAGACTTCTGTAGGGAGAATATTTGGACCTTAATGATCATTGAGTGGAGGTGTAGACATGTGACATAATGTAGAGGATAGTGGGGGGCAAAAGACAACTTACAAAGGCTATGAGACATGGGACTTGATGGGGTGGGTTCCTCCATATTAATGAGTGCAACTTGATGCAATGAATGGTCTGCCAAGTGGGGGAGGAAATTTCTCCAAGAAGCTATGCCAAGGTGGCCAAAATTCGTGGGCTTTAGTGGGCCTTAGTGGGCCTCAACCAAGTGGGCTTCAATTTGGGGTTTAAAGGGGGTTTGGTTAGGGTTTGAGATGCTATCAAGCCCAAATCCAATTTTTCTTGGCCCAATCAAATTTCTAAGGTTTAAAATGTTGGATAAAGATGTCATAATAGGAATTTGAGAAATTAATAGCATGTGAAAGTGATTTAATCAAGTGATTAAACACAATACTAGAAATTGGATCAAAAAGGGTTTGAATGCCAACTTTAGGGTTTGGGGAAACCGTTTAGGGTTTCGGTTTCAACCAAGTTTTTGGGGTTTCAAAAGGATTCCAACCATTTAGGGTTTTACTAGGGTTGAAACCCTCTTCATCTAACTCAATTTGGTTGATCAGATGAAAAAAAACTGTTTTGCTTAGGTGGCATGATCTCACACATTGATTTCCTTCACAAATCCATCTAATGGTTTCTCTTTGTGCCAAGTATCTAATACTATTCATTATGTGTGGTTAAGATCTTGCCAAGTGTCCAAATAAAACTTCTCTAACCTAATTTGGACATTTCACACTGTGATTTTGAAACCACTGCACTTAGTACGCTTATCGAGGTTACTATTCACTCCGAAAAAGTGCATAATAAACTTAGTACTGAAAAATCCTAAATATTCAACTGAGTCTAGTGGCGTAAACTATAACGTAATCTGACACTTCTAACTACCTCAAACAAATAAAATCACATTTCTGGCACCATAGTGAGTGATAAAACTAATTATGTTGACATACTAGAACTTATGCGATTAGCCGATTCGTAAAAACTTATGGGGTTTTCACGAGATTTCTAATGTCTATAGAAATTCCACCATTGAATTTCTAGCGGGCTGTTACATCCTCCCCTCCTAAAAAAAAGATTTCGTCCTCGAAATCGACGCAAGTACAAACATAAAACACGCTTAAAACACTGTAGATAGTTTGAAAAAAAAAGAACCGTCCGTGACCCGACAAGTGCTGCAAAGTCTCGGGGCCTACTCTATGAATTTAATACGGCTAGTGATTTGAACAAACGCCTGATGTTGATGACAACCGTGATTGAAGGCTTTGAGTTTCTATAAAGAAACAGGATCATCTTCATCCATCGGAAAGAAAAAACATCGCTTCTTGACCTGTGTTTTGTTTTTCCATAACAAAATAATGGCTGGGCAAAACTCTTCCACTAATGTTCCAGACTTGAATCAGGAACCCTTGACGCATCAACCATCAATCTTCTCTCCTGAGGTCGTCAATACTACGATAGGAGCAGCGAACTGTTCTTCTAGTAGGACTGATTCTGAGATTATTACAGAATCATGGAAGCTCAGTAGTCAATATGCTGCCTCTGTTACGATCATGTCTCGGAGGTTACTGGCGAGGGTAAGTGAGATTGATCATCTTAACATCCAAATATCTGAGTTACAACAGAAGCTTGCTAATAAGGATAGAGAAAATAAAAGGCTACAGCAAGAAAACCAAGAGTTGAAGAAATTTGCAGATTGGTATGCTCATGATCTGCAACCACGAATAGAAGAGCTGGAACGAGAAAGGATTCAGATACAGGGTCAACATCGGCAGATAACAGCAGAGGTTCATCGTTTTCTAGAGAAATAGGGACAAACTACTGTTAATCTAGCTGGCTTAGTAAGAAACTTTTGACAAAGCGTGTCCAGCATATCTTGTATTTCTTTTGACTAAATAAGATTTGAAGAGAAACTAGTTTGTCTTCTTCTTTATGTTATCTCTATAAAGTCAGTCTTCAACTCAATCCAATATGCATCAAAACTTATTCTCATCTCTATAACTCCTCTGCATTCCTTCAACATTCTCGCCTTAAGTTTTCAGTTCTTTTCTCAATGGCTCAATCTTCTAACATTTCCCTAGATCCATCCATGAGGTATTCAGCACCTCAACCTCCTGTCCTTTCTGCAGCTGCCATAGGTGCCATGCTGCAGCAAGAAAATACTAGTATGGCTAATAAGTCAGACTCCGATGCTGTCTACGACTTGGTGAGTCTTGGGACTCGCTACTCATCTTCTATAATTGCTTTTTCCCAGCGGGTACAAGCCAAAAACCAAGAGGTTGAAAGGCTTAAAGAACAAATTGTTGTACTTCAACGAATTGTTCAAGAGTCTCACACCAGGGAAGGAATCCTTCGGCAGCAGAATAAACAGCTGAAAACTCTACTGGATTCTTCATTCCGCTTGCCAGCTCCCATGAATAGGGATGATATGATATTGTATGAAGAGAGTGAGCGTCTCCAACATGAGGCTAAGAACCTCAAGTTTATGTAGAAGCATTTTATTAAAAAAAATATCTCTTTATATTTATGAACTCTGGTTTTATCCTTTAAGAGATATTCGTAACATGCTTCATACCTATTTCTCTTCTAATCATATATAATCTATCTTCTGGTAAAGGTTTTGCGAAAATATCTGCTAACTGATCATGTGTGTTTGTGAACTCTATTACTATATCGCTTTTCTGCACATGATCTCGAAGAAATTCAAGCCTAATGAAGACTAAAATCTCAAGCCTAGTATTTGGTGCATTTCCTAAGGACATGTGGATTTACAACCCAGAGACGTATTGCTCTGATACCACCTGTGACGCCCCCAAATTCCGCTTGGGATTGAACGGACATTTGAAGCGTCGAGACATGCAACACAAGGTTACCTGCCCCCGTTCATGACATATAAGATGCAATGTTCCTAACATGCATCTAACATTATGCAATATTCGCAGCGGATAATCTTTTTCTTTAGCAATACTATGCACCAACTAAATATATCCCAAATACTTGAAACATAATTCATACATAAAGGCATACTAAAAAGCCGTGATCACCACACTAGTCTAAAATGGTTGTGATCAAAAGAATACTTGAGATACAACTCCAAAAGTACAAGTATTAACCTAAGTTAAATACTATACCATCATCAACATCGCACCGTGGCCTAGTCGACCGTATTCAGTTGGTCAGATTCCAATTCTCCTTTGGGTCCTGTAACAAGATCTACCATTCGGGGGGAATGGTAGTTGGGACTACCACAGTGAGATTTGATTACAAATCTCAGTAAGTTAACATAAAACTTATACACAGGTTAAAAATGCATGCATGGCAGTAAAAGCATAAATGCATAATTATAGTCATACATAAACATAGTATAACTTGACATATAGCATGACTTAACCAGAACTTAAGCGTGAACTGAACTTGACTTAACATGGCATGAACTTAAGCTTAAAACATAACATGAACAATCAACATAACATGAACGTGAAACATAACATGGACATGAACATAACATAACATGAACGTGAGCTTGAACGTATCATAAACGTGAACATAACATGATGTGAACATGAACTTGGAACATAACATGAACATGAACATAACATGTACGTGAGCATAACATAACATGAACTTGATCTGAAACTTGACTTAACATAAACTTGGAATCTTATTTAATTGTCTTGATTAATAACGTGCATTAATACGTACTCCACAGTTGTTGTGGCCCCACGTATTCAAGTAACATAAAACATAATACGTACTCCACAGTTGTTGTGGCCCCACGTATTCTACATGTCACAATTGCTGTGTCTCATGTAGTGTATGCTCCACAGTTGTTGTGGCCCCATACTTCATGCTCCACAGTTGTTGTGGCCCCATGAATTCACATAACATAAAATATAATACGTACTCCACAGTTGTTGTGGCCCCACGTATTCTACATGTCACAATTGCTGTGTCTCATGTAGTGTATGCTCCACAGTTGTTGTGGCCCCATACTTCATGTAACATAAAATATAATACGTACTCCACAGTTGTTGTGGCCCCACGCATTATAAGTAACATAAATATAATACGTACTCCACAGTTGTTGTGGCCCCACGCATTATAAGTAACATAACATAAATATAATACGTACTCCACAGTTGTTGTGGCCCCACGCATTATAAGTAACATAAATATAATACGTACTCCACAGTTGTTGTGGCCCCACGCATTATAAGTAACATAACATAAGATATAATACGTACTCCACAGTTGTTGTGGCCCCACGCATTATAAATAACATAACATAAATATAATACGTACTCCACAGTTGTTGTGGCCCCACGCATTATAAGTAACATAACATAAATATAATACGTACTCCACAGTTGTTGTGGCCCCACGCATTATAAGTAACATAAATATAATACGTACTCCACAGTTGTTGTGGCCCCACGCATTATAAGTAACATAACATAAGATATAATACGTACTCCACAGTTGTTGTGGCCCCACGCATTATAAATAACATAACATAAATATAATACGTACTCCACAGTTGTTGTGGCCCCACGCATTATAAGTAACATAACATAAATATAATACGTACTCCACAGTTGTTGTGGCCCCACGCATTATAAGTAACATAAATATAATACGTACTCCACAGT
The DNA here is from genome assembly GCA_011037825.1 of Carya cathayensis. Taxonomy (NCBI): domain Eukaryota; kingdom Viridiplantae; phylum Streptophyta; class Magnoliopsida; order Fagales; family Juglandaceae; genus Carya; species Carya cathayensis. The sequence continues at coordinate 46,755 of QGSO01000822.1, forward strand.
TGTTGTGGCCCCACGCATTATAAGTAACATAACATAAGATATAATACGTACTCCACAGTTGTTGTGGCCCCACGCATTATAAATAACATAACATAAATATAATACGTACTCCACAGTTGTTGTGGCCCCACGCATTATAAGTAACATAACATAAATATAATACGTACTCCACAGTTGTTGTGGCCCCACGCATTATAAGTAACATAAATATAATACGTACTCCACAGTTGTTGTGGCCCCACGCATTATAAGTAACATAACATAAAATATAATACGTACTCCACAGTTGTTGTGGCCCCACGCATTATAAATAACATAACATAAATATAATACGTACTCCACAGTTGTTGTGGCCCCACGCATTATAAGTAACATAAATATAATACGTACTCCACAGTTGTTGTGGCCCCACGCATTATAAGTAACATAAAATATAATACGTACTCCACAGTTGTTGTGGCCCCACGCATTATAAATAACATAAAATATAATACGTACTCCACAGTTGTTGTGGCCCCACGCATTATAAATAACATAAATATAATACGTACTCCACAGTTGTTGTGGCCCCACGCATTATTATAACATAACATGTCTTATCTTTCTTAATGCATGTGATATTATTTAATATCATATACTTTTCTAACATGGCGTATACTTGTAAATGGCATAATATGATTTAATCATAAACATTTCATGGCATACATGTATCATATGGCATACTTAACATGGCATACTTATAACATACATCATTGTATGACAGAAAAGATTATATAACAGATAATTATTCATGAGAGATTAAATCATACGTAACAGATAAACATGTAATGACATAGCATGACATGGCATATACGATAACATACATACATAAATTGTAGTTCTCTTACCCATCACACATACACAATAAACTGATAGTAAGTTAGAGGCTAACTTACCTCGATCGTCGCGTTCTATGAGAATAGAGCGCGAGACACGAGGAACTGCACAACAGCTGGAAGAGGAACACTCAAGTCCTTAAGATTTTCACTTCTGAACTCAATTGCCATATTGTAAGCACTTGCAACACCACGGCCAACTTGAGGTTTCACTATACTCGGAAGAGATAAATTGACTTCAGAAAGCCTTTGCACTAAAACAAGTTCATTAAAATTATCAATAACAACCAAACAAACAACTCATTTCTCAATCCATATACTCTTAGCCATAGTCAACCACAAGATGACACCAGTCATCCCGGACTATAATCCATATCATCACTGCTTCGGGACACTGTCATACAGTTTCCCAACATTACACCATACGCTCCACACTTCTCTGCTACGCCATTCAACCCTTCGTGACACGCCATCCGGTGTATCACGACTTAGTACAGAGTACACTCACGTGAACTCTCTTCCATTCACACTACAAAACCCATCACTGCGATACACGTCTCACGGTGCATCGCTACGCGACACGGAGTACGCGCTACGCGTACTTCCTTCGCTACAACACTCATCAACACGATGCACATCACACGATGCATCGCCATACCACACGGAGTACACTACATGCGTACTCCCTTCCTTCTACGACCCACATCACTACAGCGCATGTCGCGCGGCGCGTCGCTGCATTACACAGAATACGCTACACGCGTATTCTCTTCACACAACCCGCCGTATCACATCTACGGCATCCATCTCACGCCTATACTTCACAGCACAGTCCACAAAACTACAAAATCAAGCCTAACACTTCACAACCACACTTCGTTTCACAACTACGCAGCGAACTCCACAAACACTAACTACACAGTCTACAGCCAACCAAATCAACTATGTTAAACATAAATAACTAAAGATAGAGGGTTAAGACGAGAGAGATGTGATTGCTGTCGGGAAAGAATCCAAAACTGATAATTTTAGCGGGCTGTTACAAACTTGATCTGAAACTTGACTTAACATGCACTTGATCTGAAACTTGACTTAACATAAACTTGGAATTTTGCTTCTTTACTTAACATGAACTTGGACTTGAATTCTCACAATAAAAAATGATTCCGCCAGTCGTTTCGTCAGGAATAGTGAACAATCAGAATGATTCCGGCCAATATATTCCATCAGAGATACTAAGACAATCAGAACGATTCCATCAAGAGTATTTTAAAACACGTACCCTAGCAATCAGAATGATTACACCAGGAGTACCAAGTAATACTTTGACAATTAGAATGATTCCATCATGAGTATCTTAAAACACGTACCCTAGCAATCAGAATGATTACACCAGGAGTACCTAGTAATACTCTGACAATCAGAATGATTCCATCACGAGTATCTCAAAACACGCACCCTAGCAATCAGAATGATTACACCAGGAGTACCTAGTAATACTCTTACAATTAGAATGATTCCATCATGAGTAATTTAAATAAGATACCCTAACAATCAAAATGATTACGCTAGGAGTATCTACATAACTGAATTTGAACGGCACTCTGTCAATCAAAATGATTTCGCCAAAAGTACCTCGTGTGAATTACAAGTGGAGATGCTCGGACAATCATAATGATTACATCACGAGTATGCTTAACATAACTGACTTAAACGTAACTTGAAAGACATGACTTACTTGAGATGGAAACACTTCGTAACATGACCGAACATGGAACAGATGTCATACTTGACGTGACATACTTGCAACAGTGAATATTATATGATATGACATACATGTAACATCTGGCATACTTAACATGGCATACTTATAACATACAACATTACATGACAGAATAGATTGTGTAACAGATAAATATTCATGAAAGAATAAATCGTGCGTAACAGATAAACATGTAATCACATGGCATGGCATGACATATATGATAACATACATAAATAAATTGTAGTTCCCTTACTCATCATACATACACAGTAAACTGAGAGTAAGTTAGAAGCTAACTTACCTCGATCGTCGCGTTCTACGAGAATAAAGCACGAAACACGAGAAACTGTAAGAGGGTATTCTAAAAGTTAGAAATTTAATTACCAACAATTAGAAACATGAAAACAAGCTAACTTAGGGTAAAATGACCATTTTACCCTCCCTCTACATGTAGGAAAATGACCATTTTTCCCCTAACTTAAGGATTTCACATCCTAACTCCAAAAAAATTTTCAAAATTTGCATTCCTCATGCAAATTTTGTCCTAAACTCAAATATAAACTTAGAAAAATATAAAACAAATCAAAACTATGGAAAACACATTATGACCGAAACATCCATATGCCATTTCTCTTTATTTTTGTTGCAAATCCTTCCAACTTCAAAACTCATGCTTAAACCAAAATTTTGCACCAAACATCTTCCAATCTTAAGTTTAAAACCATACTTAAAATATCTATCTGGAAAAAGCTAATAATCAACACCAAACTTCTTTTTTGTAAAAAGATTCAAACACTTGAATCACAAGCTTTGACCCTAAATCAAAACATCTCCAAGAATTCCAAAAATCAAATGTTACTTCTAACATATTCATAACATCATCCTAATATCAACCATGTTTTAAATCATCAAACTAAAGTCACCAAAATCACAAAATAACACTTGGAGTTTTTTGGTTTGACACTTTGTCCAAAAACAGAAACTTTTTTCTTAACTAGCTTTGATAAATCTCTTGATCAATGGCTTAAGAAGGTGAGATCTTAGAAATAACGCATCATATGGTTTAAAGATGTGTCCTAAAGAATATCCAACCATCAAAATTAAAATCACATGGCTAAAAATCAATAAGACATGGATCTAATCCAAAAACATCAAATCTTAGGCCTAACCGAAATCCTCTTGCATAGAAAAATCATATCTTTGAAACTAATACTAAATATCTTCAAAATAACATCCTAACATGAAAATAAGAGACTTAGGATCATCATATAAAAATATCAAAGCCTTTAGAGTAAGATCAAACCACAAAATATTCAAACTTTCTCCAAATAAAAACTGTTTTTCCACTTCCAGTTTTCAAGTTTCTAGATCTTAGAAACTCTATCATCAAAAGCTTTATTCATGCAAAAAAACCTCAGTGAACACTCTTAAAAACATGCTAAAAACACTCCATAAAATTTTTGGACCAAGATATGTCCATTAGCTTGGTCAAAAACTCCAAAACATAACATACTCTCCAATTTCACGCCCAGAATGACCTTTCCATGGTTAAAAATACTTTTGACCAAACATATAACCATGGAAAGATATGGACCTGAATGACCACTGATTGGAGGTAGATATGTGACATAAAGTGGAGAATAGTGAAGGGAGAGGACAGCCTGTAGAAGCTGTGAGGTATGGAGGTTGATGGGGTGGGTTTCTTCATCTCATCAAGGCACTATTGGGCGCAACAAAGGGTAGTGAATGGTCTGCCATGTGGTGGAGGAAACTTCTCCAAGAATCCTTGCCAAGGTGGCCAAATTCGTGGGCCTTGGTGGGCCTCAACCAAGTGGACTTCAATTTGGGGTTTAAAGGGGGTTTGGTTAGGGTTTGAGATGCTATCAAGCCCAAATCCAATTTTTCTTGGCCCAAACCAATTTCCAAGGTTTAAAAGGTTGGATAATGATGTCATAACAAGGATTTGAGAAATTAATAGCATGCGAAAGTGATTTAATCAAGTGATTTAACACAATGCTAGAAATTGGATCGAAAAGGGTTTGAAGGCCAATTTTAGGGTTTGGGGAAACCGTTTAGGTTTTCAGTTTCAACCAAGTGTTTGGGGTTTCAATTTGATTCCAACCATTTAGGGTTTCACTAGGGTTGAAACCCTCTTTGATCTAGCTCAATTTGGTTGATCAGATGAAAAGGGTTTTGCTTAGGTGGCATGATCTCACACATTGATTTCCTTCACAAATCCATCTAATGGTTTCTCTTTATGCCAAGTATCTAATACTATTCACTATGTGTGGCTAAGATCTTGCCAAGTGTCCAAATAAAACTTTTCTAACCTAATTTGGATATTCCATACTGTGATTTTGAAAACATTATACTTAGTACGCTTATCGAGGTTACTATTCACTCTAAAAAAAACGTAATAAATTTTGTATTGCAAAATCCTAAATATTCATATTAACCTACAGTAAGAACCGTTTACCAAAGCTCAACCCTGAAGTGCCTCTATAAATAAATTCACAGTTTCGAACAGCCGTTTCGTCCAAGATTATGAAAATGAGTTATTGGGCCATAAAATCCTAAATATTCAACTAAGTCTAGTGGCGTAAATTATAACGTAATCTAACACTTCTAACTACCTCAAACAATTAAAATAGCATTTTTGGCACTATAGTGAGTGATAACACTGATTATGTTGACAGAGTAAAATTTTTGCGGTTAACCGATTCGTGAAAACTCTGTAAGTTTTCACGAGGTTTCTCAAGTCTATAGAAATTTTACTATTGAATTTCTAGCGGGTTATTACATGAAGTGTTATATTAAAAATTACATTGATACAATCAGTAATATGACTTTGATGTAAACGTCAGGAACAATATTGTACATCGATCCTCAACCCTTTTGTAATGTTGTAAAGCTACAAATAACTCATGGGTATTTTTATGGAACTAAGGATTACAGAGTTAACTATAAACAAACTAACCATTCAGCGTATAAATTGTTGAGATTATAAAAACAAAAGCTGTTTATTTCTCAAACTTGCATATTACAATTAAAGAATTGACATTTAAATATATACATGGAGCTAAGCTAAATATAGAAACATTTGTATGAAATGAATTGACATTTACAAATCAATGACTAATGCCTAAAATCATGGTGTTGATTGATTTTGCTGATTTTGTACAAATTTAGGATCCTGTCAATACTCCCCCTCAAGTTGGCATATAGAGATCCGTAATGCCCAACTTGCTTTCAATATGATGAAATAGTTCCTGTCGTAAGGCATTGGTGAAGATGTCAACAACTTGCTCATAGGAGGAAGTGTGGATGGCTATAAGGAGGCTAGACTAGATCTTATCTTGAATAATGTGATAGTCAATCTCAATATGTTTGGTACATTCATGAAATACAGGATTGTGAGCGATGGAAGAGCAAATTGATTGTCATAATGTAAGTTGAAGGCTCAGAATGAGAAATACCAAGATCAGTGAGGATCTGTTTCAGCTAAGTGAGCTCGCAAGTGGTGACGGCCAGGGCACGATACTCAGGTTTGGCAGAAGAGTGTGCACTGTCATCTGTTTTTTTGTACGCTAGGAAATAGGGCTTGTGCCTAGCTGTATGAAATATCCTGTGGTGGAGTGACAAGTACTGGGATAGTTGGCCCAATCCGAATCAATGTAGGCAGTGACATGTTAATTGCTGTAGGAGGAGACGAAAATGCCTTGCCTTGGGCTACCTTTGAAATAAGAAGAACATGAGTGGCTGCTTGCATGTGAGGAACACGAGGGGCATGCACAAACTAATTGAGGATGTTCACTGCAAAGACAATATTGGGATGAGTGATAGTGTGATATCCGCTCATTCTTTCTTCTTCTTTTATGAGCCTCGATCTACGTGTAGAGCTTCGGTCTATTTGCCGAGCCTCATCCTATGTGCCGAGCTTTGATCTACGTGCTGAGCCTTATCCTACGTGCTGTACTTTGATGGCGTGTTCTAAAAGTTATCCAACGGATTTCAAAGTAAAATACATATTTTAAAGTTTATGAAAATTTTAAATATTATGGAGATATTTCCAGTATTGTTAGATAAGCTTGTTTTTAAAGTAACACAATCATAATATTTTAATGAGCTCTAAAAATTTTGTAATTGTGGATAATTACTTAAATTAAATATTTTAGTTGTTTTAAAATATTAAGAGGTTTAACTTTACGTTCAAAACTCTAAATTAATTTAAATGATTTTATTCTCATTGAGTAATTAACGATACTTTATCATTTTAAATAATGATGAAGAAATATTATTTTATAAACTTTAGTTTATAAATAATATTCTATTTTAATTCCTCTCAGTGTTTTATTTTGAAATAAAATACTTACTCATTTTCAAATCAGTCTTTAAACTCATCGTTAGATCGTTTGAGGATCCCGAAGCAAAGGACTGGGATTAAATACCCAAGCCCCTACCCTTTTCCCTTCACTTTTTCCTTTTTTCATTTTCTCTCTTCTCTCTCTCTCTCCCATGCACGTCCAGCCCGAAGTACACGGTTTCTCTCCACCGTGTTGCACTTCATCTCCATGGCCCAGCCACCACCGGCCACCGTTGGCCTCACAGCCTGTCGCCAATCACTCTCGACATGCCGGCCAACACTTACTCCTGTTGGCCAGCTCACAAGTTGCCTCTCTCTACTCCCACAGCTTCACTAGCTGGAATGGGTAATAACCCATTCTCCACCTCCACGCCACCTTACATGGCAGCTACGGCCTCACCTCCAATCACCAACTGACCACCATCGTCCGGCCATCATTCCCTTCCACCAGCGAGCCCCCAAGTGCCCTCCTCCTCCCTCCATGTTACCACCCCAAAATGGGTTTTACACCCATTTCCTCCACATAGAGCCATCATACATGGCCAAAACGGCCACCAAGCACCACCAATGGTTTCACCACATCATGGGCTTCCTCCCCATGTCCTCCTTTCCCTCTACCTCTCTCTCACTCTCCATGGCATGAAGTTAACTTCTAGTGGCCGATCCGCCACTGTGAGCCACCGCTTGGCCACCACCTTTCCACCACAGCTCCACCACATCTTCCCCTACCTTGCCCTAGCTTTTCATGAAGTTCTATGGCCTTCCTCCACCTCAAGCAACCTTCCACCATTTCAAATGCATTGTTCATGGCGTGATGCCGCAGTGCTTTGCCACCTTTGACCACCACGAGGCCACCTTGAGCCTTTCCAAGACCACGCCTAGCTATTCTCAAGCCTAAACTGCCACTTTACGTGGTGGACAGCCACCGCACACTATGTTATCGCCACGTACGACTACTCCGACGTTCTGATTGTGACGAGCAGCGAGCGACGTACGGGTTATCCTATTGATGGTATAACCCTCTCTCTCTAGTTATTTTATGTTTAAAGTAGTTAATTGGTTAGACTATAGACTGTGTAGTTAGTATTTGTGGAGTTCGCTGCGCAATTGTGAAGTGTTAGGCTTGACTGTGTAGTATTGTGGACTGTGCTGTGAGTATGGGCATTAAAATGGATGCTGTAGTGGTGATACGGTGTGAAGTGTGAAGGTAAAATTCTTGGAGCGTACTCCATGTACTGTAGCGATGCACCATGTGACGTGCGTTGTAGTGACGTGTGGCGTAGAACGAAAGGAGTATGCATGGTGTGTACTCCGTGTTGTGTAGCGATGCATCGTGAGGCATGCATCGTAGCGATGTGTATTGTAGTGTGGATGGAAGAGAGTTCATTTGTGTGTGCTCTGTGCTATGTCGTGATACACTGGATGGCATGTTGCGAAGGGTTGGATGGCACAGTGGAGAAGCGTGGAGTGTATGGTGTAGTGTTGGAAACTGTGTAATAGTGTCCCAAAGCAGTGGTGATGTGGCTATAGTCCAAGGAGACGGGTGTTGCCTTGAGGCTAACTTGTGGCTGAAAGTAAGTGTGAAGCGGTAAAAAGGTATCAGAGAGTGCAACGGAAGCGTGATGGGTATCGTGCTGTAACTCAAGAATTTGTCTCGAGCTGCATAATGTGACAGAGGTGCATTCTGGATGCAGTCCTCTTGTTAAGTGGCGGGAACTGTGTAACAGTGTCCCAAAACAGTGGTGATATGGCTTGTAGTCCGGGGTGATGGGTGTCACCTTATGGTAGACTATGGCTAAGACTATATAGAAGTGGTGGAAAAGTATCAGAGCATGCAGCGGAAGTATGATGGGCATTGTGACGTGACTCAGGATTAGTCTCGAGTTGTGTGACGTGACAGAGGGGCATTTGTGGATGCAGTCATCTCCTATCAAGTGTTGGGATGAACTTGTACAAGGCCAGGAAGTAGGAAGAGTGCTATCAACTGGGTATGAGCAAGTTGGTATTGGAGTATGGAGCTTGTTTATACAAGTGGGCGTTCATTAAAATTATAAGTTGCTCTTAGGTGATAAAAATGGGATAAGATACAGGTATCTCTGGCGAGACATGTGTACCAGATAGGTTTACCATATGTAATGGATAATCTGTCTTGATCATGGTTACATAGTGTTTTAGCCCCAGAGTTGGCTTGAATTCATGTAGCCTGACTGGTTGGAAATGAGGATTTAGTATGGGCTAGGATACGTGAAGGTAGTAATGGGTAAGTTGTCTAAGGTTGGGACACATGACTCTATCAGTTAGAATCATGCATCAGATTGTGGAAATAAAAGAATGAGATAGAGGACTTAGAGTCTTAACCCTAAGGTGAATCACGGAGGATTCACTTTAAGGAATAAGACTGTGAAGATTTTAGTATAGTAAATGGCACGTAAGAGCCCAGGGATGGACGGAGAGTGTTCCTAGTGAGGCATAGTTCTATTTTTTAGAAAAGTAACTTATGCATTAGATATATGATGACCTAAGGTTATGTGTATGCATGTAGGTTACCATTTGACACGCACACAAATGGACTGCATGAAATAAGTATGGCATGAAGTCCAGGTAAGTATTACGTTCATACTCTTCTAGAGTTTTCTTTATACAAACGAAGAAGAAAAAGAAAGCTTTTCTCTAAAAGGAAAATGAAACCTTTTCTCAACGAGACGCACTTTATAAAGAAAGGAAATGAAGCATACGTTTTCAAGTATAAGTACGTAGCGGCCTTCCTTGGCAGCCCCTTTTCACGCACCCAAAGTATGTACGCTATACATGTGAATGGATGCTATAAGTAGTACGTATTGTATGTATGTTCACGAAAGGAAAAGAAATGAAGCATTAAACGACAAGTAAGAACTTTTAAGGTTTGTAAGGATTGAAACTGTAATGGACTGTAATGTCATTTAAGAAAAGAAAGAAAACCATTTTCTTTTAAAGAAACTTCTTTTAAAACAACTTGTAGAAAAAGAAAGAAAACTATACTTTAAATGACATGAAGAAAGTGTTTTAAAATGTCCCTATGAAAGACGATGCTTTAAATGATGCCATGAAAGATGACTTTTTTCTAAAATGACTTTAATGAAAATTATTTTCTTTTAATATGACTTTTTATGAAAGAAACGAACTGTAAGAACTGTAAAGGACAAAAGGATTGTAAAGAAAAGGAAAGGACTGAAAAGGAATGAATGGACTTAATGTATGATGTATGAAAATACGTAACAGCCACATGGACTGGAATGGAAATGGTACCAAATGAATGGACTGGACTGGGCAGATTGCAATGCCGGGTAAGTAGTACTGGTAGTGCACCCAATGCTGTATCATGACGGAATGGATTCCCAACCCATGGCCACGGGCCGAATCAGGTTCAAAAGACCGCTAACCCCAGCACACGGGACGTAACAATGTACTATGGCCAATGAAAGTGATAAGACTGAACGGATGCATGTTAAGAAAGAATGCATGTATGTATGGATGAACGGAATACATGAATGTTTGTAAGTAAGGAAATATAGATGAATGAATATTTGTATGCATGAATGTATGTAAAAGAATAAATGCATGAAAAAACTCTTTAAAAAATGAAGGCACCGACGCGTAGGGAACTGTTTTAAAGAAGAAAACATGTTTTTAAAGAAAAACCAAACCTCGCAAGGTTTTAAAACAAAAATAATGTCTATGCATGCTATGTATGATATGTACGTATGGAATGATAACTGCATGATTGAAAATCTATGTTATTATATTTTGACTGTATGAAGTAATGCTTACGAGTCATCGACTCATTTTAGTTTTTATGTGTGCCCTCCTAGGTACAAGATGAGCATGATAGGTCAGGACGGGCACAACCCAAGGGGAAGAGCACGAAGGCCTAGGCAAGATATTTTGTACGATAAACTTTAATTATAAAATTTAATGTTTTCCGCTGTAATCTTTTAATTAAGAAAAATAAATTTTATTTATAACATGGAGTCTTTTGTATCTTGGCATGAATGAGGCATCCAACGAGGCGTCGATAGGCACTAGGATCAGGAAGAAGTGTGCCATCTTGATTGGCGAGCTTCAAGTTTTATTCCATGGGAAAGAGAGCAATTCAAGCTCCAAGTTGTCCACTATCATTTAGAATGTCAAGAGCATATTTTCATTGATTGAGGAAGATGCCTTTTTGCGAGCGAGTGATTTCAAGACCAAGAAAATATTTGAGGAGACTGAGGTCTTTGGTTTTGAAGTGCGTGGAGAGAAGTCCTTTGAAAGCTTCAATCTAAGAGAGATCATTATAAAAAGCCAAAATATCATCAACATAGATAAGAACAATGGTGATACTTGTGGAAGCGAGCAAGGTGGATAAAGAGTGATCCGCTTGAGGTTGAGTAAAACCTACATCAAGAGGGATAGTGGTTAGTTTAAAAAACCAGTTGGGGAATGCTTGTTTGAGGCTATAGAGGGATTTGCAAATGTGACAGACATGGGTCTCCCCTTTCGGACAATAACCAAGAGGTGGTTTCATGTAAACCTCCTTATCAAGATCACCATGTAAGAAGACATTGTTGACGTCAAGTTGACGAATGATCCATTGGTGGGTAGCAGCAATAGCCAACATACATCAAACAGTCGTCATTTTGGTAATAGGAGCAAAAGTCTCATGATAGTCTAGGCCTTCAACCTGAGTGTATCCTTTAACAACTAGCCGAGATTTTTACCTCTCGATAGAACTGTCGGCCTTCAGTTTAGTTTTGAAAACCCATTTACAGCCAATGGGTGTCTTACCAAAAGGAAGTGGCTCAAGTGTCCAAGTAGAATTTTCTTCAAGAGCACGAAGTTAAGTACACATAACTTCATGCCAATGAGAATGGCGAACAACAATGGAATAACATGAGGGTTCAAAAAAAGTGGTGAGGGCAGTTAAAAAGGCAAGATGAGAAGGTGAGAAGCGAGAATAAGAAAGAACAATAGATAAATGGTGAGCAATAATTGAGATCAAAGTAGCCAGTGAGGATGCAGTGGACTCCATGTGTATGGTTGGGCAAACATAATCTTGAAGATATGTTAGTCGAGTAGTGGTGCGATGAGGACGGAGAGAGAGAGAGAGAGAGAGAGAGAGAGAGAGAGAGAGAGAGAAGATGGCGAAGGGGGTGGGTCAGGAATATTAGTGGAGGTAGGAGGAGAAGATAATGGTAATATTGGTTCAAGAATAGGAAGACGAATAATTGGAAGATATGTATTTGTGAGATCAGGAGTATCCTGGAATGGAAACATTTGTTCATGGAAAGTGACATAACTAGAATAGATGATGACTTGGGTGTTGAGATTGTAAAGCTTGAATGCATTATGAGTACTAGGATAGTCAAGAAAGACACATTTAGAAGCACGTGGAGAACATTTGTAGTGGGAAGCATGAAGGGTTTGAGCATAACAAAGACACCTGAACATGCATAAGTGAGCGTAGCTTGGTGGGGTGTCAAAAAGAAGTTCGGAAGGGGATTTATTTTGGAGAATGCGACTTTGGGTGCAATTAATGAGATAAGCAACATTGAGAACATAGTCACCCCAAAATTTTAGAGGTAGGTGTGCTTGAAAATGAAGACTACAAGTGACAACTGGAGTTGTCGGTGTTTGCGCTCTGCAACACTATTTTGTTATGGAGTTTCAATACAAGTACGTTCATGAATGACGCCATGGTCATGGAGATAATTTTGAAATTTGTGGGAAAGAAATTATTGTCCGTTATTAGTTCTTATTATTTTAATCATGGTGTTGAGCTAATTTTGGATAAGTGCAAAAAATTGTATGAGATGAGTATAAGCTTCAGATTTATGTCGCATGAGATAGATCCAAGTGGTGCAAGAAAAATCATCAAGCATTGTTAGAAAGTAATGAGCATCACAAATTGAAAAAGTATGATAATCACCCCATATATCACAAAAAATGCGATTAAACATAAAAGTACTTTTATTAGCATGTGAAAGAAAATGAAGTCTAGTGTGCTTAGAACGAGCACAAACATCACAATCAGGAATAATACAAAGATTATTGTTAAAATGACTAGGAATATTTAAGCGGGAAGGATGACCTAGGCATTGTTGCCCTAGGATCTTATTGGTAGTGATCTTAGTAGAAAAAGCCGTAATGGGTTCACATCGATACACATAAAGTCCATTGCAAATCTCACCTGCTCCAATCATCCTCATCAAGTGTGGGTCCTGAAAGAAAGAATTAGTAGAGGAAAAATAAATAAAGTAAGAATTATTAGTGGTAAGCTAAGGATTAGAAAGAAGATTAAAAGTAAATTGAGGGACAAAATTGACATTGTGCAAAATTAGGGATTCGGTCAAGGGACATGTGCCGACCCTTCAATTTGAAGGGTTTGACTAGTGGATAGGCTAACAGACTTCGCATGAGGGGGTGAGGTGAGCTACGTGAATAAGGTCTAATTAGAGAACATGTGATGGCTTGCCCCACTATCTACTACCCATATTCAGCAGCTATCAAAAGGAAAGAGTGAAGAAACGTTAACCACAAAGTTAGCCAATGGAGCTTTCGGGCTGAGCAAATCTAAGAGTTTTTGGCAGAGATCGGGTGAAAGGCCAAGGACCCGCGACGAGAAGTTGGAAAATGAGGTTTGATGAGCTACTGGTGCCACCCTAAATGGTGGTCTGCCAAGAAGTGAAGTTGTTGATTGGGGCGAGGCCCTTAGCCAGGTGAGTATCCAATGAGCCGCCAGCAATAATTGCCAAGGTTGCCCGGCTTGCCACGTTCCGTGCATTGGAGGAAGCTTTTCAGGTGACCCGTAGACCTGCCGGAGTGGGCGACGAAGACATGGATTCTGCTCGTAGTGACCGCAGGTGGAGGAGGCTCTGCTGCTCTTCCTGGAACAGAATAGAAAAAAACTTTTGTGAAGGGGGGAAAAGGTTCCATGGTTAGGATTTGGGTTCTGAGTTGGAAAAAAGAATCGTTGAGACCAAGTAGGAATTGAAAAACTCGCTCATCCCCTGCTTGTTGTTGCAAATCTTTAAGATCATTGATAGTTTGTAGATGATTGAATTCATCCCAGATTTGTTTAATCTGGTTGTAATACTCATGAGTGGAATGAGTGTTTTGTTGTAGGGAGGGAAGCTCAAGCTTGAGGTGGTAGAGAAAAGCATTATTACTGAGGGAGAAGCAAGATTGGAGGTCGGCCCAGACTTTTCCTAGATCTATGTGATATTCAAAGGAGTTGGCAAGAGATGGATTGATGGAGTTTAGAATCTAGCCAAGGATCATGTTCTTTGTTTGATTCCTTTGTGTGTATTCGGGAGAGTTGAGATTGGGAGGTTGAAGAGTGCCATCAATAAAATTGAGTTTGTTTTTGGCATCAAGGGCTCGGATAGTTGCTTTTTGTCATTTTGGAAAATTGTCTCTTTTAAGGAGTCCATAAATAAGAATAAGATTGGGAGAATCAGAGGGATGGAGAAGACATGGAGAGGGGGCGTGGGAAGAAGAAGCCATGGAGGGCTCAGGTGGGGATCTTGTTTGGGCTGATACCGTGTTAAGATTATAAAACAAAAGCTGTTTATTTCTCAAACTTGCATATTACAATGAAATAACTGACATTTAAATAGATACATGGAGCTAAGCTGAATACAAAAACATATAAATGCATGGAAAGAATTGATATTTACAAATCAATGACTAATGCCTAAAATCATGGTGTTAATTGATTTTGCTGATTTTGTGCAAATTTAGGATCCTGTCATTATAAGTCATGGGTAATTTACTAAATAGATTCCAATTCACTAACTTGATTAAAAATGTAGATCTGCATCTTAATTATTATCTATTTTCAACTCAACTTGACTAAGTTTTGTCATAGAAAGATGTCAACGTATTATTTTTGCCAACATTCTTTTGAGTTGGATCATATGCTGTAAAGTTCAGAGACATAGATTGCAAGAAGAGAAAATGATTCTAATTTCTTCCAAAAAGTAAAGTGACTTTACATTGTTTTGTTTATATACATTATAACAGATGCTATTGAGAACAGAAGCGAAAAACATTACACTTGCATACTTAAATTAGAAAGACCTAAATAACTAAGTGCTTAATAATAAGCACGTGATTGATATACATCTAATATATTCCAACATACAACTCAGCAAAATGTATCGTTGATATATATATATATATATATTGTAGAGAATAATAGAATAGGTTTAAAGTTGTTGTTCACTCTTATCTTGCGCTGCAACCATTCCCAAAAATTTGTTTTCTACAATAATATCCGATTAAGTTTATTGATGTAAAAAAGAGGGGCTATACAATTTTATGAGTCACAAAATATATAAAATAAATCAGAAGAGAATTCCAAGTTCTATTTATTTCATCAGTGATGTGGCATCAATCACAAGAACTAGCAGCTCGATTTATAATCTTTTGAACTTGTTGTTGCTATAAGATTTTCTAAATATCCTTTAAGGATCATCAAATGAAAAATTTGATATGCCATCTAAATGTTTTAAACGCAACTTGATAAGAAACTAGTTGACTAATATGATTGTGTTATTGGCATCAAATCATTGATTCATAATCTACGTAGTCTTGGTGTAGATAATTTGACTTAAGAAATTATTTTGATATGTATATATATTTGGTTGTTAGTACGAAATGACCTCACATCGGCAGAGCCTTGGACAGGTGAAGGGGCATGCTTGGCATGAGGCTCGGCCTCCACTAGATCTTATGCCACTGACATAGGTTGGGGCTGGTGTTGCTGCTTGGGTGGAGCTATAGGAGATGCGTGTCCTGCTTGGGTTGATGGCATTATGTTAGATATTACTGCACATGTTGATTGATACATTGGTTCTCTTCAGGAATTAGTAGAGGACACTATATATGTCTTCAATTGGCCATCACTTAGATATTCTGAATGAAAATGTCAACACGTTGTTAGACAAATTTCATAGATATTTAAACAAAGAGTACTAAGGTATGCTAATCCATTTTTAACTTTTGTGCTTATTATTTCTTGTCATTTTTTGTTATCTTTTTGTAAAGAACATTATCAGTTAATATATTTCATGTTTATGTATTTCATTTCTCAACAACCATTTAATTTACAATTTCATATTTAATATTATGTTATTTCTTTTGCTTTGGATATTAAAATTGCAAATATTGGAACCTTACGCACATACGTTCAAATATTAGTACATATCGTTTGCACGATAAGACATTACATTTGGACTGCATAACGCTCAATAACTTTTGCATGTATATAGTAACGTTTGAATGTAATTAATCGAGAAAATATAAATTTAATTTTAAAATAGTACCTTGGCATGTACGTAGCTCTTTTAACATTTGATTAAACTACGAACTGCTCATACGTATAACTATATGTTCGAATGTACTTCGCATGTATAATGATTTATGTTCGAGTGTACGAATTTATGTTGATGTTTGAATGTATAATCCTTAATTTTTGAAATTTTCTTAGTATATCTTTTATATTTGGTTACGATTTATAGACTGCCACAAATGTAAAACCGACACTAAAACTCAAATCTATTGTAGTGCTTACACCTAGAGTGGCTTTAGATTTTGAACACATTATTCAAATAAGTCTCTACTTCATTACAAAAACTGATGTGTGTTTATTATTTCTTGTGATAATGGATTTGGTTTATTGTTAATTTAAATTGTCGAATAAATTTGGAAAATACCTATTCACCCCCTCTAGATGTATTTGGGATCTGAACCACTGATTTTCATATTACATCCAAAACTTGACTTTGTGATTCTTTAAAATTGTGGATGTTGTTCTCATATTATTGCTGTTTTCTCTATGTCATTGCACAAAGAAACACTCCTTATAAAATTTATAATACAATTCTTATGAGTACCAGCTATATATATAATGCTTGTGCATTCTGTGGTTACTTTGTTAATTTTACTCTTGTGTTACTGTAGCAACTTGCATATCACATTATCCACACATATTAATGACCTTAATATATCTCTTTAATGCTTCAAGTTTAAAGACCGAATATAGAATACACTCTACATGATGATAACTAGCAATTATAGGTGTTTATGCAATTTCCAGCGTTGCATGTAACATGCTCAAACGACCTGCAACCAAAAAGGTAAGATTTTAAAGAACCTAGTGGGGGATGCCTCTGATACTTTAGTTAGAGATGCACCTTCTGGAGCTCAATCCAGCCGTTGATAGTGTCCATCCAGTGTGTGTATCTCGTTTGGACATATCTCTGTAGGTTCCTATTTCGTAGAAATATGGCTAGCTGGATTTCCGTGTTGGTGACGTCTTTCTAAGGCTTAGCTCTTTGGATTAATCTCCGTGAAACAAGAAAATGTGCACTGAAAACTAATATCAAATTCAGCCATAGTTTTCCTAGTGATCTCTTCATAATTCGAAAGAGCCAGTACCACATCCTCGCCAAAGTACTGCCATAAACAAACAAGCTAGAATGTCTCATTCCCTTATTTTATTTTTTTATGAATTTAGTTCCTTTTTTTAGTTTTATTTCTGGGTTTCGATTTTTATAAGGTTGTGATTTAATTGGTGGGTTTTTTTTTTCTTCACATACAATTTTCTTGTTCTTTCCATTTGGTTAGCTTGTGGATTTTTCCAATTATTGCAAGGCTGCAAAATATCATGCTAGGTTACGTACCTGCTCATCCTTATGGTAGATTCACATAGGATTTTAGCCTTTAGGGCGTGAAGTGGCTAGCTAGGGGCGGTGATGAAGCCAGATCAATTGAATTTTTTGGAGGGTCTAATTAATTTTTGGGATCGAGCTAGCTGCTAATATGTGGTTGGTTCAATGTTTTTTAATAGCAATCCAAGATTTGGATGAACAAAAAACTCAAGTAATTTTAGCTGCTAAAGGAAAAGAAAATATCCAAGACTGAGAAAAATTAACTACATTTTTCAAGATTTAGATATAGAAAAACTCGAGTAATTTTAGCTAACAAGCTGTGAACAAAGTTAAGTGAAAAATTTGTGTACAAATACTTAATGCGTGTTCTTATGTTTTAAATGTGCTGATAATTTTAAGAAAATCCTTATAACTTTTCTCTAAAACATTTTTCATTTGAAATAATAAAAAGGATAGCAATATTAGATTGATCATGTGAAATATTTGAACAAGTAGAACTATCAAGTCAAGTGGTGATTTTATATAGTATCAGATTAGAGGTCTTAAGTTCTAATCTTGACTCTATACTCTAACCAATTTAATTAAATACTTAGGTATTGGCCTCACTCATTGAGGGGGGATTCAGGTCCACATGTAAGGGGGATTGTTAAAATATAAATTAAATAATATAATCTACCTCTTCTCATCAAATTAATCTTTTAGAACAAAGGGTGATTTTACATACATAGAGTAATAGTACAACCATTTGTTTTTGGATATTAATTCGTACGATAAGATAACTTCATTTTCCAAGTGCAGTGGGCACTACCCATAACATCATATCAATAGCTAAGCAACTAATAGTGATACTAGCCATTAAAAAAAAAAAAAAAAAAGCCAAAATGGAGCATGCCATCCAGTATACTCGACTATATAAATGCCAAAATCCAACTCAAACTTTCACTACCAGAAACCAAATCTCACTTATGGAGGCTCCTTCTAATTCTTGGGCTGTTTTAGCATTGACATGCCTAACTATTATGGTGATCTTTGTCTCTAAAATAGCACCCTTCAAACATCACCTCCGACAAACATCTCCTCCAGGTCCCAAACCTTGGCCCATCATTGGCAATCTAAACCTTCTTGGGTCCCTCCCTCACCAATCCCTTCACAAATTGTTACAACAATTCGGACCAATCATGCAGCTTAAGTTTGGGTCCTTTCCCGTGGTGGTTGCCTCGTCTCCCGAAATGGCAAAGCAATTCCTCAAGTCAAATGATCAGATCTTTGCCTCTAGACCCCAAAACGCTGCAGGGAGGTACACCAGTTTTAACTACTGCAATCTCTTATGGGCTCCTTACGGACCATATTTTCAGCAAGAACGCAAAATATGTCTCACGGAGCTATTTAGCTCAAAAAACCTAGAGTCCTCTGAGTAC
The DNA here is from genome assembly GCA_011037825.1 of Carya cathayensis. Taxonomy (NCBI): domain Eukaryota; kingdom Viridiplantae; phylum Streptophyta; class Magnoliopsida; order Fagales; family Juglandaceae; genus Carya; species Carya cathayensis. The sequence continues at coordinate 65,867 of QGSO01000822.1, forward strand.
ATTCGGTCTGAAGAAAGTCGTGACTTTGTTTCACGGCTATGCGCATTGTCTGGGAAACCAGTTAAGGTGAAAGACCACCTATCACGCCTCAATCTCAGTATTATGAGTAGAATGATATTGCGTAAGAAGTATTTCAGTCAATCCCAGTTCAAAACTTCAGAGATGACATTCGAAGAATTCCATGAAATATTTGATGAGTGGTTCTTGCTTAACTCGGTATTGAACATTGGGGACTGGATACCTTGGATCAAGTTCCTAGACTTGCAGGGATATGTGAAACGTATGAAGGCTTTAGCAAAAAAGTTTGATCGGTTCTATGATCGTGTCTTCGATGAACATATGGCAAGTAGAGAAGGAGTGGAACAATTTGGGCCGAAGGACATGGTGGATTTTTTATTGCAGCTAGTTGATGATCCTAGCTTTGATGTTAAGATCACTTATGACCATGTCAAGGGGCTCACTCAGGTAAAACTATACACTTGGGTCATTCATGTTTTTTCTTGCTTAAGTGGAAAACAGTCAATAGTGAAGTAAATAAATGTGGAAGAGTTCAATTTTCACTACCAACCATGCAATATAAAGCCTTTTTTTGTTTTTTGGAAAATTGCACAGAAGAATACACTTTGCACCATCAGACAACCAAGAGTTTTATACCCTAAACTATAAAAATTGATATGTTCCTAACTTCCTAGCTCCAACTACGTACTAAAACCGAACACTTTGCCCTTTGTTTAATTCGGGCCTTAATCTAGATGAAAATAAGTGTTGTGGCATAATCTTGATGGTCAGATCTTAATATTGGTTGCTAGATATCAGTCTTGAACTGGTAATTTATTGATACAATGTATCAGTTATGATTATTTGGGATGCACACCCACATTAGAAATAGTCATTACGGGTCGATCACGTTTGATAGACTCGTTGGTGTAAAACCCTTTTAGTTTAAGGGTATATATATTTATCGCTCTTCCTATTTGCAACAATATCATTACCATAATTAAAAAAATATGTAATGTTGACTTCAATATTATTTAGTGACCATAATTAAAAAAACTATATAACGTAATTGGTTTGATATTATTAGGCTCTCCTAGTAGGTGGAACAGATACATCTGTGGCTATGATGGAATGGGCAATGTCAGAACTCTTGAAGCAACCACACCTCATAAAAAAGGCAAAAGAAGAGCTCGATAGTGTTGTTGGGAAAGACAGATGAGTAGAAGAGAAAGACATTGCACTACTTCCTTATATTGATGCAATTATGAAAGAAACAATGCGGAAACACCCTGTGGCAGGATTGCTTCCCCCACACTTAGCTCTAGATGACTCTGACATTGCTGGTTATCATATTAGTAAAGGTACTAGAGTTATCATAAACACATGGAGTATAGGAAGAGACCCATCAATATGGGATGTACCTGAAGAGTTTCGCCCAGAAAGGTTCATTTTAAAAGCAATTGATGTGAAGGGTCAAGATTTCACTCTATTGCCATTTGGATCAGGGAGGAGGATGTGTCCTGGATACAATCTTGGACTAAGGATGACTCTGGCAACCTTAGCTAATATGATACATGGATTCGAGTGGGAATTACCAGACAACATGAAACCAGAAGATTTGAGCATGGAGGAAAATTATGGTTTGGCAATAACTAGAAAGTTACCTCTTGTTGCAGTCACCAAACCCAGACTGCCATATCATCTTTATTAATGGTCACTTGTTAGCTTGAATTATCCATCTTGTATCCCTGTATTTTTGTAATAATTTCAATATTCAAGCAGCTTGATATTATTGTTTTTTATTTCCTTCTCAAGCGGTACAAAGCTAGTCGCAAAGCTTTACAGATTTCAAGTAATTGAATATGAAAAATCAGGTGCAGCAGGAAGTTAATTGAAAAATCAAACCAACGTTCACTAAATATAGATATAAACATCTAAACGATAATAGATATTAATACAGGTGTGAGAACCAAAATCCAAAAAAGTAGTAAAACAATCTACACTAATATTTTGTTAACGAAGTGGAAACTCATTTACGAATATCCTCAAAATCTTAAACCAATCCAAGGCTCACCAACGAAAGGTATCCCCTATACAAATCTTTGGTTATAAATTATTCTTATGCACAAAACTCTGTACATCCAAAAGACCCAACTTGGAACCCTAGAAAACACCCGACTTACCTCTCACCTTACCTCTTCCGCTTTGAAACTGAAACTCCACTGGTTGTAGGGGTTTCTATTTGGTTTTAAAACAATGACCAGCAATATGTGTTCTTGGAGTTTTCTCCCAATATAGGAGTTTCTTTAGCCTCTGATCTCTCTCTATCCTAAAAGTCTTGCTTGATGTTCGCTTGAGCAAAGGTCGAGCACCATTCCGCTCTTTTTTTGGTCGCTCCAATGTCAAGTTGTTTTGACCTAGTAAAAGTTTGAATTTGAACATCCTCAATAGATATGAAATTCTTAAAAATTTGAGTCAGCTTTCCAACACCACCAAGATAACCTCAATCCAATGCTAGAATCAAAAGTTATGATTGATTTACTCTAAGTAGGTTGGTTTGATGAGGTTTTGCAAATTTGCAATCTTTGTCTTTTTTCTCCAATTGCAACTTAGACTTGAACCAACATATTTGCAACTCAACTTAGACTTGAACCAACATATTTGCAACTCAATTTGATAAGTTTTTCATATAAATATGCCAACATATTATGTTTACCAACATTCTCTTGTTTTGAATTGAAATTTCCATGTGTCGGGTCCCTGAGCTTTTGCTAGGGTTTGACAGTGGAACTCTCCCTGCCTAGGTTGATTTTTCCCCAAGGTCTTCTCTATTTCAGTTGGTGGGGTTTGTGCTCTGCTGTTTAGTCCAGCCAGTGGTTTTCGACGTACTACCCATAGAGACTATATACTATGGCAAATGAAATCACAAAATGATAGGAGTCTTTGAAGCTAACTAATGAAGAAAATCAGGAAGTAACTCTATCTAAAGATGAAGTTTTATCTTCTAAAGTAAGAGGGAGTTATTGCCTAGAGAATCTCTTAAGTCCACCATGATGAAAGTATGGAACACAACAGCATGGATAACTTTCAAAGAGTTTGGCAATAACAGATTCCTTCTTGAGTTCCAGCTCTTAGCCGATGTTAACAAGGTTTTACAAGGTAGACCATGGTCATTTGATTGTCATCTTATCTATCTAAAGGAGTTAGAAGAGGTGTTGTCACCCAATGAGGTGCAGTTTACCTTAGAACCATTTTGCGTTCAGCTCCACATCCTCCTGTTTGTAGGAATGACTAGGAATTTGGGAGAAGAGATTGGTGCAGCCCTCAGGAATGTTCACATGGTTGAAACGGATGTCCAAGTATGTGGATGGGGCAGTTTTCTAAGGATTAGAGTGGAAGTCAATGTAACCAAGCCCTTGACTGAGGGTCGTATGCTTAAAATCATGGAGGAAGGCAATGCTGGGTTCAGTTCAAATACGAGAGGCTTCCCAACTTCTATTTCAAATGTGGCCACTTGCAGCATGTGAATGGGAAATGCACCAAACCTGAATCCCAGGCTTCAGAGCAATATGGGCAGTGGCTACGAGCAGCTGCTATACCCTCATCCTTCTTGTCATCAAAGAAGTATGGAGGAACACCTGAGCAGCACACTCAAGATTCTCCTTCAAGGAATTTCTCTGAGGAGGAAGATGGAAGGAATGATACTAGAGGATGACCCTGTTCAAATGCTGGGGAAGAGTTACCAAACATAGGAATAACTTTAACACCCAAGGCAACTAGGATGGACCAACCCACCTCAGTAGAACAGCCAGTTATGGACATTACTATGGAGATTGCTAACCTTTCTTATCCCTCAAGCAAGCTTGTTGAAGCTCAAGTCAGTTTCAGTGAATCTCAAGACCTAGGGTTTCCTAATATGGAAAGTGAGAACCTCCAATCTGAGCCTAGGCAAGCAAGCCACAAACCTCTGTTCTTTGGGAAGACAGCTCACCTTAACATTGATTCTGGGAACATAACTCTTATGATAACCACCAACCCAGCCTCCAAAGGCAACACGTGGAAAAGGAAGGCCAGAGGGAGGCCCCCTGCCTTAAGTGATATCACCAACCTCTCAAGTGATCTCTCTCAAGCCATTAACTATAAAAGGCCAGCAACTGAAGTTGAACCCCCATGTAGTAACCCAGTTTCGAAGAAAAGAAAGACTAAACTCAAACCTAGAAAGAGTCAAAATCAGGTTCCCTTGGTGAAGGCTGCTCCACCATCACCAATGAACTATTTGAGTTGGAACTGCCGAGGACTTGGGAACCCTCGGACAATTCATGAACTTAACCTCCTAGTGAAAGCAAAGACCCCAACCTTGGTTTTCTTCATAGAAACCAAATGTGGTAGCGACAAATTGGACATAATTCCCATCAAACTGGGTTTTGAATTCTATTTTAGTGTGAACAGCAGGGGGAAAAGTGGAGGATTAGCTCTCCTTTGGAATCCTCTAGTTAAGTTAACTATGATGTCTTACACAACTTGGCATATCTCTGCTTCTATCAAGTTGTCGACTGAAGAACTCCCTTGGGTGGTGACTAGTTTTTTGGCCACCCAAACACTGCAAAAAGAGGTGAGTCTTGGCACCTTCTCAAAGTGCTAACACCTGAGGCTAATACCCCTTGGTTATGCCTTGGGGACTTTAATAAAATTTTGAGCCGCAAGGAAAAATCTGGGGCAGATTATGGATTTTAGAAAGGTACTAGAATCTTGTCAGCTTAATGATCTGAGTTACAATGGACATAGGTATACTTGGGCAAACAATCAAGAAGGGCAATCTTTCACAAAAGAGAGAATTGATAGAACCTTTGGTAATATTGCCTGGATTGCTGTGTTTGAGGACAACTCAGTTTACCATTTGTCAGTAGTTGCCTTGGACCACAGGCCTATCTTTGTCCATGCTCATGGCAAGGAAGAGGAAAAGAATAAGGGAAGGGTTTTTAGGTATGAAGAAACCTGGACGAAAAAGTCTAGATGTGAGGCTTTAATCCAACAAACTTGGAAAAACTCCCGAGGTCAGCCTGATGACCTACAAAATCTCCTCTTAGGCCTGAAAAATCGTCAAGAAGGCCTAAAAGCTTGGAGCCAAGATATGCATAGGAGTAAAGGAAAGCTACTGAAATCCAAACTTGAATTGCTCAATTCCCTAAAAGTTATCAATGAAGGCCACTTGTATGAGGATATTAAAGCCCTACAGAAAGAGATAAACTCCATGTTTGATGATGAAAATACCAAATTGCAACAAAGGACCAAGCAGCACTGGTTAAAGAATGGGGACAAGAACATGAATTATTTTCATAAGTGTGCTAGCCAAAGAAGACAACATAACCACATCAAGAAGATAAGGGATGACTCTGGGCAGGAGTTTAAGGGCCCTCAAGCCATTAGCCAAGTCTTTCAGGAATTTTTTTAGGGCCTGTTCACTACTTCGAGGCCTACTAGTATAGAGGCTTACACAGCTGACATGCCAAAGAAAGTAACTGAGGATATGAATGCCACACTCTTAAAACCTTTCACTGAAGCTAAGATCAAGAAGGCTATCACCAACATGAACCCATTGGGATTACTTGGACCCGATGGCTTGCTTGCCCTTTTCTATCAGGAGAATTGGAAGATAGTAGGATCAAGGATAAGTAAGGCAGTATTGGAGGTCCTTAATGTTGGGAAGCAGTCTAACCAAATGAATGAGACCCCCATCGCACTAATTCCTAAGAAATCCTCCCCTTCTTAGGTCACTAACTTCAAGCCCATTAGCCTCACAATGTCTTTTACAAGATCATTGCTAAAACCTTGACTAATAGGATGAAACATCTATTACCTAACATTATCTCCCAAACTCAAACTGCCTTTGTGCCTGGAAGGCTTATCATAGGTAACATCATTGTGGCTTTCGAATCTCTACACACCATAAAGGCTAGATTGAAGGGAAGGGATGGGTTTATGGCACTTAAGCTAGACATGACCAAGGCATACGATAAAATAGAATGGGATTTGTTGAAATCTGTCATACAAAAACTTGGCTTTGCAAAAGGTTGGATCGACCTCATCATGAAGGAAGTATGCTCAGTTTCCTACTCTATCCTCATCAATGGTGTAAGGGGATCCCCTTATCTCCTTACCTCTATATCCTCTGCATAGAAGCTCTCAGTTATATGCTAAACAAAGTTGAGCAATCTGGTCTCATTACTGGGCTACCTATTAGGAGAAATGAACTTTCCACTAACCATTTATTTTTTGTAGACTTCTATCTATGCTGAAATCTTATGAAACAGCCTCAAGCCAATGCTTAAACAAAGAGAAAACCTCCATTTATTTTAGCAAGAATATGAAGGAGGAAGCCAAGTAATTTATCATTAGCATAGCAGGAATCAGAGGAACCAACTCCTACGAGAAATATCTAGGGCTACCAGCCCTTATTGGTAGGTCTAGAACTCAATCCTTCAGAAGCATCTTGGACAAAGTGCAGACTAGAATTAGCAATTGAAAGACAAAGTTTCTTTCCCAAGCAAGGAAAGAGATACTCGTCAAAGCCGTTATACAGTCTATTCCTACCTACAGTATGGACATCTTCAAACTCTGTAAACAACTAGTCCAAGAGCTAAACAAAATGATGAGAAATTTCTGGTGGGGGCAGCAATCTCAAGAAAATAAGATTCATTGGGTGCACTGGAATAAGATGAAGAGAGCAAAGTGTAATGGTGGCTTGGGATGTAGAGATTTTGAAAATTTTAACTTGGCCATACTAGCCAAGCAGTGTTGGAGGGTTGTCTCTAACCCAGACTCCTTTGCTACTCAGGTGTTAAAGGAAAAGTACTTCCACAACAACTCCTTTCTCTTAGCTAAAGTAGGCCAAAATAGCTCCTTCCTATGGCAGAGTTTCTTGGCTGCTAGGCCTCTCTTACATGAGGGTTTGATTTGGAGAGTGGGGGATGAGGAGTCAGCAGAAATACGGAATGATAGGTGGTAACCAATGCAGTCGTCCTTCAAACCCCAAAGCTTCATAAGATTCATTCATGCTGACACAAACGTCTCTTTCCTCATTGATAAAACTACTAAGGAGTGGAAGCGGGATTTGATTGATGCCATTTTCACCAAGGAAGAAGCTACTATGATAAAGGAAATCCCTCTGAGCCCCTATAATAAGCCAGACAGGTTGATATGGAGATGCACAACCTCAGCTAATTGTAGTGTCAAAAGTGCTTATCACTTGATCACCGAGCTAAATAACCAAAAACTAGGTCAATCATCTGAACAAGCCAAAACAATAGATTCCTGGACTATAATCTGGAAGTTGGGAATCCCAAATGCTTCAAAAACCTTCCTCTGGGGAGCATGCCTAAATGCTCTGCCTACTAGAGATAATCTAGTGTGAAGAAACATTGTTGAAGACCTTACCTGCCTAATCTGTAACCAAAAACAACTGAGCATATTCTTTGGACATGCTCATCAGCTAGAGACGTGTGGGGACAAAGCACAAGGAAACTGTAGAAGGCAAGCCCTCTCTTTCACAGTTTCAAAGACTTAGTAGAAGGTTTTTTGGAGCTACTAGAATAGGATGACAGGGTGTCCTTTGCGATCACCTCTTGGTTAATTTGGAAGAGGAGGAATGACATGATCTTCAAATAGTCCTTTTTGAACCCAAGTACCATTGCTAAGAACTCAAAACACCTCGTGGAGGAACTGCAACAGATTCAACAACAAGGCAAGAGCTATACAGACAAAGTGTAGCAGCATATTACCTGGGCTGCACCCCACGGAGGTAGGCTTAAAATGAATTGGGACACAACTCTTGACAAAGTCAAATGTAAGGTGGGCATGGGTATTATTGTCAGGGACCATGAGGGAAAGGTGCTATTAACTCTAAGGATGCAGCACAACCTATTCTCGAATCCCCTCCTGTCAAGAGGTCATAATGGAGGGGACTCTCTACAGGTGGTTAAGGGCCTCAGTTCAACCTCAGATTCCCACACCCACGCTGGTCAACTGATCTCAGACACTAAAACCACCCTCAACTCCTTTACTACATGGTTAGCTAGGCATATTGTAAGAGCAAATAATTGTGTTGCTCATGCCTTAAGTAAGGATGCTCTTGGCATTAGTGGTTATACCACAACTTTTGATTTTATCCCTCTATGTATTCAAGCTTTGATTCCAAGCAATGATTAATGAAGGTCACGGTTTTCTTATCAAAAAAAAAAAAAAATTCTCTTGTTTGTATGTTGTATGCCAACATACATCTCAACACAATGTATATCAGAAGTAAATCAGAAAGGAATCCAAACTTGGATTTATTACATTAGTGATATGTCATCAATCACAAGAAGTATCATCACAATTTCTAAAATTTTGTAGTTATACTTCTTGTCGCTATATGATTTTTCCAAATAATCTTTAAATATCATCAAATGAAAATTTGATATGCCATCTAAACATTTTTAGATGCAGCTTGATAAGAAATGAGCTTACTAACATTTATTTGAGAAGAAAATATCAAACTTTATTGATATCAAGAAACAAAAGGAGGAAAACAGATTACAAAACTAGACAATCGACCAGTTCAATCAGATCCTCAGCTAGCTCAAGGGAAACTTTAGCTAGACAGTTGCCACTTCTTCTTACAAAAGCCACCTACCATTTCTGAAAACTAGACAACATTACTCTAGTGTCATGTACAACCAAACCCACACTATCCCAACGATCAGTATGCTTCTGGAGACCTTGAACTACTATTTGAGAATCACCTTCCAAAATAACAGATTGCAAGCCCAATTCCATTTCCATTCCAACCACATAAAGGCCACCAAGACACCAGATTTTGACAACATTTTAGTAGCCAAAATGGAACCCTCATGATCTCAAACCACCAAACCAATCCCAGTTCTGTTATTTGTAACACTCAGAGCTGCATCCCAGTAATTTTGATGGAGTTCACCCATACAGAAAGTTGGTCTTGAAACTGTTGGATCGCTTTCTTAGAGCCATTCTGAATAGCCTTAAACTCTTCCAAGGAAGTGACTGCTTGTCTTGCAACCTACGTGGGATGCAAAAAGAATTCTCGAAGATCATCTTATTCCTTTTCAACCATATGCCTCTAGCTGTCATTGAGAATAACTCCATCAAGTTCTGATCAGAAGTAGAAATAAACTATTCAACCAGTTCTTTGAAGCAACCTGCATTGTTAGAGCTTTTCTGAAAGACTTTAGGGCCTTGACTCCAAATGTCCATGGCTGATGAGCAACTCCATAAAGCATGAGTAGTGGACTCATCTTCCCTACAACAGATAGGACACAAAGGGGAATCAACTATTTTCTTCATATACAGATTTAATCGAGTGGGAAGTGACTCAAGGCAAGCTCTCCACATGAATACTTTGGTAACATTTGGAATCTAAAAATTACAATAGTAGGTCCATTCCCTAAGCCTTTGTGCTTGATGAGAGGTCTGCCCCTTTTGCAATTTCAACAGCTCCTTCTGCTTATGATAAGCACTCTTCACTGTAAACTGACCATCCTTTGTCCCTAGCCATATAAGTTTGTCACTGTTCCCAGCAACACTAATGGGAATTTTATGAACGATTTTAGCAACTCCATTCCCAAGAATAGATACTACCAAGCCTCGGTTCCATTATTTAGTCTCCTCATCAATTAGTTCAGCAACTCGAGCTTCTGCAGGCAAAACTTAAGCAGTAGTTTGGACCATATAGCTTGAGGGTCAAGGCAGCCACCTGCAGTTCCAAATTTTTGTATTCTAACCATTCCCTATCCTCCATATAGAACCCTTCTCAAGAAGGCCTCTTGCTGTACAAAGACTTCTCCAAATATAAGAAGGCCTAGCTCCCACTTTGGCCTGAAGAAAATTAGTCTTTGAAAAGTACTTCACTTTAAGAACCTTGGCTGCTAGTGAATTAGGAAATTGGATGAGTCTTCACCCTTGCTTTGCTAACAATGCCATGTTGAAACTCTCAAAGTATCTAAACCCCAAACCTCCTGCCCCCTTTGCATTTCCCATTTGTCCCCAAGAAACCCAATGCACCTTCTTTTCATTATGCATATGGCCCCACCAAAATTGATGCATAACTCTATTAATTTCATTAATCAAAGACTTTGGCAATCTGAAAACCCCATACAGTGAGTTGGCAAGGCTTGAATCACGGCTTTCAATAAAATTTCCTTCCCTGCATGTGATAGGAACTTCATTTTCCAATTGCTAATTCTGCTTCTCATCCTGTCCAAGATTCCCTTAAAGGCAGGTAAACCAATGTATTTTTCATAACAGGATGTGGATCGAGTTTCTGCAATGCTCAACATATATTCTTTGGTAGCTTTCTTTGTATTGACACTAAAGAAAATTGAAGTCTTGGACTTATTGAGTTGCTACCCTGATGCATCTTCATAGAGGCCAAGTACCCTGCTAAGAGTAGCCCACTCCCTTGCATTAGCTCTACAAAGTAGCAAACTATCATTTTCAAAGAAAAGATGGTTAATGCTTAGTTTGCCTCTACAAATAGGAAGGCCATGAATATCTTTGACAGCTTCAACATGATTCAATAAACTACTTAGCACCTCAGAAACAAGTATAAACAGATAGGGGGAGAGAGGATGCCCCTGTCGAATGCCTCTAGATAGAACAAAACTTGCTTGAGGAACTCCATTGACAAGATTGGAGTATGAAACTGAGGATAAACACTTCATAATTAGAGAGATCCATCTCGGATGGAAGCCCATCTTCTCCATAGCCTTCTCCAAAAAAACCCATTTCACCCTGTTATTTGCCTTATTCATATCCAACTTAATAGCCAAATAGCCTTGCTGCCCTTTCCCTTTAGTAGTCATTGAGTGCAAAGCCTCAAAAGCAACAATTACATTGTCTAGGATCATTCTTCCAGGAACAAAGGCGCTTTGTGTAGGTGAAATAATCTGGGGAAGAATGCTTTTGAGCCTATTTGACAACACTTTTGAGACAATTTTATAGAGCACATTGCAGAGAGAAATGGGTCTAAAATCCAGTATAGTTTGCGAATTTTTCAGTTAGGGAATTAAAACAATAAAACTGTCATTAATGGACCCAATATCTTCTCCATGATTCAAGACCTCTAACACAGCCTTTGTGATATCACCTCCAACCACACCCCAATGAGATTAATAGAAAATAGTTGAAAAACCATCTGGGCTCTCCACTTAGATACATCGAGGCTTCAAGTTTACTTTACACTTATTTTCATTGCATGATGAAAGGGACGTAAGTGTTTCTAATTATAGCTATCATTGATCAGAGCCATGTTAATAATAGTATTCTAGCATACCATGGTGGACTACACTTAGATCCGTGGCTTGCACATCTACCCATGAATCGCATTGGTACCATAATACATACATAACTATAATTTTTTTAAAAGAGTTAGGGCCACCTATCCAATAGTGACCATTCTCCAATTTTATTAATAAACCCTCACTTGTAGTGGATGAAAAATACATAGCTATAATATATGGAATGAAACATGATGAATGACGTGCCTACAAATATCAAGACATGTGTGGTACATAAGCACTGGCTTTAAAGTAACATTATTGTAGCCAACATGTGGTTGGATAAATTGGGTACCTTATGTAGGCATGCTTAATTCTTGTTATATTGCTTAATTTCCTAATTCCTTAAAAATATATTTGGGCATTTTATTGTTGAAGAATAAAACGGTGGAAAGGCTAAATGGAATGGACCCTATGGATCGAACACAAAAGGCAGCAACGATCATTTTTAAGGAGGTTATTGGGCATAGGACGGAATATGCCAGAGGGTTGGGGGAGATGAAAATGCCTGAGTTGAGTAGGAGGTCGAATTGTTGTGCATGTGGTGTTGATGATGGGGTGGCCTCACAAGATGGTTGTCATTACAAAGCAGAACTTGAGGAACTAAAGTCACATGGGCGGGACCTATTGGAGAAACAGGCTGAATTTGCTAAGTTCATGACCTATAGCAGCAATATGCAGAGAGAGAGTCTCCAATAGAGATTCATGGTGTTGAGTAATGATATAATTCGTAGTGATATTTTTTGTATAAAGCCATCCTTTTGGAGAGGCCGTGGTGGCAAATATTTTGGAAATTGATGGAAGACAATGTTGGAGATGAGTTTTTAAAAGTGATGAATGGATCGTTGGGTTTCATTCAACCTCAAGAGTGACTGGTAGGTAAGTATTTGGGCCATTTTGGTGGTGGCTGGATCATCTGCATGAAACTAGAATTGAGGCCATTTTTGTATTGCTTAACAGCTAAACTTCACTAAGCTGTGTTTGATGTGTGTGTGATTGTTGAAGTTGTGTTGGCTCATGCCTATTTTCCAAGTATGTGTATATATGGATAAATTGTCTGTTCATGTAGTGTTTTTAATGATCTTTTCCCTTTAAACTTGCAAAGTAACTTCATTTTATGCTGTATAGCATATGTTTTTCTTATGGAAATGCAACTTGGTCATTTGAGGTGAGGCAGATATATTTATGTTAAACTAGTAAAGTACTGGGTGTTGATGAGGATATGCATGAATCACATGTTGTGTATATGCTTGATGGTCATATTTTGTTGTTCAATGTTGGGCTGTTCTTCATAACACATGGTTTGGATTACACACCTTTTCTCAAATGAATGTAGGAAATCATAATTTGACCTCTAATTCGATCAGCAAGAAGATATTAAAGCAACCTGAGCAAATGGAGTGAAGAAGCACATGATTTCCATTGATCAATGTGCTACATGGCTTATGCGTTCTTCACTATGAGTATAAAGGTTGTCTCCCACATATGTATAGGTTGAGAGCTTACACCATGTGGTTGTCTTCAGAACACTTAGCATGATATGTTGAGTATTTTTTGCTACATGGCTTATGCACTCTCCCCTATGAGTATAAAGGTTGTCTTCCACATATGTATAGGTTTAGATATTACACCATAGTTGTCTTAAGAACACGTAGCATGATATGTTGTATATTTTGTGACATGACTTTATGGATTGTACCTAAACTTGGTATGATGTCTACTATTATGGGTATCTCACAATCAATATATGCATTAATATATATGCTTGGCTTACAGATGATATATAATTAAAAGTGCTTCTTTAAATAGTTTGTCTACTAGCACTATATATTTTTGTAAGTGGCTACCTAAGTGTATCCATAAGAATTGAAAATCATTTATAGTCGAGCAAATGGGTTTATTAATCAAGCCAATCAGTTTTCAGTCCATTACAATCCTTTTGGTGACGTAATTCATGCAAAAACGACTAAAAATGTGTGACGTATAGACAAATTCGGCCACATGCAATTTTGGAGTATTTATGACGTGGTAATTTTGGACAAAAACATTGTTATAGGCAACAACTTACCCATTTCTGTCAATTGTTTTATGGATGCAATTAACTCGATTTCCAGGATATGGCCATATATTTGCGACCATACCACTAAGGTGCAAATATAATTAACCTTTTGCTACAATAAACTACCATTTGCAGCAATTGTATATGTGCCTCAAGAGGGTCAATTATCAGAAATTTTTTATTATTATTTTTATTTACGATAGTTTTTTATGTGTTGGATAAAAAGTGTTCCTGCTAATAACCAAGATATTTGCGACAAAAATGACTTAGTCACAAATATATTTAAACATTTGGTTAGACAGCCTATTGCGAAACACTTATTAAACATTTGTGATGTTGGTAATTGACGCAGAGCCATAAATTATTGTGAAGCTTTTTTTCGGAACCATAAAATAAGCTCGGAAGTAATACAATCTTGCGGCTATATCTAAGTATTTGCATCACGCATAAAATGCTGTAAATGTATTTTTTTTTCTACCATCGGCAAATGCTTTTATGTCTATGGAAACCAACAATTACATCGAATATATTTAGACGCAAGCATTCATTGTTTGTGACATTAACACGTTTTGACAGGATAAACCTTTTCAGAGTCATTAATAGCGTCCATGTTGCGTCAATCAAATTTGGACGGGAATTGATATTGGCAACATTTAGTTAATTTTTTGTGTCTAATTATTTAGATGCAAAAGGCCATTTCTGTAGTAGTTTTAGGAGTGAACATGTGACACCCCCAAATCCCCACGTACCGACATGGGGAAAATGAGGCGTCCGAATGGTGACAACACGGGTCACCATCCTATCGACGAGTGCCGAGTGTGTGTAAAAGCAACAAACGTGCACGAAAAAATACGCAGCGGATAGCAAAGTCATAAAACTAAGTACCAGAATTTTTTCTTAGTTTAGTACAAAGCTGTTTAAAACATACATAATAAAATATTACAAACTACAAATAATGTTTCAAAACTAACTACAAGGCATAAATTCCAACTCAATCCTCCGGCGAAGCCGCATCCTCGGGCTCAGCCTCCTCTGCCTCGATCTTTGCACCAAAATCTACGGTACCAAAATGGTGCCGCAGATAAGTAAGATCCAAATACCACTAGATAAAAAAAAACATATTCTAACTCAAACAATATGCATGAAAGAATGCAACGCACATGTCCCATAACACAACATTTTTCCACGCACGCCAAAATCCCATTTGGCCCAAAAGCATTTCCTTTAAACTTTTCCTTTCCATTATCCCAGATAATGGCCCAAAAACCAGACTCGCCATTTTCCTAGAAAATGGCCCATTAACCAAAACATCAGTGCACCGTAGGCGGGAATCGCAGGCGGGATTCTACCACCATCCCTGCTTACCACCATCTCTACGCATCGTGCACCGTAGGCGGGAATCGCAGGCGGGACTATACCACCATCCCTATGCATTGTGCACCGTAGGCGGGAATCGCAGGCGGGACTATACCACCATCCCTGCGCGTCGTGCACCGTAGGCGGAAATCGCAGACGGGACTATACCACCATCCCTACGCGTCGTGCACCGTAGGCGGGAATCGCAGGCGGGACTATACCACCATCCCTGCTTACCACCATCCCTACGCGTCGCCTTTGACTCAAACCAGTCAAACCAATCGTTCACATATACCATAAATCAGTTCTCGCTTACATGCCCAGTTTTCATTCACAAACACATGTACATGCATGCAATTACACGAAAACCCGGTTTTCCCTTTTTAAGCATGAACATGTGAGCACTATACAATGCAAACATCAAGGCGCAATTATCTCAAACAAATATCAACATCAACCAAACAACTCTGTCCTCAATCCATCCGACCCCCGAACTCTTCGAACTCAGTTCGAAATCAACCAACCAGTCCAATAATTAATTGTAAGAGTAAAATATATTTAAATCTAAAATTAGAGTTTGGAAAATACTTACAGCGCTATAAGGTATTTTTCGAAAGCTCACGGCATTGCAAACGGAGGAGAAAAAGCAACGTAACAGTGTATTTTACACTGTGGCCGTGGGTAATAAATTACCCACTTTCGAACGGGGACAAACCAAGGCACGAAATTGATAGGGAATGGCCTTGAGATATTTATGAAGCTAAAGGAAGTGAGTTTTGGCCGTGGGTGGCGGTGGAAACGGCGGTGGAAGTGCAAAAAGGGGCTGATCGGAGTTGAGCTCGTGCGAGCTGCTCCGGCAACGGATCGGGGCCGAAATTAGGTGGGTTAGGATGGCAAGAGGTAGGGGAAGAAGCTGTAAATAGATGGTGGCCGGAGGTGGTGCGACGGTGCCGGAAACGGTGAAAAACCGTGTGGCTTGGAGGAGCTCGTGGTGGCTAACGGTGGCTCGGATGGAGGTCAAACTTGGTGGGGATGTTCACCGGTGAGAGGGGAAGAAAACTGGGTGGGTGGTGTAGGCCACGCCGCCGGAGAGCGGCGGTTCTGGGCGGAGAAAGAATCTGGCAACAGGAGAGAAAACAGGGCAGGGGCAGCAACTTCCAGGGGCTCGTGGCGGCTAACGGCTGGTCCGATGGCTCTGAAAATTGGTGGGGATGATCTCTGGTGGGAGGGGAAGAGAATGGCAGGGGTGGTGTACGACACCTCCACCGGACGGTGGAGAAACGGGCGGTCAAAGGGGCTGCAACGGAAAGGAGAAAAAGAAGGGAGAGCACGGGGAGAGAGAGGCCGAACGGAAAAGAAGAAGAAAAAGAAAGAAAAGAAAGAAAAAGGAAGGAAAAGAAAAAAAAAAGGAAAAGGAAAAAAGAAAAGAGAAAAGAAATGAAATGAGGTCCAATCCTCACTTACGGGATTCAAAAACTGTTCCGCCGAAAATGATTTTAAAAACCGTAAAACGACTAAAATAAATTAAACACCACATTAAATAAAATAAAAACCAATTAAAATACATTAAATTAAAATAAATAAACCAATATATTAATTAAATTAAAAACACTCATTCAGTGAAAATACACGTAAAAACGGGTCATCACAGAACAGGTGCTTAGTGCAAAGTGGACACAGTCGTGGGGGTGTGAAACATGTCCTTAAGAAACATCAATGTACATTAAGATTGAGATGGAACATATTCCTTCTCTCTTCACGGATTCCCATTTAGACTGAAAATAGTCTTAACACAATGCATTCATGCTACATCAAATCTCATAATGCCCATCTCGATCTTGGTCTTCTTAGTCGAATTAATTCTTATTTATCTTGCTCAGCCTTGATTATCGCTTCCCTTCTCTCTGTCATCGATTTCATCCTCTCATTGCTCATGTGACTATAGGCCTCCTTAAACTCCCTTTGACAATTTATTTGCCTTTCTTCTTCTTTTTTCAGCCTTCTTACCTGAAGGTCACTCATAATTGACCGACACATACTCTTCAATATTGTCATCCCCTATTTGTATCGACTATGAATTAATTCTAATAAAGCTACCTCATTTACTTGTTGTTTTGAGGTAATTTACATGCAGTTGCCATTTTAGTTTGTCTTAATAGGTTCCAGCAATGTTCCAATTGAAAATATTACTTTTTGCATTACTTGTTACATTATTGTTGCCTTTTTAATTTGACAAATTCAATAAATACGTAGTTCATTGCAATGATTTAATGATTAGAACCCACTAACATACTAGGTACAATACAATTATACCTTTTTTGTTTGGTTCTACCACTTTGATGCATATATTGATTCAACTTGGGCCAAGATACTGCAAAAAGTTTGAATTTTGTTTAAGGTTAACCATTGATTGGTGAAGGAGGCCATACAACGTTTAGGCTAGTTAAGTTTATCATAGTTGTGGAAGTAATTCTAGTCCTCAATTTTGTTGAGTTTTTTTTATTCCCCCAAATAACGTGTATATCAATGTAGAGCCAACCGATATGATGAAATTGTTTTTCTTTACGGTGGGCACACCACTCTTTCCCTATTGGAATACGTCGCTGGACCTCAACGTTATCTGCATATGAGACTGACCATAAGGAATCGTTAATACCATATTCACCACTTTGTAAAAAGAGTGGTGAAGAATAGATCTTCATCAATTTCTAAGTCCATCCTTATTAAACAAAATATAATTATACAAAGTTTTACCACCACATACACAAATCTTGCTCGTGGAAGTGTTTTTCTTAGACATGGCAACTTATTATAGCTATAAAAAGGTATCAGCAATGTTAATACCAAAGAAAGCCAGACACCGGTATGCATAGATAAACATTACTAGCAATGTTTCAATAGAAAAGAGCAAGAATAACAAACAAAGGCAGCCACTAGATAATATACATAGAAAAAATTAATGCTCACTCGTACACATGTTAACAAACCACGACAATAGAAAATATAGCATGCACTCATAGCAACAAATGTGACAAATATTAGAAGTACTTTGGAGTCCCCTTAGAAAAAGGGTAATTATGTTAAAAACCTCGCATTGTTGAATGTTGTGCACAATGTTGACAAAACCCAACAATAATCCAACACAGAAATATTCACAATCAAATTAATGCACAATGTTATAGTATTTTAAGAAAATATATAGAGCATATTTTGAGAACTATCTCGGACATGATGGTGTCAAATAGACCAACAGCTAGCCACTAAAATTATAGAGGAGCAAACTAAAGAACAAAAAAAAAACAAAAAAAAACATACATAACGATGAGCCATTGGCACGTGTTTCGAAACCATAAAGAGCAGCAGCCACCGAAATTTCAGAGTAGCAGCTAGTGTTAAGAAACCGCTGAAATAACGCGATGATTACCCATATCCAAAATCAACAAAAAGTTAAAAACACCCACTTGAACAAACCTAAATCCTTAAATTTTAGCCTAACCCCGAATCTGTTCAACTTGGGAAAAAGTACCCATGCAATACGTGTAGAGAAATAGGTGTAGAGATTTGAGATACGCGACAACTAATAATCGGTCCGATTCGGTCTAAGATGTCACAAATTGAAAATTTTGGGCTCACCCTTTTTTCCAAACCAATTACACTTAAAGACTGGGCCGGACTGTTAGCTATTGGTGCGGTCAGTGTGATTCAGTCATGAATTATTTTTTCCTCCTTTTTTTTAGTAAATAAATTAATACAAAAAATGAATTAAATTAGTAAATTTAAAATAAATGAGCTCCTTAATGTAGATTATGTAACTAAGTTATTAAAAATAATTAATTATAATTATATTTATGATTTGAATAGTTATTAACTTTAGTATTCATATATAATGGTCTATATTAAAATTCTAACATTTTATATATCGTTAATTAATACTAAATAATTTCATTTTCCATAGATTATTCATGCTTACTTGCAACTTAGGTATCTTAAAAATAAATTACCTAATTACTTTTAATTAGGTGTAAATAGTAGAGTACGTATCTACATATAATAATATATATTATCATATGATATATTAGTCAATTGATAGCATATATTTTTTTACATTTTATACAATCAATAGTGATAGATTAGATGAAAAGTGTAACAGCCCGCTAAAATTATCAGTTTTGGATTATTTCCCGACAGCAATCACATCTCTCTCGTCTTTACCCTCATCTGGAATCACGCGTATAGATTATCTTTTCCGTAAATCACATAATTTGTTCTTCACCGACAGCTGTAAAATCATGAGTCTTCCAAGACCACGCCTAGCCTTTCTCAAGCCCAAACTACCACTTTATGTGGTGGACAGCCACCGTACGCCGCCACGTACGTTCCTCCGACGCATGTTCGTGACGAACAACGAGCGACGCACGGGTTATCCCGTCGATGGTATAACCTTCTATCTCTAGTTATTTTACGTTTAAAATAGTTGGTTGGTTTGTGGATTGTGTAGTTGTATTTGTGGAATTCGTTGCGTAGTTGTGAAGCGAAGTGTGGTTGTGAAGTGTTGCGTTTGATTGTGTATTTTGTGGACTGTGCTGTGAAGTATAGGCGTGAGATGGATGCCGTAGATGTGATACGGCGGGTTGTGTGAAGAGAATACGCGTGTAGCGTATTCTGTGTAATGCAGCGACGCGCCGCGCGACGTGCACTGTAGTGATGTGTGTCGTAGAAGGAAGGGAGTACGCATGTAGTGTACTCCGTGTTGTATGGCGATGCATCGTGTGATGTGCATCGTGTTGATGAGAGTTGTAGCGAAGGAAGTACGCGTAGCGCGTACTCCGTGTCGCGTAGCGATGCACCGTGAGACGTGTATCGCAGTGATGGGTATTGTAGTGTGGATGGAAGAGAGTTCACGTGAGTGTACTCTGTATTAAGTCGTGATACACCGGATGGCGTGTCACGAAGGGTTGGATGGCGTAGCAGAGAAGTATGGAGCGTATGGTGTAGTGTTGGGAAACTGTATAACAGTGTCCCGAAGCAGTGGTGTTATGGATTATAGTCCGGGGTGACTGGTGTCATCTTGGGGTTGACTATGGCTAAGAGTATATGGATTGAGAAAGGAATTGTTTGTTTGGTTATTATTGATAATTTTAATGAACTTGTTTTAGTGCAAATGCTTTCTGAAGTCAAATTATCTCTTCAGATTATAGTAAAACCTCAAGTTGCCGTGGTGTTGCAAGTGCTTACAATATGACAATTGAGTTCAGAAGTGAAAATCTTAAGGACTTGAGTGTTCCTCTTCCAACTGTTGTGCAGTTCCTCGTGTTTCGCACTCTATTCTCATAGAACGCGACGATCGAGGTAAGTTAGCCTCTAACTTACTATCAGTTTATTGTGTATGTGTGATGGGTAAGGGAACTACAATTTATGTATGTATGTTATCGTATATGCCATGTCATGATATGTCATTATATGTTCATCTGTTACGTATGATTTAATATCTCATGAATAATTATCTGTTACATAATCTTTTCTGTCATACAATGATGTATGTTATAAGTATGCCATGTTAAGTATGCCATGAAATGTTATGATTAAATCATATTGTGCCATTTACAAGTATACGCCATGTTAGAAAAGTATATGATATTAAATAATATCTCATGCATTAAGAAAGATAAGACATGTTATGTTACATATAATACGTAGGGCCACAACAACTGTGGAGTACGTATTATATTTTATGTTACTTATAATGCGTGGGGCCACAACAACTGTGGAGTACGTATTATATTTATGTTACTTATAATGCGTGGGGCCACAACAACTGTGGAGTACGTATTATATTTATGTTACTTATAATGCGTGGGGCCACAACAACTGTGGAGTACGTATTATATTTATGTTACTTATAATGCGTGGGGCCACAACAACTGTGGAGTACGTATTATATTTATGTTACTTATAATGCGTGGGGCCACAACAACTGTGGAGTACGTATTATATTTATGTTACTTATAATGCGTGGGGCCACAACAACTGTGGAGTACGTATTATATTTTATGTTACATAAAGTATGGGGCCACAACAACTGTGGAGCATACACTACATGAGACACAGCAATTGTGACATGTAGAATCGTGGGGCCACAACAACTGTGGAGTACGTATTATATTTATGTTACTTATAATGCGTGGGGCCACAACAACTGTGGAGTACGTATTATATTTATGTTATGTTACTTATAATGCGTGGGGCCACAACAACTGTGGAGTACGTATTATATTGTTATGTTATTATAATGCGTGGGGCACAACAACTGTGGAGTACGTATTATATTTATGTTATGTTACTTATAATGCGTGGGGCCACAACAACTGTGGAGTACGTATTATATTTATGTTACTTATAATGCGTGGGGCCACAACAACTGTGGAGTACGTATTATATTTATGTTATGTTACTTATAATGCGTGGGGCCACAACAACTGTGGAGTACGTATTATATTTATGTTACTTATAATGCGTGGGGCCACAACAACTGTGGAGTACGTATTATATTTTATGTTACATGAAGTATGGGGCCACAACAACTGTGGAGCATACACTACATGAGACACAGCAATTGTGACATGTAGAATACGTGGGGCCACAACAACTGTGGAGTACGTATTATATTTTATGTTATGTGAATTCATGGGGCCACAACAACTGTGGAGCATGAAGTATGGGGCCACAACAACTGTGGAGCATACACTACATGAGACACAGCAATTGTGACATGTAGAATACGTGGGGCCACAACAACTGTGGAGTACGTATTATGTTTTATGTTACTTGAATACGTGGGGCCACAACAACTGTGGAGTACGTATTAATGCACGTTATTAATCAAGACAATTAAATAAGATTCCAAGTTTATGTTAAGTCAAGTTTCAGATCAAGTTCATGTTATGTTATGCTCACGTACATGTTATGTTCATGTTCATGTTATGTTCCAAGTTCATGTTCACATCATGTTATGTTCACGTTTATGATACGTTCAAGCTCACGTTCATGTTATGTTATGTTCATGTCCATGTTATGTTTCACGTTCATGTTATGTTGATTGTTCATGTTATGTTTTAAGCTTAAGTTCATGCCATGTTAAGTCAAGTTCAGTTCACGCTTAAGTTCTGGTTAAGTCATGCTATATGTCAAGTTATACTATGTTTATGTATGACTATAATTATGCATTTATGCTTTTACTGCCATGCATGCATTTTTAACCTGTGTGTGAGTTTTATGTTAACTTACTGAGATTTGTAATCAAATCTCACTGTGGTAGTCCCAACTACCATTCCCCCCGAATGGTAGATCTTGTTACAGGACCCAAAGGAGAATTGGAATCTGACCAACTGAATACGGTCGACTAGGCCACGGTGCGATGTTGATGATGGTATAGTATTTAACTTAGGTTAATACTTGTACTTTTGGAGTTGTATCTCAAGTATTCTTTTGATCACAACCATTTTAGACTAGTGTGGTGATCACGGCTTTTTAGTATGCCTTTATGTATGAAATATGTTTCAAGTATTTGGGATATTTTTGGTTTGGTGCATAGTTTTGCTAAAGAGAAAAATTATCCGCTGCGAATATTGCATAATGCTAGATGCATGTTAGGAACATTGCATCTTATCTGTCATGAACGGGGGCAGGTAACCTTGTGTTGCATGTCTCGACGCTTCAAATGTCCGTTTAATCCCAAGCGGAATTTGGGGGCGTCACAGGTGGTATCAGAGCAATACGTCTCTGGGTTGTAAATCCACATGTCCTTAGGAAATGCACCAAATACTAGGCTTGAGATTTTAGTCTTCATTAGGCTTGAATTTCTTCGAGATCATGTGCAGAAAAGCGATATAGTAATAGAGTTCACAAACACACATGATCAGTTAGCAGATATTTTCGCAAAACCTTTACCAGAAGATAGATTATATATGATTAGAAGAGAAATAGGTATGAAGCATGTTACGAATATCTCTTAAAGGATAAAACCAGAGTTCATAAATATAAAGAGATATTTTTTTAATAAAATGCTTCTACATAAACTTGAGGTTCTTAGCCTCATGTTGGAGACGCTCACTCTCTTCATACAATATCATATCATCCCTATTCATGGGAGCTGGCAAGCGGAATGAAGAATCCAGTAGAGTTTTCAGCTGTTTATTCTGCTGCCGAAGGATTCCTTCCCTGGTGTGAGACTCTTGAACAATTCGTTGAAGTACAACAATTTGTTCTTTAAGCCTTTCAACCTCTTGGTTTTTGGCTTGTACCCGCTGGGAAAAAGCAATTATAGAAGATGAGTAGCGAGTCCCAAGACTCACCAAGTCGTAGACAGCATCGGAGTCTGACTTATTAGCCATACTAGTATTTTCTTGCTGCAGCATGGCACCTATGGCAGCTGCAGAAAGGACAGGAGGTTGAGGTGCTGAATACCTCATGGATGGATCTAGAGAAATGTTAGAAGATTGAGCCATTAAGAAAAGAACTGAAAACTTAAAGCGAGAATGTGAAGGAATGCAGAGGAGTTATAGAGATGAGAATAAGTTTTGATGCATATTGGATTGAGTTGAAGACTGATTTTATAGAGATAACATAAAGAAGAAGACAAACTAGTTTCTCTTCAAATCTTATTTAGTCAAAAGAAATACAAGATCTGCTGGACACGCTTTGTCAAAAGTTTCTTACTAAGCCAGCTAGATTAACAGTAGTTTGTCCCTATTTCTCTAGAAAACGATGAACCTCTGCTGTTATCTGCCGATGTTGACCCTGTATCTGAATCCTTTCTCGTTCCAGCTCTTCTATTCGTGGTTGCAGATCATGAGCATACCAATCTGCAAATTTCTTCAACTCTTGGTTTTCTTGTCTGTAGCCTTTTATTCTCCATATCCTTATTAGCAAGTTTCTGTTGTAATCAGATATTTGGATGTTAAGATGATCAATCTCACTTACCCTCGCCAGTAACCTCCGAGACATGATCGTAACAGAGGCAGCATATTGACTACTGAGCTTCCATGATTCTGTAATAATCTCAGAATCAGTCCTACTAGAAGAACAGTTCGCTACTCCTATCGTAGTATTGACGACCTCAGGAGAGAAGATTGATGGTTGATGCGTCAAGGGTTCCTGATTCAAGTCTGGAACATTAGTGGAAGAGTTTTGCCCAGCCATTATTTTGTTATGGAAAAACAAAACACAGGTCAAGAAGCGATGTTTTTTTTCTTTCCGATGGATGAAGATGATCCTGTTTCTTTATAGAAACTCAAAGCCTTCAATCACGGTTGTCATCAACATCAGGCGTTTTTCAAATCGCCAGCTGTATTAAATTCATAGAGTAGGCCCGAGACTTTGCAGCACTTGTCGGGTCACGGACGGTTCTTTTTTTTCAAACTATCTACAGTGTTTTAAGCGTGTTTTACGTTTGTACTTGCGTCGATTTCGAGGACGAAATCTTCTTTTTAGGAGGGGAGGATGTAACAGCCCGCTAAAATTATCAGTTTTGGATTATTTCCCGACAGCAATCACATCTCTCTCTCTTTACCCTCATCTGGAATCACGCGTATAGATTATCTTTTCCGTAAATCACGTAATTTGTTCTTCACCGACAGCTGTAAAATCATGAGTCTTCCAAGACCACGCCTAGCCTTTCTCAAGCCCAAACTACCACTTTATGTGGTGGACAGCCACCGTACGCCGCCACGTACGTTCCTCCGACGCATGTTCGTGACGAACAACGAGCGACGCACGGGTTATCCCGTCGATGGTATAACCTTCTATCTCTAGTTATTTTACGTTTAAAATATAGTTGGTTGGTTTGTGGATTGTGTAGTTGTATTTGTGGAATTCGTTGCGTAGTTGTGAAGCGAAGTGTGGTTGTGAAGTGTTGCGTTTGATTGTGTATTTTGTGGACTGTGCTGTGAAGTATAGGCGTGAGATGGATGCCGTAGATGTGATACGGCGGGTTGTGTGAAGAGAATACGCGTGTAGCGTATTCTGTGTAATGCAGCGACGCGCCGCGCGACGTGCACTGTAGTGATGTGTGTCGTAGAAGGAAGGGAGTACGCATGTAGTGTACTCCGTGTTGTATGGCGATGCATCGTGTGATGTGCATCGTGTTGATGAGAGTTGTAGCGAAGGAAGTACGCGTAGCGCGTACTCCGTGTCGCGTAGCGATGCACCGTGAGACGTGTATCGCAGTGATGGGTATTGTAGTGTGGATGGAAGAGAGTTCACGTGAGTGTACTCTGTATTAAGTCGTGATACACCGGATGGCGTGTCACGAAGGGTTGGATGGCGTAGCAGAGAAGTATGGAGCGTATGGTGTAGTGTTGGGAAACTGTATAACAGTGTCCCGAAGCAGTGGTGTTATGGATTATAGTCCGGGGTGACTGGTGTCATCTTGGGGTTGACTATGGCTAAGAGTATATGGATTGAGAAAGGAATTGTTTGTTTGGTTATTATTGATAATTTTAATGAACTTGTTTTAGTGCAAATGCTTTCTGAAGTCAAATTATCTCTTCAGATTATAGTAAAACCTCAAGTTGCCGTGGTGTTGCAAGTGCTTACAATATGACAATTGAGTTCAGAAGTGAAAATCTTAAGGACTTGAGTGTTCCTCTTCCAACTGTTGTGCAGTTCCTCGTGTTTCGCACTCTATTCTCATAGAACGCGACGATCGAGGTAAGTTAGCCTCTAACTTACTATCAGTTTATTGTGTATGTGTGATGGGTAAGGGAACTACAATTTATGTATGTATGTTATCGTATATGCCATGTCATGATATGTCATTATATGTTCATCTGTTACGTATGATTTAATATCTCATGAATAATTATCTGTTACATAATCTTTTCTGTCATACAATGATGTATGTTATAAGTATGCCATGTTAAGTATGCCATGAAATGTTATGATTAAATCATATTGTGCCATTTACAAGTATACGCCATGTTAGAAAAGTATATGATATTAAATAATATCTCATGCATTAAGAAAGATAAGACATGTTATGTTACATATAATACGTAGGGCCACAACAACTGTGGAGTACGTATTATATTTATTTTATGTTACTTATAATGCGTGGGGCCACAACAACTGTGGAGTACGTATTATATTTATGTTACTTATAATGCGTGGGGCCACAACAACTGTGGAGTACGTATTATATTTATGTTACTTATAATGCGTGGGGCCACAACAACTGTGGAGTACGTATTATATTTATGTTACTTATAATGCGTGGGGCCACAACAACTGTGGAGTACGTATTATATTTATGTTACTTATAATGCGTGGGGCCACAACAACTGTGGAGTACGTATTATATTTATGTTACTTATAATGCGTGGGGCCACAACAACTGTGGAGTACGTATTATATCTTATGTTACTTATAATGCGTGGGGCCACAACAACTGTGGAGTACGTATTATATTTATGTTACTTATAATGCGTGGGGCCACAACAACTGTGGAGTACGTATTATATTTTATGTTACATAAAGTATGGGGCCACAACAACTGTGGAGCATACACTACATGAGACACAGCAATTGTGACATGTAGAATACGTGGGGCCACAACAACTGTGGAGTACGTATTATATTTTATGTTACTTATAATGCGTGGGGCCACAACAACTGTGGAGTACGTATTATATTTATGTTATGTTACTTATAATGCGTGGGGCCACAACAACTGTGGAGTACGTATTATATTTGTTATGTTATTTATAATGCGTGGGGCCACAACAACTGTGGAGTACGTATTATATCTTATGTTATGTTACTTATAATGCGTGGGGCCACAACAACTGTGGAGTACGTATTATATTTATGTTACTTATAATGCGTGGGGCCACAACAACTGTGGAGTACGTATTATATTTTATGTTACATGAAGTATGGGGCCACAACAACTGTGGAGCATACACTACATGAGACACAGCAATTGTGACATGTAGAATACGTGGGGCCACAACAACTGTGGAGTACGTATTATATTTTATGTTATGTGAATTCATGGGGCCACAACAACTGTGGAGCATGAAGTATGGGGCCACAACAACTGTGGAGCATACACTACATGAGACACAGCAATTGTGACATGTAGAATACGTGGGGCCACAACAACTGTGGAGTACGTATTATGTTTTATGTTACTTGAATACGTGGGGCCACAACAACTGTGGAGTACGTATTAATGCACGTTATTAATCAAGACAATTAAATAAGATTCCAAGTTTATGTTAAGTCAAGTTTCAGATCAAGTTCATGTTATGTTATGCTCACGTACATGTTATGTTCATGTTCATGTTATGTTCCAAGTTCATGTTCACATCATGTTATGTTCACGTTTATGATACGTTCAAGCTCACGTTCATGTTATGTTATGTTCATGTCCATGTTATGTTTCACGTTCATGTTATGTTGATTGTTCATGTTATGTTTTAAGCTTAAGTTCATGCCATGTTAAGTCAAGTTCAGTTCACGCTTAAGTTCTGGTTAAGTCATGCTATATGTCAAGTTATACTATGTTTATGTATGACTATAATTATGCATTTATGCTTTTACTGCCATGCATGCATTTTTAACCTGTGTGTGAGTTTTATGTTAACTTACTGAGATTTGTAATCAAATCTCACTGTGGTAGTCCCAACTACCATTCCCCCCGAATGGTAGATCTTGTTACAGGACCCAAAGGAGAATTGGAATCTGACCAACTGAATACGGTCGACTAGGCCACGGTGCGATGTTGATGATGGTATAGTATTTAACTTAGGTTAATACTTGTACTTTTGGAGTTGTATCTCAAGTATTCTTTTGATCACAACCATTTTAGACTAGTGTGGTGATCACGGCTTTTTAGTATGCCTTTATGTATGAAATATGTTTCAAGTATTTGGGATATTTTTGGTTTGGTGCATAGTTTTGCTAAAGAGAAAAATTATCCGCTGCGAATATTGCATAATGCTAGATGCATGTTAGGAACATTGCATCTTATCTGTCATGAACGGGGGCAGGTAACCTTGTGTTGCATGTCTCGACGCTTCAAATGTCCGTTTAATCCCAAGCGGAATTTGGGGGCGTCACAAAAAGTACATAATTAACTTGTACAACTACTATATAAAACAATATATTATCTATTAAAAAATATTTAAAAAATCTATATATAAATATTTTGATCTAATTCAGTCTGGTTTGGCCCAAAAAAACATATCCCAAGACCGGATCGAAAATTGAATTTCTCATACACCATGGATCGAGACTGACCAACTTGATTTTCCATTCGGTCCAGTCGGTTTTTCAGGTCCAGACCGAAAATCTTTCACCCCTAGCGACGACTCATGTAGAAAGAATGCCACATTAATAAGTGTAGAAGGAATTAGTAGATATGAAAACAACAACAAAGAATTAGTGAATAGTATTTAGATGCAAATCTCTTGAAATGTTATTTTTCAGTTTTCTTTTTAGGAAATTGAGTTATGACTCATGGGATGTCTAGATAGATCAAGATAGTGGGTGGAACGAGTAATGCTATACATCATACTCTCATCTTACCAACTTCTAATTATGTAAGATGTGGCATATTTATCACTATTGGATAATAAAGAATTGTCTAATAAAAGATTATCTAATGACGATAAATGTGTCACGTCTTATATAATGGGATAGTAGTGTGATGTATAGATTTTTTCAGATGGAACGGATGTTTTAATTAATAACTTCTCACCAATTAAGTAACGTTCCATCTATTATATATTAAATCCACACCATACAACTAATTTTAACTTTCCACCAATTCGTTAACCTAGGTCTTTAACGTTAGATAATCACTCATCATGTACAAGACTTTAATTATGAGATAGTTAAAACGCATGTTGTAGTTAAGACGCTATGTTTTGGTGTCAAACCCATCTCAACCTACCTCAAAACAATTATTGATGGAACCTAATACTTTTTTAACTTTCCATAAAAGGTTAAAACATATCTCAACCTATTTCATACATCTAAATATGTATCTCAACTTAGTTCATATATTCAAACACATATCAATGAAACCCATAAAACACTATTATTCACAGGTCAACTCAGATGATTATTTGAGGTCACTTGAACACACAAATGCAGTCTTAGGGAATTTTTGGATAAAGAATGTTGAGGAGTTTTCTTATTAAAGGAGAAATGGAGTAGAGATGAAAGTTCTATTCATTCTTGTGACAATGTGGGTCCCATTTTGAAAATATATTTAAATAAAAAAAAATTGAACTTAAAAGTTAGAATTCTAAAAAGAGAGGGTACCTTTTTAAATTGAGATATTTTCATACTAATATAATATCTCTTTAATGAAAAAGTAAAATAGGCTAATATTGAGGAGTTTTGGATCTTTAGGAAGTAATTAAGAAACTTTATTTTAACGAAAATTGACCTTACTATAGATCCCATGTTAGGGAAAGGACGTATGGCGTAGGAATTCATGTAATCTCTTGGATTAAAATGTCCTTCTACACATCTTATGTTGGACAAAAATATTCCTGCTATAGATATTGATCTGACCAAGTGCCCCTACCACATATCTGAATAAACTAAAACGCCCTCACAACATATCAATTTAGATAAAAATACTCTTACTACACAATCGAAACCATACCAGCAGCAGCATCACCAATATCTAGTTTGAAAACCCATGGCAATGGCAGCGCCTTGCATCAATATTGATAGATAGTCCCACAACTTTGTCATGAGTCCAAATCTACCCATATATGGACTATGGTACCATCATGCATCCAAACCAACCAAGGGATGGACCACGACGTCAACATGAGTCCAGATCAACCTAGGGATGGACCATAGTGCCATCGTAGGTCCAAGTTGACTTAAGAATAGACCTTTTTGCAATGGTGAGGAGCGTTTTCTCTCCCATGCTCACTAGGGTAGCAAATAATTTTTCTCTCTAGAGTGCTTGCCTAGAGGGTGAGCACTTTGCCTCCCATGGTGCTCATAGAGGTGGCGAGCACTTTTGCTCTCGATGGTGCTAACCTAACGGGCCGTTTTACTTTCCACAGTGCATACTGAGGTAGCATGCTTCACACTCCTTAACGGTGCTCGCTAAGGTGATGAGCGCTTTGCCTCCCATGGTACTCGTAGAGGTGGTCAATATTTTTGCTCTCATGGCACTCACCTCAAGGGTGAGCACTTTTTCTCTCCATGGTGCTTGATAGGGAGGTGAGCACTTACCCTATTCATGGGTTGAGCTAGTGAGGTTCACACTCCTTCATGGTGCTCACCGAGGTGAAAAGCATTGTTCTTCATCATGTGTGCTCATTGAGCAAACGAGCACTTTTGTTTCTACAGTGCTCAACTAAGGTGCAAGAACTTTGCCTCCCACTGTGCTCGCTTGGGTGGAAAGTACTTATACTTTCTATGCGCTCATCGAAGGGGTGAGCACTTTCCCTTTCCATTCATTATACTTGTTGAGGTGGTGTGCTTCTTGGGGTGAGCATACTCGCTGTGGTGGTGAACTTTAAACTCAACTCCTCCAGAGTGTTGATGAAGGTGACGAGCACATTGCCTCCCACGTTGCTTATTGAGATGGCTAGCACTTTTGCACTCTATGGTGCTTTCCTTGCTGCAAGCACTTTCAATTTTTATGAGGCCAGCTGGCTAGGTTCACACTCATTCATGGTGCTCACCGAGTTGAGGAGCAGTGTGCCCCATCTGATGTCCTTAACGAGGAAACAATCATATTTGTTCCCACACTCCTCACTTCAATGGTGAGAACTTTGGCTCTACAGGGTGCTCACCTACAGATGACCACTTTCCCTTTCCATTATGTTCACCAATGTGGTGAGCTTAATGATCCTTCACTATGCATAAATAAACCAAGGGGGAGAGCACACAGGATGAAGCACACTACTTAGATAAACCAAGGTGGAGAGCACTTTTGTTTCCCATGATGTTCGCCCGTGGGTTGAGCATTTTTCGTTTCCACAATACTTGTAAAGGAAGCGAGCTTTTGCTTGCCTTGGGGGCAAACACTTTGCTGATGGTGAACATTTTTTTTTTTTTTATCTCCATGGTACTAGCCCAAAGGCAAACACTTTTGCTCTCCATGGTGTATGCCTAAGGTGCAAATGCTTTACCCATGGCAAGAGTTTTTAATTGACCCCGACGATAAGCACTTTCCCTTTCCATAATGGTCACTAAACTTGCAAGGTACATATTTCATGGTGCTCACCAAGGTAATAAGAACTTTGCCTCTCATGGTGCTCGTCAAGGTGGTGAGTGCTCTTGCTCGCACAGTGCTCATCACCCAGACAAGCACTATTGTTGTCCTTGGTGCTCGCCTCAAGATGAGCTCTTTCCCTTTCCATGAACCGATGTGGTGAGCTACATGCTCTTTCCCTACCGGTGGTGCTCGTTGAGGTAGGGAGCATTGTTCTTCATCTAGGGTACTTGCCTGTCTAACGAGCACTTTTCATGTTCATTTGTCTTGCACAAGAGCTTTAATGACCTGATGTAACAACCCGATAGAAATTCAATGGTGGAATTTCTATAGGCTATAGGAATCACAGGAAAACCCCATAAGTTTTCACAATTTGACCAATCACGTAAGTTTTAGTCTATAAGCATAGTCGGTGTTACAACTCACTATTGTGCTAGAAGGGTGATTTTATTTATTTAGAATGGTTAAAAGTGTCAGAATGCGATATGGTCTGCGCCATTAGACTCAATTGATTATTTAGGATTTTATGGCACAATAATCCCATTTTTAGTTTTTAGACGAAATGCTTGTTCGAAAACTTGTTTTACTTATTTCGAGGCACTTTGGGGTTAAATTTTGATAAATGAATTGCATAGTTAGGTTAATGTGAATATTTAGGATTTTACATGCAAAGCTTACTTTTCACTTTCCTGGAGTGAAAAGTAACCTCAATAGTAGCATCAAGTGCTATGTTTTTGTTTATCTTATAATCTACCAAGTGATCATTGATGTTACTATAGTCTATTCTCTACCAGAAATGAAGATCTCTTAATAAACTTGGGCGGAGGTCACTACTGGACATGTGACTATCCTCTATTTTCCAAAAAAAAAAGTGCAGTATTTTCAAAATCATAGTATGGAATGTCCAAATTAAGTTAGAGAAGTTTTAGTTGAACACTTGGCAAGATCTTAGCCACACTTAGGGCATAGTATTGGATACTTGGCACCAAGAGGAACCATGAGATAGATAGTGAAGGAAACAATGTGTGAGACCAGGCCACCTAAGCAAGACCCTATTCCATCCAACCATTCAAACTATGCCAAACCAAATAGGGTTTCAATCCTAGTGAAACCATAAATGGTTGGTATCCAATTGAAACCCAAAAAGTTTGGTTGAAATAGAAACCCTAAACAGTTTCCCCGAACCCTAAAGTTGGCATCCAAACGCTATTTGATCTGATTTCTAGCATTGTGTTTAATCACGTGATTAAATCACTTACACATGCTATTAATTCCTCAAATTCATGTTATGATATAATTATCCAACTTTTTAAATCTTGAAAATTTGATTAGACCAGAAAAAATTAGATTTGTACTTGATAGCACCTTAAACTCTAATTAGACCCTCTTTAAACCCCAAATGAAACCCACTTGTTTAAGGCCCACAAATTTTGGCCAACCTGGCAAAGCTTCTTGAGGAGGTTTTCCCCCACTCATGGCAAACCAGTCTTTGCCCTTGGCAGCTCCAAATAGTCCCTTGATGTGAGAGAAAAATCCACCACACCACCTTCCCTCTACACGATAGTAGCAACAACCACTCC
Organism: Carya cathayensis; assembly: GCA_011037825.1. Lineage (NCBI taxonomy): Eukaryota > Viridiplantae > Streptophyta > Magnoliopsida > Fagales > Juglandaceae > Carya > Carya cathayensis. The sequence continues at coordinate 98,456 of QGSO01000822.1, forward strand.
CCCTCACTATTTTCACCATTTTGTGACATAATCACCACCCATCAAAGTCTTACTCAAGTCCATAACTCTCCTTTCAGAAGTCTAATAGGGGTGCAAGGCACCCTAACACTCACTTTGCCACGTTTCATTCTTGTTCTAGAAGAGAACACATAGAAGCTCTCTCTGCCAGTTTTCTAAGCATTTTTCTGTGATGTTTTTGGAACCCTTGTAGGTATTTTTTTCACAATAATTATTTCATAAAAGTTATTTTTCTTTGAGTATATTTTTGCTTCTTTTCATGGTCATTTGGTTGGTCAAGAGTTATTTTAACAATTGAAATGTCAATCTAGGCAATAATCTAAAGAGTGTGTTGTATTTTGGAGTTTTCAACGAAGCTAATGGAGAAATCCTAGTCCTAAACTTTTATGGAGTGTTTTCAACATGTTTATATAAATTTTTTTTGGAGATTACTTGCTTGGTTAAAGCTTTCGATGGAAGATTTTCTTAGATCTAAAAGGTTAGAAATTGGAAAAGGAAAAACAGCTTTTGTTTTAAGAAAGTTTGGATCTTTTGTGGTCTATTCCTACTCCGATGGCTTTGATAAATTTATTTGTTGATACTAAGCCTCTTATATACATGATAAGATGTTTTTTCGAAGATTTTTTGTGTTAGTTTCAAATATATGAATTTTTATGCAAGAGAATACTCTATTACATCAAAAGTTTGATGTTTTCAGCAAGATCCATGTTTTGGTTTATTTTTAGCCATGTGATTTTAAGTTTAATGCTTGGATATTTTTTAGGATATATTTTTGAACCATGTGATGTTTTTATTTGAAGATCTCACATTTGTATGCCTCGGATCAAGTGTTTGATCAAAGCAAGTTGAGAAAAAAATTATGTTTTTGGACTAAGTGTGGAGCTGAGTACTTCATGTAATATTTTCTATTTTTTGGTGACTTATATGTAATGATTCAAAGCATATTAGTTCTTATGAATGTGCTATGAACATGTTAAAAGAAAAATTTAGATTTTTGAAGTTTTTTGAGATGTTTTGAAATAGGTCAAACCTTGAGATTCAAGGATTTGTATTTTTAGTTAAAAAGTTGGGATCCTTTTATTAAAAAGTTTTGTGTTGATGAGAAGCATATTTTTGTTGAATGTTTTAAGTATGTTTTTAAACTTAGGATAGGAGGATCATTGTTGCAAAATTTCGGTTTGATCATGAGTTTTAAGGTTGGAAGAAAGTACAACAAAAATCAGGAGTAGCCTTGTGAATGTACATTTGGGTTTAGGTCAAAATTTACATGAGGTAACTCTAAGATTGCATTTGTCATTTTTCTAATTGTTAGTGATAAAGTTTCTAACTTTAAGAATCCCTACTTATAGTTTCTCGTATTTCGTGCTTAATCCCCTTAATGTGACGAGCACTATAAGTTAACTTTTAACTTACTATCGAATTGCTACGTATGTGTGATGAGTAAGGAAACTACAGTTTATGTATGTATGTTATCATATATATCATGCCATGTCATGTCACTACATGTTTATTTGTTACACATATTATATTCTGTCATGAAATACTTATCTATTACACAATATATTATGTCATGTATTACAATCTGTTGCAAGTATGCCATGTTAGATTATGCCATCTGTTACACATATATCATGTCATGTAATATTTTCTGTAATAAGTCACCAAAGCGAAGAATGGCACTAACGCTAATGGTGCCCCCATACATTTCAATTTCATTTTCTATGTACTCATGCCGGTGCAGATACTTGACATGGGATACATACAATACATGTGTCCATAGTAGGTGTAGATACCTATGAACTTGCACGTATATTAACGGACTCACAGCTGGTGCAGATACCTATGTTGTAAAGCGATAATCGACAGAGACACATGGCTCAAGGGGATCCATGTAGCACCCACATTTCACTTTTATTAATCACGATTATTTATTGAACAAGATTTTAAGTTCATGTATTTCACTTTTATACTCATGTTATTTAACTTTCAGTTCAATTTATGTGCAATTTCAGTCAATTCACATTCAGTTAAAATTCAATTCATATTCATTTCATGTTTAGCTTTATGTCATATTTAAGTTCACGTCAGTTTAGTTCTTCTCATGTCACATTTCAAGATCAGTTCATGCTCTGTTTAAGTCATGTCAGTTCATACCATGTTATATGTCAAGTCAAGTCATGCTTATTTATGATTATAATTATGCATTCAAGCCTTTACTGTCATGCCTGCTTTTGTAAACTATATGTTAAGTTATCTATTAACTTGTTGCACCATGGTAGTCCCAACTACTATTCCCCCCTAACGGAATGGTAGTTTGTGTGCCAAGATCAGGAGATGTGGCAGATGATCGTCTAAAAGTGGTCGACTAGACAGTGATGGCATGACGCAGAGCCCCATCACTTTGATGCTCCATTTCATCGATAGTATTTTGGCATCCTCAATCAAGTTGTGCAAGCTACTCGATGGATTAGGATAGTAGTTTCCTTAGTTTTACGTGTAGATGGGGAGATTTGTCTCTAGTACTATTTATGTTACAGACCTGTTGGACAAGTACTGTAACATTTTGGACACCAATTATCATGTGAATTTCATAAAGTATGTTTACTTTTTGGGATACATTACTTATGGTACATAGTATTGCTCAAAGAAAAAAAATTATTAACTGTGAATATTGCATATTGCTATATGCATGCTAGATACATTGCATCCTTAATTGTCGTGAACGAGGACAAGATATCATGTATTGCATGTCCCGACTCTTCAAGTTCTGTCAAATTCCAAGCGGAATTTGGAAGCGTCACACCCAGCCCAATAATTCTAAGGTCAGAATATTGATAATTTTTATTGGGCCTAAATTATATTTCGTGGTCATATTGGATAAGCTCATGAGTGATAAATTATTAAAGATGATTATGAGTTTTAATTAGGCTCCATAACTAGGTTAAATCCTATTTATTATTTATTGAATGAGTTAGACTTCTTTTAGAATTTAAAAATCAGCCATCAGAAATTTATTTCATTTTAAAATCATCATTGATTGAAGTCCCCTATGCAGTCTTAGTCATTGCCAATCCTACATTGAATGAACTACTAAATCATATTTTTAAATTTAACTCTTTTCTTGAATGATCATGACTAAATCCAACTTGAACTTGAACTCATTGGCACTGTCTCCCAAATATCTCTATGAATATTTCCATTCCGTGTTATTTGGAAAAAACTATAAACCTCTATAAGTACATCAGCTGAACCAAAGATACCCGGTCTACAATGTGCACGTCCCACGTTCACCACGCCAATAGTTGACTGCCTCATTATTCTCACAACATCCTTCATGTTTTATCTCTCCTTCTTGTTCACATGATGGTAATATTGAATTAACTCTACGAGGTAAGTAGTTTGATTATAAATTAGGATTAGTATACGTTAGCTAGTTATATATATTTTTATTCAAACCAACTCTTTGGAAGCCAGTGTTTATGTACCATGCATGTCATAATATTTGCAAGCACGTCATTCATCATGTTTCATTTCACATATTATAGTTATGTATGTATTATGGTACCAATGCGATTTTTGGGTAGATGTGTAAGCCACAGATCTAAGCATGATCCAGTCTTAAAACGGGGTGGGCGGATACTACTAGATATGTGTTGAGCGTGTCTCCTTCTATATGGGTTGCCTCAAGAGTGGCGGATTGGTCAAATACTACTTTAGCTTTTGGAAAGCTTTGACACACTTCTTATTCCAGGGGTGTACCTTCCATAATGCCCTAAAGAAATGGAGGCATTTTTTTGTGGATCTAGTATGAACCTATTCAAGGCCGCTACTTTTCCCGCCAACCATTGCGTGTCGTTTAGATTGTTTGGCGACTTCATGTTCATGATTGCTTCAATCATTTTTGGGGAGACTTCAATTCCTCTTTCTGACATGATTAACCCCAAGAACTTACCTGACCCTACTCCAAACGCGTACTTTGATGGGTTCAACTTCATTTTGTACTGCCGTTAAATGTGAACGCTTCTTTTACGTCAGCTAGATGTTGGGTAGGCTCTTTGCTTTTGACTAATAGGTCATCCACATAAACTTCCATATTCCGTCCGATTTGATTTTAAACATTTGATTGACCAACCTCTAGTAGGTTGCCCTTGCATTCTCCAGGCCAAATGGCATGACTTGGTAGCAATACAACTCATGGTCTGTGATAGATGAGTTTTTCTCTTCATCTATTGGGTGCACTTAGAATTGGTTATAACTTTAATAGGCGTCCATAAAGCTCAACATCTTGTGCCCTACAGTGGTGTCTACAATGATGTCAATTCATGCTAAGGGGAAGCTATCTTTTGGCAGGCTTTGTTTAGATTGGTGAAGTCCACTCACATTCTCCACTTTCCATTTGGTTTCTTCACTAGGACAACATTAGATAGCCATTCGGGGTAATGGTCTTCCTTGATGAACCCTAGGCCAAGTAGGCGCTCTACCTCTTTGACAATGGTTATGTATTTCTCCACGCTAAATGACCTTTTTTAATGCATCTTCTTATGCATGGGGTCCACTCATATTTAGTGTTCAATAATGTTGTTGTCAATCCGGGGCATATCTTCATGACTATAGGTGAATACCTCCCGATGCTTTGCTAATAGTTGCTTTAGGGCCCCTTAGTTTTCTGGTGGAATTTGAGTTCCAATCTACGTCATTGCATTGGGGTGATCTAGGTATAATGTTTCAATCTCCAAGGTCTATTTCTGCTCTACTTGCAGTAAGTTTTTTTCATTCCCTATCCTCCACACGCCCCTATCCACAAGGACTGTGAGGGGTGGGAGCAAAATAGCCCGGTCATCCTCCTGAGTGGCTTGGTTTTCATCGCCTACAATAGTGCATACTTCTCCCCCTTTACTTCTCAATTCCTACACATAACATTGTCATGCTAGGGCTTGCTCACTTTGTGCTTCTCTCATTCCTCCTTCGGTTGGGAACTTCATCTTGAGGTGGTACATGGATGTAACCACTTTGAGAATGTTCAGTATTGGTCGCCCTAGTTTAGCATTATACGAGGAGGGTGCCTTCATAATCAAGTAACCGGTCATGGTGGTGGTGGTGCACATCCCTCTTCGCGTCATGACTAGGAGGGTAATGGTGCCCACTAGTCGAATCAAATCTCTAGAGAAGCCCTTCAACGGCGTTGGAGAGGGTCTCAGCTTAGTGGCGTCTATGCCAATTTTCATGATAGCCTCCCAAAATAGTATGTCCGTTGAGCTCCCATTGTCAATAAGGATGCACCTAGTAGTATAATTAGCAACCAGAAGGGTTACTACCAGCGCATCATCGTGAGGATACAATACTCCTTCACAATCATCTTCCTTAAAAGAAATGGCTAATGAGGAGTCAAGTTTTTGTGCTTGTGCTTCCTGTTCGCTACATAGATTTCTTTGTATCTCACCCTTTGAGCATGCGCCCTCCTGCTAGACTAGGATGCACTACCCCCAGCAAATCTGCTTGCTATTGTCCATATTTCGCCTAGGGGCACCCTACCCTTATCTTTATTTTGACGCACCTCGTCCCTGTCATTATTATGGGCGTCTTCACTCCACGACCATTCGTTCAAACTCTCTAGTGCCCACCAGTTTGGTCACCCTTTACTTCATGGTTGTGCAGTCCTCTATCTAGTGTGAGTTTGTTTGATGATATTTGCAGTAGCGCTTGCCGATTCTGGGTTGGCAGTGTTCTCTTTCTGATTCTTCATTTTCTTGCACATTCAAATTATTGTGGATGAGTCGGGTATTATGTTCTTGTTACCTTTTGTGCCTCTTGTCTTGGTGGTTCATACATATCTATATGTGGCACCTTAAACTTTGGTGGGAGAGGCACAACCATTACTTTCGTGCTATAAGACAAATCCATGCGACTTAACAATTGTTCCATCAAGGAAGATCCTCCCATCTTCTTCGTCATCTTCTCGTACTTGTTGGTGAGGCTATGTAACTTGTCTTGCAGCTTATTCTTTTCCACATCCTCTGCTTTCACTCCCCATTGCAATGTGCTTCTCCTTCTCCCTGTTTGTTATGACTAGGCATGGTAGTATCACCAAGCTTGATATTGCGGTGCTTTAGTTCTTCATTCTCTTTCCTCAGGTTCTCCATGGCGTTTAACGCCATCTTCAGCTTTTCTTCTATCACTGCTAACCGTGTTTCCATGTCTCTAGGCATTGCTTCCAGTTCACGAGTTGCTTGAGAACTTGTCATGGTTGGCATGAGAGAACCACGTTGAAGTTCAATGAAAAACTGAAATCATCGATTACATAATCCCACAAACGGCACCACTGTATAGGACATGCCACCTATACAATAATTTGCAAGTTAACGATCACGGCCGATGGTGGGACACGTCCTTTACACAATTATCAACATTATGTAAAGAATCATGCTACTCAATTCTCCATTTAACCATTGTTTAATCACTCTGTTGCTTTTAGTTTTTTTTTTCTTCCAATTTTTATTTTTTATGGGTAAGAATCAATTAGATAACTAATTTTAATTCATCAACAACTTGAAAATTAAGAAATCAAATAATAAATAGGGTAGTCAAATGGAGGTAAATGCTAGGTTGACAAGCATTTTCCATAATTATAATATTTCCGAACCCACTGCCTTACTTCTTAAGATTATCCCCTCTCAATTGAAAACTTTGGGTATATATTGTAAGGAAAATGCTAAGCTTGTTCAAATTTTGTAACAAAACTATTTACATTTTCATGTGATTGATAACACATCACCCATATGATAAGATGGGATTTTTTACAACACTTTGATTTTTAAAATTTTTCTTATTTTGTAACTCCAACTAGGCATTCGATTTGTTGACATGGTATTCGTCCACCACAAATAAGAGTTACAAATAAAATCACAGGACATTTTTGTCCTATTTCATTATTAAGATAAATATAAATTATTAAACCTACATCTTCTAATCAACTTAACATTTTAGAATAAGTGGCTGTGATTTTACATAGACTCTACACTTCATCTAATTAATTAAATATTTCATGTGTTTGACTCTACACTTCAAGTTTATTAAATCTACATCCTTTTGCTCCCATGGTACGCACCCCGAGAGTGAGCACCTTTTCTCTCCATGTTGCTCCACGGGGAGGCAAGCACTTACCCTATTCATGGGTTAAGCTAGTGAGTTTGCACTTCTTCATGGTGCTCACCGAGATGAAGAGCATTGTGCTTCATCCTGTGTGCTCAATGAGCATACGAACACTTTTGTTTCTACAATGCTCGCCTAAGGTGCAAGAACATTGTGTAGCGCCCCCGCCTCCCACGTGTGATTTCGAAGGAATCGTGACACCGAGATGATAGCAACACGGGGTCACGCACCCCAATCGTCAAGTGCTTAGTGTGTGAACATGCAATTAAGTGTGCAGTAATAATTGCAGCGAAGAAATAAAATATAGTCTACCAAGTACCAGAATTTTAAAAACAGAACCGTGAAAGTAAAAGATCCTCAAAGAGGTTATACATCTATGTAGTGAAATAAAAAGAAAAGCCAAACTACATAGTCATTTAGTTTTATACGCTCCCAAGTGACCAGAGGAGCTCCACCGAGATAATGCCCATCTCGGCTTGGGGTCATGATATGCACACACCCAAAAATCCTTTCTTAACATGAAAACCCAGTTTTCAATCATGACACATGACACATGGCATAACACACATCAGATAAAATAAGAACAATCCCAAGTGCACAATTCACAAACCACTACACGTGTAATCCCATCCTCCAATCCAGCCCAAGGCCCAAATCTAACAACAACCCCAATTAACAATTCCAATACTTCACAGACCCATCAAATTGCAAAAACAAGTTAGTGTAAAAATATATTTAAATCTCAAGAAAATTCTTTGGAAAATTACTTACCTCTATGCTCCAATTCAATATTTTATGATTTCGCAATAGGCCCTATTCCAATAAATAGCATAAGCGTGTTAATACTCATTCAATATTCTTTAGTGCTCCCTCTTAAGAGAAAGCCACGATGTTACAATCTAATGTCTCTTCTATGCTTAGCATTAACCCAATTAACTAACTTTTCATTTGAACTTTCCAAGAATAACATAATTAATACTAAAGTATGTTAGTTGTCCATAAAAGGCTAATTAGGTATTTTTGTAACAGCCCGCTAATTCTTATCTCTTCACCCTTTTCTTTCTTTTCTTTTNATTGTACTCATGATTCTATCATTCTATAAAGTATTATTAATAACTTATCACTAGTTATTAATTTTATTACTTTATATATGATTAATCAATAATCACTAAACTCATAATAATGTATTCAGTATTCATAAATCATAAGATTATATAAACTATAGTAATATACATGTTTAGTGTTAAATATGTCTTTTTTTACAACACTACTTGCTAGTTTTAAAATTATTTTTATATAACAATTAACATGTATTATAATTTATAGAGTATAATATTTTCTAAAATAGATACTCGTTTTGGTTAATATACGGTATTAGTATATAGTATTATTATATTATACTAATTAATATAACTATAAATTTATATTATGAGTACCAATTTGGACAATGTTGACTAAAATATAATGTTAGACAATTTTATAGTATAATTAAATATTATAAATAAATATAATTTTTTTTACAACTCTACAGTCTACAGTCACTACTTGCAAGTTTGAAAAATTATAGTATAAAAAATTAACATGTATTATAATTTATAATGCATAGACTATAGTATTTTTTTTAAATAGAATAATATTTAAATTAACATGGTATGTTAGTATAAATTGTATAATAGTATTAAAGCAAGATTAATGGAGGCCGTTGGATATTTTCTTACTTTTATGTGGGACTTGAGAGCTGTTGGATATTTCTTCTAACTATTTACCCTAGGGTTACAAGAAGTTATCCTGCCTTAACTCCTGCGCCGTTTCACGAATCTGTGGTTCACTTGATTAGTCAATTGGCAATTGCCCTTCAGGCTTGCCGCTTCACTTTCTCTCAGTCTCTCAATCTTACCATCGAGAAACCCTCGCTTCTTATCCATTCTCTTTATCTCTTATGCTTACACGGTTACACCGATTACTAGTTACCTCCTATAATCTATGATATCTATCGTTCAATTTGAAAGGAATCAACTTGTCTGGTGCACCGCCTTCATTTGTTCTTGAGGGGCCTCGAGTGAAAACGGGCCGCTGCTTCTACGAGAAACCCTAGCAGATGCAACCGGCAGCCGTTTTAGATGGGAGCCATGGCTGTAATCTCAGCCTTTGAGAAAGTAGCCGGTCCTCGAGAAATGGGTCATTAAATGCATGCATTTATGACTCCAACCACTGTCTCCCTGATTTTGTAGTTTGTGGTTATCTGGTTCGTCGATTCGTCCATCTACGAGTCAATTACCCAACTTATTTTCCTTTTTCTACTCATTTGGGTGGGAATGTTGGCAGATTCGATTGATCTTTGATTCTTATCTAGTTATAGTTTTATCTAACTATTTTTGATGCCCATTTCTAGTTCGATCCTTACTCTTTTTTATATTGTGATTTTGTGGTAATTTTCATTGTAGATCTAGATGAAATCATCTAAGTACACTGTTATTCATGAATCATGACCACTCTGACTCAGCAGTGATATGTTAATGCAGGCTTTTGTGAGATTGCATTAACATAGAAATTTGAAAAATGTGTAATGATGAGATGAAATGAGTTGGGGTGGGTTTGGGTTCCAAACGGGGGTCTGAGACTGTGACTGTCTCATGCGCATCGCTTTGATTGTTAAGTTTATGTTTTATTTAATTTTTTTAATTTTTTAATAGTTGAATATGCCCTATTAGAACTTACACCTTAGGCCGTTAAGTGTTAACTTCATGTTTTGGTTATTTTGGTATTGCTTACAAATTTTCAAACTTGTGTTCTAGCTTGAGCTTTTATATCTGAGCTTGCCTACTCATCTTGCCTACTAAGTTGTGCTCGAAGAAAAATTTATAGTCTGCTGTGAGTTCTCTCAGCCTCTCAAGTTAATTGCTATTTAATTATGCTTTTTGTTCTTGCTTGAACTATTTAGTGATGCTTTATTGTTCATGTTTAGGTTGATTAATCTCATCCTATGGTGATTTTGGCCTTAAGTAGTGGTGCACGTTTTATTTAACATGTATTGGTTGATTTATCTTTTACAATATGTCTTGTAGTTGTGTAACTGTGTTTATGTTTAATTTCAAGACTTAAACTATACTTTCTTGAATCTGTTTTGGTTGATTATAAAGGATCATACATGGTTCTTGCTTCAAGTATTTAATTATGCCATCTTTAACATGTCTTGGTTGATTAATCTGTTCCAATCTGTTTTGTGTTTATGTTCTAATTTCAAGTACTTAAATATGCTTTCTTGAATCTGTTTTGGTTGATTATAAATGTTTGTACATAGTTCTTGCTTCAAGTATTTAATTATGCAATCTTTAACATGTCTTGGTTGATTAATCTGTTTCAATCTGTTTTGTGTTTATGTTCTGATTTCAAGCACTTAAATATGCTTTCCTGAATCTGTTTTGGTTAATTATAAATGTTTATACATAGTTCTTGCTTCAAGTATTTAATTATGCAATCTTTAACATATCTTGGTTGATTAATCTCTTCCAATTTGTTTTATGTTTATGTTCTAATTTCAAGTACTTGAATCTGTTTTTTTATTTTTATCCAATATGTTCTATGTTTATGTTGTTGAGGTGCCTTGCTTATGGAGGCACATCAAGCCACTAAGGCAAGATTGTATACTAAAACTGTTCAAGTCAAATTAGTTTGACTTTAACATCTGTTTTAGTTTATAGTAATCAACTATATCAGCCTTGCCTTTTGGAGGCACATTGAGCTATCAAGGTAGGGTTGTATAACAAAACTGTTGGAATGAAATTGTTTTGACTTTAACATCTTCTAATATCCTTACTTTCTGGAGGCACCTTGAGCCACCAAGACAAGGTTGTTTTGAATTTTGGTCAGTGTTTATATGCTTATCGTATGTTTCTGATTTTGTGTTTACAAAATATTAGACCCTAGCAAATGGGTGATCTAGTGAATGAAGTTGATCCGGTGGATGAGTATGAAAATGAAAACTCTATTGGGATTAGTTTAGTATAGGCCATGTCTGATAATGATAGAGACACTACTTTTACTCAGGCCCCTAATACTGTGTCTACTGAGGACCCTTCCACAGAAGTTCAAACAATAGCCTATAAAAGAAAAAAAAGAAAGAGGACTTCTGATGTATAGAATGATTTTGTCAAAATTGATAGAGATGGGGTTAAACAGCCTTAATGTAAGTGGTGTAAAACGTTATTTAAAGCTTCTCAATCAAGTTCTACGACTACATTACGTAGGCACTTGCTGACCTGTTTGCCATACATGGGGTCTAAGAAAAAATAAAAAGTCTTAGCAGTTGAGTCTAAGGAGGCAGATGGTGGCTTCACTGTCTCAAACTTTACGTATGATCATAGTAGGGTCCGAAAGCTTGCCTCTCATATGATACTTTGCCATGAATATCCATTCTCTTTAATGGAACATGTGGTGTTTAATAAATTCATGAGTGCAAACACTCCATATTGGAAAAAAAATGTCTCGGGCTGCTGCAAAGAAAGAATGCATGAGAACTTATGAGAATGAAAAGTTTAAGTTAAGGGCTTTGCTTAAACATGTGAATAAAGTTCATATCACAACTGACATGTGGACTTCTTGTCAAAAACTTTCATATATGGTAGTGACATGTCATTTTATAGACTCTGATTGGCATCTTCAGAGGCGTGTCTTGAACTTTTGTAATGTGCCACCTCCACATACTGGCCTTCTTATTCCTGATGCTTTAGAAAAGTGTTTCCAAAATTGGGGGATTGAGAATAAAATTTGTTCAATTACTGTTGACAATGCTAGTTCTAATAATGTGGCCATTCGGATCTTGAAAGATGATTTTAGGTTGAAGAAAACACTGTCTGTAAATGGGCAACTGTTTCATGTACGTTGTTGTGCACATATAACAAATTTACTTGTATAGTATGGACTTGGGGAGATTAGGGATATTGTTGATTGTATTAGAGATGGTATAAAATATCTAGTAGCATCAAAGACTAGGTTAAACAGTTTAGTGAAATTGCAAAACAGTTACAATTGCCCTCAAAGAAACTGATTTTAGATGTGCCTATAAGATGGAACAACATTTATTTAATGCTGGATACTGCAATTCAGTTCAAAAAAGTTTTCCCTAGATATGGTGATAGAGATAGATTTTTTGAATGGGTTCCAACTGTTGAAGAGTGGGGGCAAGTTGAAAATGTTTGTCAACTATTAGTTATGTTCAATGAAGTCACCAATATTGTATCTGGAAGTGATTACCCAACAGCAAACTTATTTCTTTCTGAAGTTTGGAGAATGAATGACATCTTAGGTAAGAAGAGTAGAGATGAGAATGAGTCATGAAATCAATGGTAAGAAAAATGAGTGATAAATTTGACAAATATTGGGGGAAGTGTAATCTATTGATATCAATTGCTGCGGTGTTAGATCCTAGATTCAAAATGGTCCTGATCCAGTTTTGTTTTCCTTTAATTTATCACGGGCTGGACGCTGCTAAGAATATTGATCATGTCTCTCAGGTGTTGCTTGAGTTATATAATGAGTATGTTCATGAATATAATTCAACTCTTGAGGCACAAAGAGAACAGGATAATGCTCAAATGAATGTATTTGGTTCTTCCTCAAGTGTTGGGACTGGGAGAAGCATGCAGAGTGGTCAGTCATTATTTAAATCTTTTGTTAGAAGTGTTGATACCGTGTAGCCTAGTAAATCAGAACTGGACAATTATTTAGAGGATAGCATTTAAATTTGTGAAGAGGGTTCAGATGCAAGTTTTGATGCCTTGGAATGGTGGAAAACAAATAGTCTCAAGTTTCGAACTTTGTCCAAACTGGCCCGAGATATTTTGGCTACACCAATTACCACAGTTAGCTCATAATCAACATTCAGCGCAGGAGGCAGAGTCATTGATCCTCATCGAGCTTCATTGAAGACTTAAACTGTCCAGATGTTGTTATGTGGGTCTGATTGGGTTAGAGCATTATATGGGCTTAAAAGATCATCAACAAATTCTATAAGTGTAATTTATTTATTTTAATTGCCTATTGTTATTTTATTTTATACTTACTATTATTAATTTATTTATAAAAATACTAACTACTGTTTTTTTCTTGTCAATAGATGGATGTTCCATCAGAAACTCATATTCTCTTGCCATAGCAATAGCTCTATACAAACTTAGATTCTATTTTTTGAGCATGTTGAAAAAATGGAGCATTTGGGCAGTTTTCTATTTTTATTTGGTTTGTTTTGGTTAATCTATATGATTTGCTATATGAAATTTGGACAGTTTACTTTGTAATATTAGGACAGTTTGGTTGTTCTATCTGATTTTGTTTGGGATGATATGAGTCATGATAGTTTAGGTAATTTCTAAGTTCTAACTCCTCACCATCCAGATTTCCTAAATTTATTTAAATGGCAAATTAAATTTTGCATTGCAAACATCCATTAACAATATTATTAAGTTAAAAGTACTTTAGTAATTTTGCAAGGGAATAAAAATTATATTAATTTTTTTACTGTATCAGTGTGTGTAGGTTGTCATGGTGATTTTGTTAAAGTTTGGGAACTTGTTGACTTCTAACATGGTGAACTCAGATTTTGTATAAGTTTGGTAACTTCCTGTCATTATAATTTTCCTTTATTTTGGTAACTACTATCTGAATGATTTTCTTGAACTTTGGTAACTTGTTGTGAACATCTGTTTTGGTACCTGCAGTTGGCCATTTTAAAATGTCTGGTTGATTTTGTTGAATTTTGGTAATTTGTTATGAACTTGTAACTTCTTTGGTAACTTATTTGATAACTGCCTATTGAGTATTGTGGGCCTGTGGTTGGTAACTAACTACCAACTGCATTTTTGTATCTATTTTGTATTAATATTTTGTGGTTGGTATGAGAGTATTAAGTATTGAGTATTTTGTGTGTCTGTGCCCATTGAAGTTGTCAACTTGTCTACCTCACAGTTTGTTGCCTGACTTATATAAGTCATGCCTATTGTCTATTGCTGGGTCGTTGTTTTGGATCTGTTCTGTGGTAACTGCATAATGCACTTGGTAACTTGGCTGAATCACTGAAGTACATTTTTCTATCAGATTTTGGGAACTTGCTGACTTATGTGACTGTCACGGTGATATCATATTTCAAAACTTGTCTAAATCCCTAATGCACATATTTATTTATAATATTGCTTGTATAATTGTATTGTGTAACTTGTTAGAGATATGATATTGATTTTTTAGGCAAATTAAGTTTTACATTTTCTGTGGGATATCCCTTGACAGTATTATTAAGTTAATAGTACTTGAGCAAGGGATTAAAAATAACACCAATTTTTTAGTGTATTAGTGTATGCAGGTCAACAATGTCAAGACTTCTGACTCCATTCATGATTTCATGAAGACTAAGGGCTTAGTCATTTGACAGCCCATTTTTTGTTTTGAAAAATAATGTATATTATTTCATAATTTATTGTTGTAATTAATTTTTTTTATTCACTTGTTCCATTAAGATGTAAAATTTCATTTAATATTGGACCATAGGTCCATAGCCGTAATACTCTTGGCATGAGAATTTGTATTTAATTTGTTATTTTACTGATTCATTTATTTTAATTTTATAATTTTATATGTTTATATTTATAATTTTAATTACTGGGGTATTTAATAAGCGAGCCGAGCTCGAGTCGAGCTTGGGCTCGGCTCGTTAACATAATCAAGCTCGAGCTCATTTCCCTTATACACGAGCCGAGCTCGAACTGGCTCATAGGCCTGGCTGACAAACGAGCTGAGCCCAAGCTCGACTCGAGTAGTGAACGAGCCGAGCTCACACACCCCAGGCTTGCTCGAACTCGGCTCGTTTACACCCCTGAGTATGAGCACTATACAACAGTCTGAAAGCATGGATGCATTTTTTCGATGAGTTTATGCATTCTGGTAAGACTTTAAAGGAATTTGTCGATCAAATTAACAATGCTCTTAGGAAAAAGATAAAGGTCGAGGCGACAACCAATTTCAATTCATTCAATCAAATGATCCCATGCGTGTCCCCATTTGTCATTGACAAGTAGTTTCGATCAATGTATACAAATGCAAAGTTTAAAGAGATCTAAAGAGAGGTATTGGAGATGATTTTATGTAATTGCATGCTTGTCAGCTTGCAGGGTTGCATTTCTATCTTCAATGTTTTGGATGTAATTTCCATTGATGAAGATGTGAAAATGGTTCAGTATTCAATTTATAATAACGAAGATACGTGTGAAGTTAAATGCATGTGTGCATTGTTTGAGATGAGGAGCATTGTCTATAGTCATGTTTTTAGAGTATGTCATATGCAGGGTTGTAAACGAGCCGAGTTCGAGCGAGCATGGGATGTGAGAGCTTGGCTCGTTCGCTACTCGAGTCGAGCTTGACTCGAGTCGAGCTTGGGCTCGGCTCGTTTGTCAGCCGGGCCTAGGAGAATGTCCGAGCTCGACTCGTGTATAAGGGAAATGAGCTCGAGCTCGAACTCGGTTCTATTAACGAGCCGAGCCCAAGCTCGACTCGAGCTCGGCCCGCTAATGCAAAATCTTAGTGAAAGAAAAAGAAACATAAAGATCAACTGGAAAGGTAAAAAAAAAAAAAAATTT
The DNA here is from genome assembly GCA_011037825.1 of Carya cathayensis. Taxonomy (NCBI): domain Eukaryota; kingdom Viridiplantae; phylum Streptophyta; class Magnoliopsida; order Fagales; family Juglandaceae; genus Carya; species Carya cathayensis. The sequence goes on from QGSO01000822.1 coordinate 114,247, forward strand.
AAGAGATATGAACACAATCTCTTCAAATATATCAACATCTATTCGGATCTACAGGGGAAGAAAACCAACAACCGAAATAAAAGGTTCTTAAAAAAATGTACATTAACTCAGACCTGTAGGAAATGAACAACATGTATTCATTTCCCTACAGATCCACGATGGAAGAAAAAACAAACAAAATATAAAAAGAACATAGAAAAGGAGACTGGACGAAAAATAAAAAATAATAATCAATCGAAAAGAAAAAAAAAGTTAACAATGTTTACATCTAACACGATCTCTCAAAATATATGAAGATCTGTTTGGATCTAGAGAGAAAAAAAGGCAACAGAAATAAAAGGAAAAAATTGTTGACATGTAACACCCACCCATTTCTCAGCCACTCCTCACGTCAAGCATGGCTTAAAGCCATCGTCACCAGATGTGTAGACAAATTTCCACACAATTTTCTCTTTGTAACATCTCTCTCTTCTCCCTCAAGGCAGAGCTCTCCGTTACAGTCGACGGGTTGAGAAGTAAGAAAGGCTGAGTTTTGGAGGATTCGGGAAAGAACAAGATGAAATGGATGAAGATTTTGGTCTGAAGTCTTTTGGTCAAAAAAGTTAAAGTGAAGTGTTGTGCAATTGTAGTCATTGGATCATGCATCGGGCATTGGGAAAGAAGATGGAAATCACACGTGGAGGCAGCAGCAAGTCTTACCTTATGTAACTAAAATTACTATTAAGTCCATTATCATTAGTTTACTATTTTATTAGTATTTATATTTGTAATGTTTATTATATCTTTTAAAATAATGCTAAAGGTTCCCCTCCCATCTACCCACCGTTGGTCTTTTTATTTATTTATTTTAATTTTTTTTTTTGATTAAAGAAACATATTTTTAATAATATTATGAATATTTTAAAAAAATATTTAAGATGATAAAAAAATACATATAATAAAAGGACTAAAAAAACACATTAAAACCACTAACAGTAACTCCCAACAGTGGCTTTAGCGTTATCTATCATTTTAATAGTTGTCATCATCTCATTGGTTGATAATTATATTTGTGTATATTTGTAATAATTTAATACATAGTTATAAACTATAGTGATTTAGTTATAGTGATTTAGTATATAACTATAATTATAGTATATATTAGACTATTAGTATTAGTTTTTTTTTATAAGTATATTGGACTATTAGTATTAGTTTTTTTTTTATAAGTATATTAGACTATTAGTATTAGTTATAGTGATTTAGTATAACTATATTAGTATAAGTATAACTATAGTCTATATTAGTATAACTACTAATGTCTTATGTAATTTTCAAAATTTAGGAATAATATTTGAGTATTTTCTTTATTTTTATATGTATATTTATTATATATAAAACTTATATATATAAAATATGTTGTATAATATAATTTTAGTATAAAACTTATGTATTCATCACAACTTCTAGTTCTATAAGACTATAAGTTAATAATATAAATTTATATATAGTATATGTAGTGGACTATAAATTAGACTAAGTCTATATACATAATTATGAATATGATAAATTATATATATAACTAACTTTTGGCTATTATATATATTGTATTATATATGTATAAATATATACGAGTTGAGCTCATGAGTTGAGTCGAGTCTTATACGAGTTTATTCACGAACATTAATCGAGCCGGTCGAGCTTTATACGAATTTGTATTGTTTAATAATTGAACATAATTCTATGTTACGAACGGCCTATTTAATATTCGATTCGAGTCGATTTCGAGTTTAATCGAGTCGAATTCGAGCTGCCTGTCGAGTAGCCTATTCATTTTACAGCCCTAGTCATATGAAGAAACTTAAAGTGTTGCCAGAAGAATATGTATTGAATCAATGGATAAATGATTTAAAAGGGAGATACTGGTGAAAAGTAGCTATGATGACTTGTGGGACAATGTAGATGCATGGAGGTATGAGGTTGCGGTTAAAAAACGTTTGAAATTGGCGATGCGTGTATCTCCAAGTGAGGGCTATGTCAATGCATTTTTGCACCATTTAAATGACTTTGGGCATAGATTTGAAGGCTTAACACTTGAGTTAAAGTCCAGTTCAACCAAGGTGAAAGAAAACATTTGCAAGAACAAGGGTAAGAAAATATTAAGCCCTGCGTTGTCTAAGAGAAAGGGAGATCCCCACATTACTTCCTTGATCTTTTTAACTCTTAGCCTTATGATTGGTCCATCTAGAACTTGCAACGGATCTTTAAAACTTAGTCCACTTTAGGACCAACAATCAGTGTACTTTTGTCAAACCTCCATAAAAAAATTTAAAATTACACACAATTGGTTAACAATAAGGCCCAAGCAACCAAAAATAAGTGTACAATCCATAGAAAGGTATGTGGTGTGTTGTGGGGGAAGCATGAACACAGGTTCAATAAAAAACTTACTGTGACATGGATGCAAATCTAGTCGCAGGGGGTTTCCCTTTAATGAACGCCCACAGTTTAAAAGAGAGATAGAGAAAAGGGTGTAGAGAGATATGGATGAAGAGGGTTTGCCCTAAAATCACAGAGGGGATGAGATGGGTTTGGCAGGAGAGAGAAGTAATAAAGGGGGGAGAAAACAGAAAGACCTCTATAAGATTTCGAACATGAGGAAGTTTAGAGGGAGCACGAGAGGATATAGAGAGAGGTTCACGGGAGGAGAATCAAGAGATTAGAGAGAGATTTCACACGGGAGGGATATTCAGACATGAGAGAGAGAGAGTGCAATGTTAGAGGAGTGTGTAGTGTGCTATTAAGATCGACCTCTGCAAGTAATGCTATATACGGTTACTTTTACATACACTCTGTGCACTCCACTGATGTGATTGACTGCATTAATTTTTTTTAATACATAATCAATCATATCAATAGAGTGCGTAAAATAAAACACAAAAGTGACTACACATATAATTTTTGTTATTATAATCGTTGTAAAAAATTTTAATTGATATTCATTAATTGTCATGATAGTTCTCTATATTTTCTATATTATTAATATATTTTAATTTATAAATTGTAAATGGCATTTTTCTTAAAATCTAATTTAGTAAATTTTTCTTTTTTTTTATTTGATAAGGAGTATCGTAGATATTTTTTTTTTTGAAAAAGAAACTGATGTCATTAATCAATTTAACTTCATTTCAGAGGTTACAATGGAAGTAATGCACTCAGGACATTCTTCAATGTTGTACAAATCCTCTGTTAACGGAATAGCAGACTTTGCTAGAAAATGGGCTGCAGAATTCGCTTCTCTCTGGACATGACAGGCTCTCCAGTGAACTATGTTTGCCAAGACATGCCTTGATTCTTCAACTAACCACCCCCCCATGCTACCATCACACTCTGGTCCAAGCAGTTGGGTAATAACCTGTCTCGAGTCTCCCTCCAAAATGATCTGGTTAAGACCTAGTTCCTTGCAAAAGGTTACTGCCAGAAGTAGGCCACAAGCTTCTGCTTCATAGACTCTTCCATTGAGAGGTCTGGGTGCCCTTAATGCACCAACAACAAGTCTTTGATGGTCACGGATTATGACTCCCAAACCAATCCTGCCTGAATTCAGCCTTACTGCAGCATCCCAATTAACTTTAAAAGTACCTTCATTTGGCTTAGACCATGTTTGTAAGTACCTTTCGGACCTCAGCTGGGGGTTCTCTCTTGACAGATTTGCTTCAGTGAATGCGATGGACTCTAGTTTTGCTCCCTGGTACAGAGTGGAAGGGTGTTTGAATTCTTTTCGATGCACTATATCATTTCTTCGAGACCATATACCCCTTAGTGTAACTGCAGCTTCCTCCAACTCATTGACTTCTAGTCTTTGGACCAACATTGCCCAAATTTTAAAGAACTGGTCACTATGGAAAGACATTTTCTGAATTTTTACACAAGCTTGGTTCCACACGTCTCTAGCAGCAGGACATCCCTAGAGAACATGGCTTGAGGTCTCAGGTTCTGATTTGCACACTATGCAGCTGCTGTCTTCCACTACTCTCATTTTCTTTAAGTTTGCTAGGGTAGGAATGGCTTCATTACACGCTTTCCAAACAAAAAGTTTTACTGCAGGGGCCACTTTCAACTGCCAAATTTTCTTCCACACTGTTGAGTCTAGTTGCCTGCTTAAGGGTTCCCCTTCTATCTCAGCCTCTACTTGCCTCTGATGATGATATCCACTCTTGACAGTGTACATCCCATTTGAAGTAAAGTTCCAAAATATCTTGTCCTCCCTACCTCCTAGGCTGATGGGGATCGAAGTGATGCCTTGAATCTCAGGTTCTGAGAACATTTCTTGTAGCAACTCTTTTTTCCAGCTTCTCTGCCTTGGGTCAATAAGATCACTCACCATTTCACACCAACAATCCAATTCTCTTGGAGATACCACTGTGCAAGAGGGAAGAGAGGGTATCCACTTGTCAGCCCATATGTTGATACTTTTGCCATTTCCAACTCTCCATCTTAGCCCAGGTTTGAGTATTGAGAGACCAGCCATTACACTTCTCCACACATAGGAAGGGCCTGGACCTAGCTTAGCATTCGGTAGATCCCCTGAGGGGAAATATTTCTGTTTTAAAACACGAGCTGCAAGAGAGGTGGGTTCCTGCAATATTCTCCAGCTTTGTTTGGCTAGCAAGGCTAAGTTGAACATTCTGAAATCCCTGAAACCAAGACCACCTAAGTCCTTTGCTGAGCTTAGTTGATCCCACGAGACCCATTGAATCTTTGAGGCCTCTTCATTGAATCCCCACCAGAATTTCCTCAGGAGTTTGTTTAATTTTTGAGTAATGGAGTATGGGAGTAGGAACAAACCCATTGAATACGTTGGTATGGCTTGAAGAACTGCCTTTAGGAGGATCTCTTTACCTGCTGCAGATAGATGGTTGGTTTTCCAGTTCACTACCCTAGCCTAGGTCCTGTCTACAAGGGAGTGGAAAGCTGCTACTTTAGCTCTTCCTAAGACTGCAGGGAGGCCTAGATATTTTTCAAAGGTGCCAGTAGCCTTTATACTTGCTAGCTGTAGGATCACATTCTGTCCCTCATTCATTGTGTTCTTACTGAAATAAACTGAGGATTTATCCTTGTTGAGCACCTAACCCGAGGCTTGTTCATACATATCCAAAATCTCAAGCACTTTTGTAAGTTCCTTTGGTGAAGCTTGGCAAAACAGCAGGCTATCATCTACAAAGAATAAATGGCTAACTTTGGTGGGACCTCTTCCTATGGGGGCACTAGTTATTTTCCCCATCACTTCAGCCTTTTGCAAGAGAGCTGAAAGTGCTTCTGCACATAGAATGAAGAGGTAGGGTGAGATGGGATCTCCTTGCCGAATACCTCTTGATGGGGTAAAAAACTGTTGAGGTTCCCCATTAACAAGAATTGAGTAGGACACTGACTTGATACATCTCTGAACCAAGTCCACCCACTGGGGATAGAAACCAACTTTGGTCATTACAGCTTCCACAAAAGTCCATTCCACCCTGTCATAGGCTTTACTCATGTCCAACTTGAGGGCCATGAAACCTTTCTTGCCTTTCATCCTTGAAGTCATTGAATGAAGAACTTCATAAGCAACTAGGGTATTATCTGAAATAAGTCTTCCATGTACAAATGCAATTTGGTTTGCTGAGATGATCTTAGGCAAGATTAGTTTCATCCTATTTGCCATGGTTTTTGAAACCACTTTGTATAGGACATTGCATAGGCTAATGGGTCTGAAATCTGTTACTCTCTTTGGGCATTTAACCTTTGGAATGAGGGCTATATAAGTATCATTGACCTTTTTAAGGGAACCTCCTTTATTTAGAACACCCAGTGCATAATCACACACCTCTTTACCAACCAATCCCCAATGTTTTTGGTAAAAATGGGCTGGGAATCCATCAGGACCAGGAGATCCTAATGGATTCATTTGGAAAATGGCTTTCTTGACTTCCTCTTCAGTGAAGGGTGTGGCTAAAATCTCCTCCATTGTTTGATTGATTTTTGGCTTAAGAGCATTGAGACATGTATCAATGTTAAAAGGCAATGAAGAGCTGAAGAGGTTAGAGAAAAAACCTGTGATAATGCCACCTATCTCTCCCTGTTCAGAGGTAGTTCTACCCGTGCCATCATCGATGGATGTGATAGCATTTGTCTTTTTTCTTTGGTTTGCTTGCATGTGGAAATATGTTGTATTTCTATCACCCTTTCTCAGCCAATGCTGTTTTGCACGCTGCCTCCATTTCATGTCAGTTTCAGCCATGGACTTTTCAGCCTTCTCTTGCATTTGCTTCATAGCCTCAATGTGTTCCCCATCTCCATTATTTTGTAGATGACTAATCTTAGCCCACATTCGAGTAGTCTTTTGCTGTTCACCCCTGTTGTGATTTTTCTCCCAGTTGGTTAAGCCTTTTTGACAGATTTCCAGGTTCATTCTCAGATCTTCAGCTAAATCCCCTCCCACTCCCATTTTTATCCATGCTTGTTCTAATACTTGTCCACAGCCTTCTCTGATGTCCCAAGCAGCCTCATATCTAAAAACTTTTTTATTCCTACTTCCCTTTCCGCCGTTATGAAGGATTGAGGTGCTCAGAGGGGAATGATCAGACTTGATAGCTGCCATAACATTACACATTGCAGAAGGAAAAAGATCAAGCCATTCTCTGTTGGCCATTACTCTATCTATTCTTTCCTTTGTAAAACCCCTACCCCTTCTATTATTGGACCAGGTGAACTTTTGACCAGTATAAGCAATGTCTCGAATACCACAGTGTACTAGTGCCTGTCTAAAGTTCTCAATCTGTTTGTAGGGTCGGCCCTGACCTCCAACTTTCTCTCTTTGGTGGAGGATCTCATTAAAATCGCCTGCACACACCCAAGGTACTACCGGGTCAGGTTTTAGCATTTGTAGTAATTCCCAGCTCCCTTTCCTTTTGCCTACTTCAGGATGCCCATAGAAGCCAGTGAATTGCCATGGCCTGTTGTCTTTATCACAAATGATCATGGCACTTATATGCCACCTAGTGTAACTAATAATTCTGACTTGCCACCCCTCCTTCCAGAGTAATGCTAGACCCTCACTCAGACCCACACTTTCAACAACAAAACACCCATTCAGCTTTAGAGACTGTCTCACTATTTCCATCCTATTCTTGTTAGATTTAGTTTCCACAAGGAACACTAAACTGGGACACTTATCCTTAGTGAGATTTCTAAGGATTCTAATTGTCCGAGGGTTCCCAAGCCCTCGACAATTCCATGATAGGAGACTCATTTGGGGTGGCAGTGCTGGGGCCCAACCACTGCCTTATCATTGTGATTTTCTTTGCCTCCTCCATTGTACCTAGTCTTTTTAACGGAATAGACCACCTCCTTTTCACTGCACTTCCCCCTCTTCTTTTGGCCATATTCTTGCTGGTTGTTGATGATCTCACTCAACGTATTCTGGATATTCAATTTGTTCCTGGCCTTCCTTTTCCATCTACCATTACTGCTTGTGGTGTTTGTGTGAGTATTGGTCTGGGCTGGCTCCATATCAGTGGGTTTGTCCCTCTGCGTCAGAGTAGTAGCTTGGCCTTCAGAGTTGTTAGGGTTGACTTCTAGATGTGGTCCCTTTTCCCTTTGACTGGTGGCTTGGGTTATTGTTGGGCTCAGATCTCTGTTCTGGATGGTATGGTTATTACTCATATCCGTATCTTGGTCAAGTTCCATCAGACACCTGAGACCTATAGGATCAGGGAAGGCTTTCACCCGGGTGTGAGTACTTATATCCTGATTGTACCCTTCCTTACTGCCATGTATGTTATACTCTCCATTCATGCTGTAAAGGTTAACAGGCTGTTTCTCAGGTTCATGGGCAGTGTTTCTAGCAGGATTTTGTTGACTAGGCATTACTATAGTACCTCTCTTGAGACCATTAGGATCTAACTTCCTCTCTTCCACCTCTACGACCTCAGGTATGTTTTTTTTCCTGATACTCTCCTTCTGATCTGGTTTTTCACCCCCAACATCCGTTTTCCTTGCAGGTTTATGATCACTCTGTTCCTCTTTATCATTTTTACCCCCATATTTACGTTTGTCAAATATCGAAGTGTTCATTGGCTGGGCCCTGAGCCACGGACCAAACTATAGTTGTTGTTTTTCTTCACATTGTGCTTCAAAATATGGTCTTACACAGACTCTTCCTTTGTGAAACAAAACCCCACAGTGGAAACAAAGGTTCTGCAAACGTTCATATTTAAATGAAATCCACAGTTTCTGGTTTTCGAAAACTAACCATATACCTCGTAGGAGAGGTTTATGAAGATCAATAGCCACCCTGACTTGAAGGCAGCGGCCCCACGCAGACCCATCTGAATCAGCATCTACTCTTATTACTCGACCTATGTTTTCCCCAATCTGTATCCCTATCCCTTCATTCATAGCAGCCAGAGGAACATTATAACACTGGACCCAGAAAGGTTCATATTGGAAGTTAACAGCATTGATAGACATCGATTCATCCACCTCTTGTAGGGTTAAGAGATTCCTATCGAAACACCACGGCCTCCCACTCAGGACCTTGTCTTTATCTTTTTTACTTTGGAATTAATTCTATGAGGAAGCACTGTTCGTTCAAATCCTTGAATCGAACCCAACCTTCTAGCCTCCATATCTGTGACATAGTAGATTTGAAGGCTTCGTTATTTACTCCTCTTTCAGAGAGGACTCTACCAATGATGCAGAGCTTTCCTCGTATAGAGCTGTTTGTGTTTCCAACCTCAGTCTTGAAGTAAACAACAGTCGTTTCTTCCGTTGACAAGTGAAGTTTTTCCCATTGCTTTGTTAAGTCATCATCGGCCATATTTACTTTCCACTGACTACGACAACGAGTTCTCAACCAGTGAGACGAAGCCGACTGTCGAAGAAACAACGGCACAAACCCTACTCATGCTCGAGAAAGAAGGGAGAGTCCTAGATATTTTGTCAAACCTCCATAAAAAAATTTAAAATTACACACAATTGGTTAACAATAAGGCCCAAGCAACCAAAAATAAGTGTACAATCCATAGAAAGGTATGTGGTGTGTTGTGGGGGAAGCATGAACACAGGTTCAATAAAAAACTTACTGTGACATGGATGCAAATCTAGTCGCAGGGGGTTTCCCTTTAATGAATGCCCACAGTTTAAAAGAGAGATAGAGAAAAGGGTGTAGAGAGATATGGATGCAGAGGGTTTGCCCTAAAATCACAGAGGGGATGAGATGGGTTTGGCAGGAGAGAGAAGTAATAAAGGGGAGAGAAAACAGAAAGACCTCTATAAGATTTCAAACATGAGGAAGTTTAGAGGGAGAGCAGCACGAGAGGATATAGAGAGAGGTTCACGAGAGGAGAATCAAGAGATTAGAGAGAGATTTCACACGGGAGGGATATTCAGACATGAAAGAAAGAGAGTGCAATGTTAGAGGAGTGTGTAGTGTGCTATTAAGATCGACCTCTGCAAGTAATGCTATATACGGTCACTTTTACATACATTCTGTGCATTCCACTGATGTGATTGACTGCATTAATTTTTTTTAATACATAATCAATCATATTAATAGAGTGCGTAAAATAAAACGCAAAAGTAACTACACATATAATTTTTATTATTATAATCATTGTAAAAAATTTTAATTGCTATTCATTAATTGTCGTGATAGTTCTCTATATTTTCTATATTATTAATATATTTTAATTTATAAATTGTAAATGGCATTTTTCTTAAAATCTAGTTTAGTAGATTTTTTTTTTATTTTTTTTATTTGATAAGGAGTATCGTAGATATTTTATTTGGCAACGGCTTGTATAAGGGGCGAATATATCCAAGCCATAATGGCTGTACATCTGGTGGCACCTTTCCTTATAAAACTGTACGCAAATTCTTCGTCCTCCTTTTTCATTCAGAAGCAGCAAAGAACATTTTGATTTCCCAGTCGGAGAAATAGAAAGAAAGAGATCTTTTGTCAATGGCGGACCTAGACGACGACAAGCCTCTTAGGAATATATCGGAGGCCTTCAAGGAGCTCGCGGCCACTGTCGATGCCCAGACCGCAGACGTCGAGGTCGCGCCTTTCTCTCGCGCGTGCTCTCTCATCTCGCCTCTCTTTGGCTGCTTGGGTATCGCCTTTAAGTTTGCCGAGATAGACTACGTCGCAAAGGTACGAGTCACGACTCCGCCCATCTCGATCAACCTTGTGTGGTTCCGAGATAACGCGAAGGAAAGATGGGATCGAATTAATTTACTTGTTGAGTCGTCGGTTACTTGCATTGATTGCTAAAAGAGAGCATACAGGCTCACCCATTTTTTAGGCTGACCTAATTTAAAGCAGCAGTTTTGTTTGGGTTAATTGGCTGTTCTTTCTCAGTTTTCGTCTCAGGAAAATAGGAAATATGTTGGAAAAGCAAACGATCTGATAAGTTGACTTAATTTCCCTAATTCTCTCATGCGTCGTTCTTCTCTCTGTGTTCCTGCCATTTGAGGATGCCGGTTTAATTGCTTAATTAATTCATTGCTCCCTATGTACTTGGGCTATGCCTAATTACTTGGTTTAATAAAATTTCTTATTGTTTATAAAAAAAATCATTGCTTTATTTTGTCTTTTTCCCATTTTGATTGATGGTAACTGATTTGCTGCTTGATGATTTCAGGTTAAGGATCTTGCAGAGGCGTCGAAGTCGATTGGGAGCTTGCAGGCTTTGCTTGAACAAGATATTGCAGCAAACACAGTAAAGAAAGCCGGTAGTCATTCGAGAAACCTCTTGAGAGTGAAACGTGGGCTCGATATGGTCAGGATACTGTTTGAGCAGATGCTAGCTACAGAGTACGTCTACGATCTCCTACTTTATTTAGCATTTTTCTGTCTTCAAAGTATTTTCATGTATTCAAAGTATTTTCAGCAAATGGTAGCGTTGTGTTCTGGAAATTTTCAAATTTGTATGCATAGTCCGAGGACTTGTTGAATTGGTTGGTGTAAAATGGTGATAAAGTGAAGGAAAAGAACTGAAATTACCTTGAAGCGTGTATGGGGCCTAACTCTAGTCAGGAATAATCCGTACATTGCTACAGAACCACAAGAAAAAAGAAAAGAAAAGAAGCAGAGTAATAAATTTTCCTTTTTGAGAAGATGCTGGTGCATCTATCAATCAAATGATATATGTGTGTGTGTGTACGCGTGTGTGTATTATATATCTATCCTGTCCGGTACCATCAAGCCATTTTATCTTGCACATGGTTGTCAGTTACGTTTAAGAATTTGCTAGAACGGACATATGATCTAAGGATTAGCCACTAGCCAGACCAATAATTTGTGGGCTGTGATAGTATTTAAGGCTGGAGTAAATGATGGAGATTGATGTCCAGAAAATACCAGTGCCGCTGTCAAATGGATTGATTATTAAAATGTGATTCCAAAAAGAAAAACTCTATTCACCATCTTTTTAATCACCATCCTCTTATTTGACATCAAATAATTGAATGGTAAGTAATGGATGATATGTATTTTTTAATCATTTAATGTCACATTAGAGGATGATGACAAAAAAATGATGAATAACACTTCTCTTTGAAAAACAAGAAGTAAAAGGAAACTTTTGAGTAAAATTTGCATATCATAGCACTTCTCTTTGTAGTGCTAGCTATATGATGTGGTTATCTTGTGGCACATGGGTCCTGATTAAACTTGCACTAAAACTTCAATTTTTTTTGGTAGTTTATGTTTCTGCTATAATTTGTGATGGCTAATATAAATATTTTTTTTAGTGATATAAAAGGGTGTTATTGCCCAAGTACACAAGAAGTATACAAGATATTGTCTGTTTCTGCTGTATAATCTCATTAAGAACTTATCATGGGGGAACTGGTGTACTTGTATAAAAGGGCCAAGTAAACATGGGAAAACGGATCTGTGGTGCTTTCTTTGAGTTGCATTGTGGAGCAAGGTAAAGGGTAAGGGTCAAGATTAGACGGAAGGTGGATGGTTGCAGAATTCATGCTCTCTGTCTCTCATGTGATTCCTTTGCTTTAGATTCTTAAGATGCCTGAATTGTAGGACGCGAATACACTTTTTCGGTTCTGTTCTGTCTTGTCCCCTTATCATACTCATCAAAATAATCGAGAATAAAAAAAATAAACTTCCTTTCAGTTTTATCATTCTTATGTATGGTTTCTGATCACAGTTGGATCTGGCTATCTTCTTGTTCTTCTTAAGTTTTTATTCTTTGTCCTTCTAGAAATATGATTTGGAAAGATATTATCCATGAATACGGGGCTGATTCAAGTCCCATATATTGCCTGCAAGGTCAGAACCTTCAAAACCATTTATGTAGCGAGGGATGGGATGGGATGGGGCTAGCATTTTATTCTTTTTGCTTAAAGTAAGAAATTTGGGACTGAGGTGCGGTGCATGGGACCGGGGTTTACTCTACAGGGGTGGGTCCAAAGGGCCCTGCCTTGGAAAGGTTCCCCGACATAAAATAAAAAAATAAAAAGGAATTTGGGACTGAAATTGTCCTTACTCATGGAATTATATCTTGCCTTTGAGGGTGGTTTACTCCGGTGATAAAGGGATGGAATGGTTTTAGGTGGCTCTAAGATTGAAATTTTGCTTAGAAGAGGATACCTGATTTGATTCCAACTGACCGAGAGGTTAAGAACTCCATATTTTATGGAAATTATATGGGAGTTACTAGAAATGTAGGTGAATCATAAGCAAACCGTAAACCCTTCTGACTTTACTTGATAAAAATAAATAAATTTCTCCTGACTACTGTTATGGTGGTCTGGTCCCCAACACCCCCCCCCCCCCCAAAAACAAAAAAAAAAAACCTTATGTGTATTAGGTCATGTTAAAAGGATTTCGTCCATGATTTCCTGTTGTCGATTTGTAATCCTAGCTAGCTGTTTCTCTTGTAAACAACCTTGAGTAGAAAATAATAATGAATTTTCTTTGCTGAGTAGAAATGCGGCAATTTTAGCTAAAATAGTAAGCTGATTGATATTGATGTTAAAGTTGATGTTTTGGACTTATATTGACAAGAGTTAACAGTTCCTGATAACCATGCAGAGGGGATTCCCTGAAAGATCCAGCTTCCAAGGCTTATGCACAGGTATTTGCTCCCCACCATGGGTGGGCCATCAGGAAGGCCGTTGCTGCAGGGATGTATGCCCTTCCTACAAAGCCACAGCTACTGAAGAAGCTCAATGAAGAAGGTGAGTTCATGAAGCGATTGGTACAAATTCTCACTAAAAAACGAAAACAAAAAAATTGAGACGCTTTTTTGTCGATTTGCTTTTGGTATTCGAGACACTTCTCTAATTGCATTGCAATAGGGGATGCAGTTCTATTTACCTAAGTATACAGGTGGTGATGCCATTGGTTGGTTTGCTAAAATTCATTTATATTTGACTTATTTGATCCTTTCATACCAATCTCATTTCTTTTTTTGAAACTTAATTAAACAATAATGGTGTATAATGTTGCTTTCAGAGGAGTCTGCAAGGATCCAAATGCAAAGTTACATCGCTACATCAGCTCCTTTGATCCTGTACATCGACAATCTTTTCCTAGCAAGAGAACTGGGTGTTGATTGGTGAAACATGGGTCGTTACACGATTACTCAGTTTGATCTGATTAGACCAATCTACGTTAACTTGGGATAAGCTGGATATTATTGATGCAATTATACAAATGCAACGAAAGTATACAATATGATGACATACTTTGTTGCTAATTTATTGGGAGTCGGAATTACCCACCCGTAAGTAGCTTAAGTGGTAAGGACAAACTTGTATGCACTAGTCCCATGTCACAGGTTCGAATCCTCCTGGATCAAACTGCGATTTACGTGATAGGTCAGGACGATGGCCGAGGGTTGTTGCTTGATCAAACTGCGATTGTGTGTTTCTGTGTCTTCTTCTATGGGATTAATTGAGAGCACATTTAATTTTTTGTGATGTTGCTTGAGTTGATCAAGGTCTCCACCAAGTTGAATCACCTATTCTCATTTCTCTTTGTTAAGTATGTGTTGCAATATTCTCAAATATGAAAAATGCTCCTACATGATATAAATTTATTAATTTAATGCTTGTGAATGATCAATAGAAAAGTAAAGAATATAATATAAAAAATTCAAAATATGGTAAATCAATACAAATTATGAACGGTGAGATCAAATTATCCTTTATTTTTTCTGTTCTTTCTGAAAAATATATATAAAAGAGAGATATCAACTGACCTTGAAATTAAAAGCATATTAATTTCTTTTAATCATTATGTTTATAAATTAAGATCTAAAAAGCCAACCTCTACAAATAGAAAGTGTTATGAACTTATGAGAGATTTATAATGTATATGTTAGTATGAATAAATTGAATTCAAAGTATACCATCATGGAACTAAATAATACTATAGAAATTAGACAGATTGTGAGAATTAGTTATGGAATTAAGCTTGATTCAAATGATAATAAATAATAAATGAAAATGTAATTTTGAATTGAGATCATAAAAATACAAATGTACATATATGACTGGTAATAATAAATATATATCTAAGGAATAAAAATCACAGAAAATCAAATCCATAAACAAAATAATACACAAATACACATCTTAGATAATCTACTAATATTAAATAATAAATACCCACCATACAAAAATACTTGTATTAGGACGCTGCTAGCTAAATCTTTAAATGATGACACTCTATTTTTAAGATTTTGTGAAATTTGAGCTCATTGGTGGAGTGGTTGAGTGAAATTATTTTTATGAAAATTTATTTTCAAGTTAAAGCATAGGACACATATGTTTAGTTGAATGTTTTCTATGTTTTTTTCTTATTAACAACTTACCTCTATAATTTACAAAATTCTTACAAGTAGATATATTATTTTTTATTAAAATTATTTGATCTGTGCAAATTTTTGTTTATGATAATTTAAAAAATATAGGTGAATTAGATCTTGCCGGCCAGTGTATAAAAATATATATTTTAATTTTATATAAGTTTATTGCCAGCCACTTTTGTGTATAATGCAATGCAGCACATTAATTTTGAAAGAAGAGATAACTCAGTAATCATGTGATTACAATAACTTTTGTAAATTAATCATCACTTATGAAAATAAAAAGTGTATTCAATTACGAGTATAAATTTCTAAATGCTATTTATTGACCAATGATATATTAAATATAGGAACCCAATGCAATGCTTTCAATCAAAGAGTGAATTTCGGAATGCTGTTTGTTATTTTACTAGTTTTTCAATAAAATAGATCAAATAAGAATAAAAATGGTTAAATTTATTATTTAATCATATTTTCATCTACTTTAAAATAATTTACAGACTAATAACAGAACCTAAATATAACAAAGGTAAAGGCTGATATGCATAAATATTTTCTGAACTCCCTAAAGAAGATGGTTATGCATGTATTTTGAGAGAAGAAAATAGAAGTATTGCCTTTTTTTATTCCCCCGTGTTCATCAAATGAGAAATAGAGTATTAATTCCATTTCCTATTTTATGCTATTTAATATTTTAAAACATTTAAATTTTGTTAAAAAATTGAATGGTGAGTTAAACAGATTAATAAAATTTCACATTCACATAACAAAATATCTAACTAATTATAAATAAAATTGAGCATGATTTCTGATGTACCATATTTTGTTATGTGTGACTTGAAATATCATAATATTCACTTGTAGTGTTGAAGGATATTTTGCACATACTTATCCTTATAATGTTACTCATTAACATTTACTGATTTAATACACGAAACGTAAAACAATACAATTAATGCGAATAATTCGAAGACAAAATAGTGCTCATAATAATTTCACTAGGAGATTATGAGAAAAAACAATATCGATGCTTTTCATCAGTTACGACTNATCGATGCTTTTCATCAGTTACGACTATCCAACCATATTTTTACAAAGCAAAAGAAAAAAAAGAAAAAAAGTAGCACTTGGGCCCTCAGATATACATATATTAATCTAAGCACCATATATTGCTTTAATTTATTAATTTTTTTTCCCGAATTGTCTAAGAACAGTACAGTAAGAGCTGTTTGAATGTCAAAACTATTGTTTATTACTCTAGTGGTATTATTCATCAGAGAAATGATATTTACAGTCATAGTTGTGCAAGTACTGCGCAGTCTCTTTGAAAAAAATGAATTAATACGATACCCACATAAAAAAAAACTTTTTAATCGTGAGCTCCACTCTTTTTTAAAATAATTACGCGGCGTCTGTATATTTTACGACTGTATATAATATTATTATTTATTAATATATCGATTGATAACCGCTTATTATAATATAATAGATATTTGTGTTGCAATATATAATATCAGGTTTAGACACTGAAACTTACAACATTTCTTTCTATTAGAGTTTCTACATTAGTAAGATTACAAGAATATTGCCTCACATTTTACTCTAAAAACATATTAGTAGATATTTTATTAAGGGAAATGATTTATATAATTGTGCAAGTTTTACATTTTTTTTTTAAATGGACAAATCTAGAATCTAAGTAAAAAAAAATATTTTAATGCGAGTCCTTCTTTTTTTTAAAATTATATTTAATATTATTCTATTATTAAAATCTGATTAAAATTAAAATTAATAAATGATACGTACCACCTTCGAGTCCATTAAAATTCATGTATTTAACGAATTCTCTGCTAAAAAAAACCCATAAAATGTATGGACTGCACACACACAGAGATTAACCACACTGAATAAAAATGCTTAATTTATTACCTTTTGACTTCGACATATATGGGAAGGGTTTTATGGCAATTAAAAAATTTTATTCATTTTTGTAAGCATCATAATTCGGTGAAGTGGCAAAAGTCCATTCCTCAAAACCCAGACATCGACGACAAGCACCCTCTGCACATTTATTTCAATTCTCTAACAGTAACTACCACTCTTGTTCATATCAAAATCAAGCAAAGCTTTTTCCAAAGCCCTAATTCGGTAAACACCACCAACGGCTAACCCATAAATATACATATAAGACGCGGAGGTGAGAAAATTCCCTCAATGGAGGACTCGGAGGGGGTTCTCAGCTTCGACTTCGAGGGCGGCCTAGACGCCGGTCCCACTGCCAACGCCGCCGTCGCCCCGGGGCCCCATGTCGTCCAATCTGATTCCTCCGTCGGAGCCGCGGCCGCCAACTCGGCTTCCGCGGGCCCCGGGACTGCGGCATTCGTAACTGACTCCGCCGCCGCGGGTGGCAACCTCGCCTCGGGGAGGCGAAGCTTCCGTCAGACGGTGTGCCGACACTGGCTCCGAAGCCTCTGCATGAAAGGCGACGCCTGCGGCTTCCTCCACCAGTACGACAAGTCACGGATGCCCGTCTGCCGATTCTTCCGGCTCTACGGCGAGTGCCGCGAGCAGGACTGCGTGTACAAGCACACCAATGAAGATATCAAGGAGTGTAACATGTACGTGATGCATCTTTTGTTCATACTGCATTTACGAGGTTGTGTTTGTTGATTGTTTTTGTTTGGAGGGTGATAATACTTTTGGTATATTTTTTCGTGGTGAAAGATGAACTTGGGTTTTAGGAATAATGGGATTAACTAAGGACGGGTGTGGCGATATTTTAAGTGGACAGAGTGTGTGATTCGAAGAATGGGGTTTTGATTTGGGTAGATATGAAATTCGTTATCTGAAGCGGAGGGAAGTTGCAACATTTAATTTGCACGAGGATCCGGAGGATTTATATTGTTCGTCTTGTTTGAATGTTTTTTTAATACTTATTTGAAGATTTACCGATAAAAAGAAAATTCTTATTTCAAGATTTATGGTAGGTACGTTGTCGTATAGATTTGAATAATAAATCTTTTAACGATGGCGCTGCACTGAAAAAGTTGGAAATTGTTGCTGTGCAAGAATGGCTTTGCAATGTAATTATTTTGTTTGTTCTTTTTTGGGGGTTAATTTTGTATTTAGTGTGAGGCAAAGCATTGGGTTTATTATTATTATTATTATTATCTTTATCAGCATAAGGATTGGTAAAATAATAAGAGCATGTAAGGTGTATGTACTTAATTGGGAAATTCTGTAACTGCAGGTACAGGTTGGGCTTTTGTCCAAATGGTCCCGACTGTCGGTACAGGCATGCAAAACTGCCTGGACCTCCACCTCCTGTAGAAGAGGTCCTTCAGAAGATTCAGCAATTAAATTCTTACAACTACAACTCTTCTAACAGATTTTTCCAACAAAGGAATGGTAATTTCCCTCAACAAGCAGAAAAGTCTCAGTTTCCACACGGTCCCAACACTGCCAATCAAGGCGCGGTTAAACCTTCAACAAATGAGTCTTCTAATGTCCAGCAGCAGCAACAGTCCCAGCAGCAGGTCAGCCAGAACCAGACACCAAATATTCCAAATGGCCTGCCCAATCAAACGAACAGAACGCTATACCTTTGCCTCAAGGAATATCTAGGTGTGTTCAGAGTCCTGAGGTCTTTAATTAGGTTATGAAAATCAGTTTTTGTATAATTATACGGGCATTGTTGAAGAGCCCATTATTCAATCAGTAATTGCCAAAAAGAACTCTTTCCATGTTTAGAAGCTCTAGTTAGTGTCCCTTGATCACTCGTCAGTTGGTTTATAGTTTGATACACATTTTATGTTGTACTTTTCTCATTTTGACTATTAGATGTATGGATTTACTTCTCATCTTATGTAGTGTACTTTTATCAATAAAAAATTATATATTTATGGGAAGATAAAAGGAAAGTAAACACCATTTGATTCGTGGATTTGCTTAATATCTTATTGCAGTGTGTTGTACCATTATAATTTTTTTTTTTTTTTCGCTTGGGACATCTAAAAGGAAAGTAAACAAATGTGGTATATCCCTTATAAGTTCCAGTGAATTTTTTTTTAGGACCTATAAAAAAAAAAGTTCCAGTGAATTGTTTTTTAGGACTTGGAATAAAGTCTTTCTCTTACAGGATGTCTTTTTTGAGTATTTCTTTTCTCGTTTTGTTTAAGGAAAAGTGATATAAAGTTATCAAAAGTTTTGGGAAAAAGGTAGACAAATTCTAGATTCAGTCTTAATTTGCAAATGTAGTTTTGGACGGACGACTCAAATCTAGAGAACCTTGGTTACTTTGCAAATTAGACATGGAGAAAGACTATGATTACATCATTTGGAAATTTTACTTTATTACTTGCAAGATGTGGCTTTGGGAAGAGATGGTGTGATTGGGTGGAGTTTTGCGTCTCTACAGTTTGCTTCTCTATCTTGATGAATGGTTCACTGGTGGGTTTCTTTGATTCCTCCCGTGGTTTGAGCGGGGGCCCGCTCTCTCCATTATTGTTTATATTCATCATGGAAGCTCTCAAGTAAGATGATTGTGGGCCTTGTGGAAGTGGTTTTCTCTATGGTTTCCCGGTGGGGAATGGTGATTATGGCTTTGTTGATATTTCTCACTTGCTTTTTGTGAACGATCTCTCATCTTTTGTGGAGCAAATCTCGGGCATATCCAATCTTTGAGGCTCTACTTCTTTGTTTTGAAGCTGTTTCGGGGTTGAGAATTAATCTATCAAAGTCTAAATTGGTTGTGGTGGGGGTTGTCCCCAAAGCAGTGAATCTAGCCTCTCTCTTGGGATGTAAGATATATGCTCTACCCCTGAAGTATTTTGGCTTACCACTGGGCATGTCCTTTAAATCAGAGAGGATTTGGAATGTTGTGGTTGAAAAGGTGGAGTGCAGATTGGCTTCTTGGAAGATGCTGTATTTGTCTAAAGGCGGTAGGCTCACTTTGATTAAAAGTACTCTTTATAAACTATGCACCTATTTCCTGTCTATGTTCTTGCTCCCCACAAAGGTTGCCAACTATATTGAGAAGTTACAACATGACTTCTTGTGGAGTGGGTTGGGAGAAGAGTTCAAATTTCATCTGGTAAATTGGTCATTTGTTTGTACTCCGCTTTCTGGGGGTGGATTGGGGATTCATAATTTGATAAAGTTCAACCAAGCTCTGTTGGGTAAATGGTTGTGGCGATGATCTATTAATATTAAATAATAAATGCCCACCATACAAAAATACCTGTATTAGGACGTTGCTAGCTAAATCTTTAAATGATTGACATTCTGTTTTTAAGATTTTGTGAAATTTGAGCTCATTGGTGGAGTGGTTAAGTGAAATTATTTTTATGAAAATTTATTTTCAAGTTAAAGCATAGGACACATATGTTTAGTTGAATGTTTCCTATGTTTTTATCTTATTAACAACTTACCTCTATAATTTACAAAATTCTTACAAGTGGATATATTATTCTTTATTAAAATTATTTGATCTGAGCAAATTTTTGTTTATGAAAGTTTAAAAAAGATAGGTGAATTAGATCTTGCCGGCCAGTGTATAAAAATATATATTTTAATTCTATATAAGTTTATTGCCAGCCACTTTTGTGTATTATACAATGCAGCACATTAATTTTGAAAGAAGAGATAACTCAGTAATAATGTGATTACAATAACTTTTGTAAATTAATCATCACTTATGAAAATAAAAAGTGTATTCAATTATGAGTATAAATTTCTAAATGCCATTTATTGACCAATGATATATTAAATATAGGGGTTTTGCTACATACAAGCAAAGTCGCGTATTAATCTGCGTATTAATACTGATTTCTTCATACTTAAAATAAAAATTAACACTGTTTTTAATAAAATCTACTTTTTGACCAATCACATCAAATTGATACACAGATTAATACACAATCATGCTTGCAACTAGATTTTTCCTAAATATAGGAACCCAATGCAATGCTTTCAATCAAAGAGTGAATTTCGGAATGCTGTTTGTTATTTTACTAGTTTTTCAATAAAATAGATCAAATAAGAATAAAAATGGTTAAATTTATTATTTAATCATATTTTCATCTACTTTAAAATAATTTATAGACTAATAACAGAACCTAAATATAACAAAGGTAAAGGCTGATATGCATAAATATTTTATGAACTCCCTAAAGAAGATGATTATGCATGTATTTTGAGAGAAGAAAATAGAAGTGTTGCCTTTTTTTTATTCCCCCGTGTGCATCAAATGAGAAATAGAGTATTAATTCCATTTCCTATTTTATGCTATTTAATATTCTAAAACATTTAAGTTTTGTTAAAAAACTGAATGGTTAGTTAAACAGATTAATAAAATTTCACATTATAATATAATAGATATTTTTGTTGTAATATATAATATCAGGTTTCTTTTAAAGTTTCTATATTAGTAAGATTACAAGAATATAGCCTCACATTTTACTCTAAAAACACATTAGTAGGATATATTATCAAGGGAAATGATTTATATAATTGTGCAAGTTTTATGTATTTTTTATAAAAATAGACAAATCTAGAATACATGTAAAAAAAAAAATTTAATATAAAAGTGTCGCACAGTCTCTTTGAAAAAAATAAATTAATACGCGATTCACATGAAAAAAAAAAAAACTTTTTAATTATAAACTTTATTCTTTTTCAAAGCAATATATAATAAGGTTTAGACACTGAAATTTACAACATTTCTTTCTATTAGAGTTTCTATATTAGTAAGATTACAAGAATATAGCCTCACATTTTACTCTAAGAACATATTAGTAGGATATTTTATTAAGGGAAATGATTTATATAATTGTGCAAGTTTTACATATTTTTTTTAAAAAATGGACAAATCTAGAATCTACGTTAAAAAAAAATATTTTAATGCGAGTCCTACTTTTTTTTAAAATTATATTTAATATTATTCTATTATTAAAATCTGATTAAAATTAAAATTAATAAATGATACGTACCACCTAGGCCTGCACAATAGCCCAACCAAATTGAATTTGGGTCCGAACCGACCCGACTCGCATGAAAAGAGCACACCAACACAATCCGATCCGACCCATGAATTTCGGATCGGGTCGAACCCGCTCCTTTCAATCCTTCACGGTTTCACCGTTTGTGGACGCAACAGACCCAAAAAACCCTTCTGATGTGATTAAAATTCATGTATTTAACGAATTCTCTGCTAAAAAAACCCATAAAATGTATGGACTGCACACACACAGAGATTAACCACACTGAATAAAAATGCTTAATTTATTACCTTTTGACTTCGACATATATGGGAAGGGTTTTATGGCAATTAAAAAATTTTATTCATTTTTGTAAGCATCATAATTCGGTGAAGTGGCAAAAGTCCATTCCTCAAAACCCAGACATCGACGACAAGCACCCTCTGCACATTTATTTCAATTCTCTAACAGTAACTACCACTCTTGTTCATATCAAAATCAAGCAAAGCTTTTTCCAAAGCCCTAATTCGGTAAACACCACCAACGGCTAACCCATAAATATACATATAAGACGCGGAGGTGAGAAAATTCCCTCAATGGAGGACTCGGAGGGGGTTCTCAGCTTCGACTTCGAGGGCGGCCTAGACGCCGGTCCCACTGCCAACGCCGCCGTCGCCCCGGGGCCCCATGTCGTCCAATCTGATTCCTCCGTCGGAGCCGCGGCCGCCAACTCGGCTTCCGCGGGCCCCGGGACTGCGGCATTCGTAACTGACTCCGCCGCCGCGGGTGGCAACCTCGCCTCGGGGAGGCGAAGCTTCCGTCAGACGGTGTGCCGACACTGGCTCCGAAGCCTCTGCATGAAAGGCGACGCCTGCGGCTTCCTCCACCAGTACGACAAGTCACGGATGCCCGTCTGCCGATTCTTCCGGCTCTACGGCGAGTGCCGCGAGCAGGACTGCGTGTACAAGCACACCAATGAAGATATCAAGGAGTGTAACATGTATGTGATGCATCTTTTGTTCATACTGCATTTACGAAGTTGTGTTTGTTGATTGTTTTTGTTTGGAGGGTGATAATACTTTTGGTATATTTTTTCGTGGTGAAAGATGAACTTGGGTTTTAGGAATAATGGGATTAACTAAGGACGGGTGTGGCGATATTTTAAGTGGACAGAGTGTGTGATTCGAAGAATGGGGTTTTGATTTGGGTAGATATGAAATTCGTTATCTGAAGCGGAGGGAAGTTGCAACATTTAATTTGCACGAGGATCCGGAGGATTTATATTGTTCGTCTTGTTTGAATGTTTTTTTAATACTTATTTGAAGATTTACCGATAAAAAGAAAATTCTTATTTCAAGATTTATGGTAGGTACGTTGTCGTATAGATTTGAATAATAAATCTTTTAACGATGGCGCTGCACTGAAAAAGTTGGAAATTGTTGCTGTGCAAGAATGGCTTTGCAATGTAATTATTTTGTTTGTTCTTTTTTGGGGGTTAATTTTGTATTTAGTGTGAGGCAAAGCATTGGGTTTATTATTATTATTATTATTATCTTTATCAGCATAAGGATTGGTAAAATAATAAGAGCATGTAAGGTGTATGTACTTAATTGGGAAATTCTGTAACTGCAGGTACAGGTTGGGCTTTTGTCCAAATGGTCCCGACTGTCGGTACAGGCATGCAAAACTGCCTGGACCTCCACCTCCTGTAGAAGAGGTCCTTCAGAAGATTCAGCAATTAAATTCTTACAACTACAACTCTTCTAACAGATTTTTCCAACAAAGGAATGGTAATTTCCCTCAACAAGCAGAAAAGTCTCAGTTTCCACACGGTCCCAACACTGCCAATCAAGGCGCGGTTAAACCTTCAACAAATGAGTCTTCTAATGTCCAGCAGCAGCAACAGTCCCAGCAGCAGGTCAGCCAGAACCAGACACCAAATATTCCAAATGGCCTGCCCAATCAAACGAACAGAACTGCTATACCTTTGCCTCAAGGAATATCTAGGTGTGTTCAGAGTCCTGAGGTCTTTAATTAGGTTATGAAAATCAGTTTTTGTATAATTATACGGGCATTGTTGAAGAGCCCATTATTCAATCAGTAATTGCCAAAAAGAACTCTTTCCATGTTTAGAAGCTCTAGTTAGTGTCCCTTGATCACTCGTCAGTTGGTTTATAGTTTGATACACATTTTATGTTGTACTTTTCTCATTTTGACTATTAGATGTATGGATTTACTTCTCATCTTATGTAGTGTACTTTTATCAATAAAAAATTATATATTTATGGGAAGATAAAAGGAAAGTAAACACCATTTGATTCGTGGATTTGCTTAATATCTTATTGCAGTGTGTTGTACCATTATAATTTTTTTTTTTTTTTCGCTTGGGACATCTAAAAGGAAAGTAAACAAATGTGGTATATCCCTTATAAGTTCCAGTGAATTTTTTTTTAGGACCTATAAAAAAAAAAGTTCCAGTGAATTGTTTTTTAGGACTTGGAATAAAGTCTTTCTCTTACAGGATGTCTTTTTTGAGTATTTCTTTTCTCGTTTTGTTTAAGGAAAAGTGATATAAAGTTATCAAAAGTTTTGGGAAAAAGGTAGACAAATTCTAGATTCAGTCTTAATTTGCAAATGTAGTTTTGGACGGACGACTCAAATCTAGAGAACCTTGGTTACTTTGCAAATTAGACATGGAGAAAGACTATGATTACATCATTTGGAAATTTTTACTTTATTACTTGCAAGATGTGGCTTTGGGAAGAGATGGTGTGATTGGGTGGAGTTTTGCGTCTCTACAGTTTGCTTCTCTATCTTGGTGAATGGTTCACTGGTGGGTTTCTTTGATTCCTCCCGTGGTTTGAGCGGGGGCCCGCTCTCTCCATTATTGTTTATATTCATCATGAAAGCTCTCAGTAAGATGATTGTGGGCCTTGTGGAAGGTGGTTTTCTCTATGGTTTCCCGGTGGGGAATGGTGATTATGGCTTTGTTGATATTTCTCACTTGCTTTTTGTGAACGATACTCTCATCTTTTGTGGAGCAAATCTCGGGCATATCCAATCTTTGAGGCTCTACTTCTTTGTTTTGAAGCTGTTTCGGGGTTGAGAATTAATCTATCAAAGTCTAAATTGGTTGTGGTGGGGGTTGTCCCCAAAGCAGTGAATCTAGCCTCTCTCTTGGGATGTAAGATATATGCTCTACCCCTGAAGTATTTTGGCTTACCACTGGGCATGTCCTTTAAATCAGAGAGGATTTGGAATGTTGTGGTTGAAAAGGTGGAGTGCAGATTGGCTTCTTGGAAGATGCTGTATTTGTCTAAAGGCGGTAGGCTCACTTTGATTAAAAGTACTCTTTATAAACTATGCACCTATTTCCTGTCTATGTTCTTGCTCCCCACAAAGGTTGCCAACTATATTGAGAAGTTACAACATGACTTCTTGTGGAGTGGGTTGGGAGAAGAGTTCAAATTTCATCTGGTAAATTGGTCATTTGTTTGTACTCCACTTTCTGGGGGTGGATTGGGGATTCATAATTTGATAAAGTTCAACCAAGCTCTGTTGGGTAAATGGTTGTGGCGGTACCAACACGAAAGGGGGGCCCTATAAAAGTCTGTTATAAATTCAAAGTTTTGGGAGGATGGTGCTCAAATGAGGTACACGGTCCATATGGGGTGGGTTGTGGAAATACATTAGAAAAGTTTGGGAGATCTTCTGAAGACATGCACATATTGTGGTGGGCGATAGTTCTTATGTCAGATTTTTGGTATGATAAATGGTGTGGTGAACAAATCCTCCAAGACACATTCTCTGCCATTTTTGAGCTTGTACGATCGAAGGATGCAACGAGAGCTGACCTCTTGGTCTTCTCTAGTGGCTCCCTTCAATGGAATGTAGATTTCATTAGGGCAGCCCGAGATTGGGAGTTGGAGGCTATCACAAAGTTCTATGTGGCACTGTATTCCATGACGAAGGGTACCATAAATAAGATGAACTGGAGTCCCTCCAAGAAAGGTAGATTCACCGTCAGATTGTTTCACCAAGTTTTAACGAGCCCCGTAATGACCACATTCCCATGGAAGAGTATATTTAAGACGAAAGCTCCTTCAAAAGCAGTTTTTTTTGTTTGGACAACATCCTTGGATAAGATTATTACCACAAATAAGGAGAAAATGTCGGGTAATTGTGTTGGACTAGTGTTGCATGTGTGAGAAGAATGAGGAGTCAATTGAGCATTTGCTTTTACGTTGCGAGGTGGCTAGGACCATTTGGTATGATTTTTTTTGCTGGAATTGGATTATCATGGGTCATGTATCTTAGGCTGGTGGATTTCCTAGAGCAAGTTGGAGAGGCATATGTGGTAATCCATAAGTGACAGCAATATGGAGAATGGTTCCTATATGCATGTGTTGGTGCATTTGGCGGGAGAGAAATGATAGAAGCTTTAAGGCTTGCGAGAGAACAATTGATGAGCCTTTTTTTTTTTTCCCTTAAAACATTGTTCTTATGGGCAGGGACTATTGTTTTTAATGGGCTAAATGTACATGATTTTCTACTTTTGGTTGTAAATTCTAGTTAGGTACTTCTCATGTATACTTCCTATGTACTTGGGCTTTGCCTTCTTTTATGAATAAAACTTCATGATTGCCTATCAAAAACATGTTTTGGGAAAAAGGCATTTCGGGATTAAATTTCTTTTTTTTTTTTGATAAATAAAAAATTTTATTAATCAAAGAATGGCAACGCCTGAATTACAACTCGGGATTAAATTTCTATCATCTGTTAACCTTAAGTGTGATAGGAAACAAATATATTTCCTTTATATTTTTTACATTGGGTATAGTTTTTGAAGTGGAACTGGTTGGTTTTAAGGTACCAAAAGCTATACTCAAGTAGCATTTATGGTTTATACCTTGAATATTCATCTAAGTGATGCACATGTAAAATGCCTTAACTACTTACTGCTACTTTTATGCCTCAATTTTGTGGTTGACCCCTTTGAGTGCCATAATTGTCTTTCCTTGTGGTTAAATGCTTGTTGACTTCAAGTAGTGCAACATCATAAATGGTTTGTCCACAACTTAGTGTTTGTAGAATACCCTGGATTGAGTAAAGGAGTATGGTGAATAGGATCCTCCATTGCTTGGTAATGAGAAGTTCTTACGGTTTTTGATGATTTTAAGGGTCTTCGATTGTAATCTTGACTAATGCTTTTGAGTATAAGTCTGCATGCGGCTTGGGTTTTTCTTGGGTGGTTACAAATCTTGGAGCAAATTTTGACTAGCATTGTGGGATTTGAGCCATGCAACATACAATAAAATGGCTTGAGGAGGACACTGAGGATTTAAGGGGGGATTGTAACACCTTGGACGATGTTGGTGACTAAGATCCCACATTACTTGAAAAGGAGAAGTTTTCATGGTTCATTGATTCTATGGGGCTCCAATTGTAAGCTGGACTATTCCTTTTGGAGCATAAGCCATGATGCAGTGGAACTTTCCTTGAGCCATTATGGTTTGATATTGGTCTTATTATTGAAGTTTAGTTTGAACTTTTCTTGAGAAATTTTTTTTTGATAAGTAAAAATTTAGAAAACACAATTGATGCTAAGGGAGGACGGCAGAACCAATTGTATTTCCTCGAGAAATATAGTTGTGATAGACTGGTGTTGCATATTTAAGAGGAGTGGGGAGTCCGTTGATCATCTTGTACTCCACTGTGAGATTGCAACTGAGGAGAAGGCTTGGGTCATGCCCAGAAGATTTGTGGGGCTTTTTTGTGCTTGGAGAAGGCTAGATGGCAGTCACCAAATTACAGCAGTGTAGAAGCTGGTCCCTATATGCCTTATTTTGGTGTATATGGATTCAAAGAAATGAGAGAATCTTCAAGGATTGCAAATGGACGACAGAGGAACTCAAAAATTTGTTTTACCCATAATATTCTCCTACAGACTGCATCTATAAACTTTTGGATTTAGTTTACATGATTTTCTAGAATTTTTTTCTTGTACTACTTAGGTATCTCTTATATTTTACTCGTGTACTTGGGTTGTGCCTTTGCTGTTATTAATAAAGATAAAAAAAGGTTTCACCAACGTTGATTGATTAATTAAGTTCATCTTACATTTCGGAAAATATATAAAACATAGAAGGGCATTTACCTGCATGCACATAGGTGTTTGTGTTCACGTGTGCATGTTATGAAGAGTGAATAACAGTAATTTGGACGAGGATTGGAGCCTAACTGGTTTTGCTTGTTCCTAGAAGGAGCTTCTCTTGTGTCCCCACATTGCCAAATATTTGCTCATTCCAAATGTCCAAATCGGTTTTCAGAAATTTGGGACATAACTTGGGGAGTCTTGAAATAAAAAGTTCACCACATTTTCACCTTCTCCACAAAGTCCTCATATTTCAGCCATGTATCCCAAAACTTAAAAGTATTTTGTTCCATTTTAGGAGAATGGGAAAGTGGTCCAAGTCCTAGAAGTCTCTGCTGGGCCACTTTAGGAAACATTGCTTCACAATCAAAAACCTTTAAGTTGTGAGCTATTACTATTAGATTTCTGTTTATCTAGGGACAATAATCGCTTAAAGGGATAAGCATGAGACTTCATATTGGGTATTGTAGAATTTGAAGAAGTCAGACCTTTTGTGGGTAAATTCTGTGAGGGCCTTGACGAATGGTTAATGTCCATGTTTACTGCCATTGAAGCTAGCCACTACCTGACAAAGAGGAACCACCAATTAGGCCAAAGAGGATAGAGGGCTGAAAAGGTTGACCTCTATTAATTATGATCCAAATAGCTGTTGATTTCAATGGAATGGTCCTTCATGATTTCCTTGTCTCTCTTGCGCCCACTTAGAAGGGCTGTTTCTTGTATATACTGGGCTAGGCCTATTCTTTGAGTAATAAAGTTTAGTTTACATATCAAAAAAAAATTATGACCCAAAAGTTAGTTCCAGTCGTAGTAAAATGAAAGTGAGTTGGGTATTTACTTCCCCAAGGTCGAGGCTACTATCTTGGAATGTTTGGGGGCTTGAATGAGGAAGACAAATGCCTGTGTGCGGAATCTGTTTAGAGAATGGAAGATTGAAGTCATTGCCTCTAAGAAATTAAATTATGATATGTGACCACCAATGGACTAGCTATATCACACGGAGTAAGAAATGATCCACAAACTCTCCATTCCTATGTTCATACGGCACCATTTTATCATAATCCCTCTTTCTTAATTTTTTTAAAGTAAAGATCTTCTCAAGTGCAACTCTCCAAACAAAGAAGCCACTCTCTCAAGGTAGCCTTGCTCCTCCAAATGGTCTTTCATGGAAAAGGAATGCGGCCATGTGGGACTAATACATTATAGAAAGATTAACTCCAAACACCCCTCTTTGTACTGCAATGCATCTTGTCTTCACCACCCTGTCTCAATCTGAACAAATACAACTGAGAAAAGTGATCCTGCTTTGTTTGATGTGGTGCATATGGAGGGAAAGAAATTACCAAAAAGTTTTGCAGATAGCGAAAGGACCGTGAAAGAACTCAGGGCCCACCTATGTCTCTTTAATTTCAATTTTCAGTATTTTCTTGATCTTTTTCTTTTTCGGCATAGGTGTATATGGTCTATGCTCCCAGTGTACTTTGATGATGCCTTTGCTTCTTTTTCTTGATTATAAATATATTTGTTATAAAACAAGCTCCCAATCGGTTAGTTTGAGACTTTTATTGTATTTTTTTGGTCAAGAGCTTAGGTGATTGAACTTGGTGGGGTTGGAATGACTAAGCCTACTATTTTAGCTAATTTTATAGACTGAATAGATTCCTCTCTTTGTGAGCTAGTTACAAGTTAGTCAACTATGGAAATTAAACTTACAATTGTGGACCATGGAGGATGTGGGAATAACTAAAGTTTTTGGCAAGATATATCTGAGGATGGTTATTGATCACCTTATGTGATCCTTAAGGGTTATCCATGGATTATATGCAAGTTAGACATGGAAAAGGCGTATGATCAACTGGGACTTTCTTATTGACATTTTGGGGAAGTGTGGTTTTGGGGAGAGATGGCGATCTTGGATCTGATGGTGTATTTCTACGGTGAAATTCTCAGTCCTAATAAACGGAAACCCAACTGGATTCTTCAATAGCACACAAGGCCTAAGACAAGGAGATATGTTGTCCCCGTTACTCTTTGTCATTGTGATGGTGGCTCTGAGCAGAATGTTCTCAGTTCTGGTTGCAAATGGGCATATGACTGGCTACTCGATTGGAACCCTGGGAGGGGGTAGTATTAACATTTCTCACTTGTTGTTTAACACCCTCATTTTCTGTGAGGTGAATCAATCCCAGGTTCGAGTTTTGAAGGCACTCCTACTTTGCTTTGAGGTAGTTTCAGGTTTAAAAGTGAATCTGGACAAATCAGAGATGGTGCCTATTGGTGGTGTTCAGCGTTTAAGACAGTTGGTTAATACTCTGGGGTGTAAGACTACTACACTCCCTAGGACGTATCTAGGCCTACCATTAGGGGCCCCCTCGAGAGTAGTTGCGCTTTGGGATACAGTGATTGAGAAAGTAGAGCGACGATTAGCAGGCTAGAAGAGAATGTACCTATCAAAAGGGGGTAGGATTACGCTAATTAAGGGTACTCTTTCTAACCTACCAACATACTTTCTGTCCCTATTTCCTATTCCAGCAAGGGTGGCACTTCGCATTGAGAAATTACAACGGGACTTCTTGTGGGGTGGAATAGGAGAGGAGTTCAAGTTTCATCTACTCAGATGGGAATAGGTGTGTAGGCCTATCTCGAATGGGGGATTGGGCATTAGAAAGCTGAGAATCTTTAATCAGACGTTACTTGGAAAGTGGTTATAGAGATGTCATAGAGAACCAGAAGCTCTCTGGAAGTTGGTGATTGAAAGTAAGTATGGGGGATTATGGGGTGGGTGGTGTACTAAGGAAGTGCAAGGGGCGCATGGTGTGGGATTGTGGAAACATATCAGACAAGGAGGGGGGGTTTTCTCTCAGTACATGACGCTTCGTTTAGGAGAGGGGAACAAGATCAAATTCTGGTAAGACACCTGGTGTAGTAATTGTGCTTTTAAGGATTTATTCCCAACATTATTCTCGGTTGCAAGTGATAAAGAAGCATCAATCGCGGAAGTCATGGTGGTAGTGGAAGAGTAAATTCAGTGGAACATCAGCTTCAACAGGGCGGCACAAGATTGAGAAATGGAGAGTTTTGAAGCCTTTTTCAGTCTTCTCTATTCAACCAAACCAAGCAACCAGCTTCTAGACTTGCTGTGGTGGGTACCATCAGTAAAAGGCTTGTTTTCGGTCCGCGCTTTTTATAAGGCTCTAGCACAAGAGCAACCCTCTCAGTTTCCTTGGAAAAGGCTTTGGAAACACAAGGCGCCTCTCAAAGCGGCTTTCTTTGTGTGGACCGCTTCCTTGGGCAAGATCCTCACAACGGACAATTTGAGAAAATGAAGAGTGATCATCGTGGATTGGTGTTGTATGTGCAGGAAGGGCGGTGAATCCGTGGACCATCTGTTATTACATTGTGAGGTTGCTCGAGGGTTATGGAATGAGGTTTTTTGTCGATTAGACTTGGGTTGGGTTATGCCGGAAACAGTAGTGGCAGTCCTTGCTAGCTGGACAGGTCTAAGAGGCAACAACTAGATTAAGGCAATTTGGAAGATGATTCCGATATGCATTATGTGGTGTGTGTGGCAGGAGCGCAATGAATGGACATTCGAGGATAAAGAGAGATCAATGGAGGAGCTGAAAGTTTTCTTTTTTAGAACTCTTTGTACTTGGGCTATTGCTGTTAATTTTAATGGCCAAAATCTACATGATTTCCTTATCTCTACTGTTCCTACATAGTTTAGGACATTCTTTGTACTGAAGGTGGCTTTTTGCGTATTCTTTTATTAATATACTTTATTACTTCTCTCAAAAATAATCTGGTAGAAATGTATGAAGCAGGTAGTTAGTCTTTCTGATGTTTGACTTGTGTATTTATATCAAGCTGATTAGTGCATCTTATTAGACAATAAATGTTGTGTGATACGAGAAGATAATTAGCTGTTTTTTCCTTGAGCAGTATTGATATGAAGGTATTGAGATGAGTTGGCGTCAAGTGTAGAAAGAAGAAAAATTTAATTAGTAAATCGCATAGAACATTTTTGCAGCAATGGTGGACTCTCATATTGCAACCATATGGAAGATGGTCCCAATATGCTTATGGTGGTGCATTTGGAGGGAAAGGAACGTTAGAAGCTTCGAAGATCGAGAGCAATCAATGGAAGAGCTTAGGAAATTGTTTTTCAATTCTTTACTTCATTGGTCGGTTGTAATTGATTTCAATGGAATGAGTTTCTATGTATTCTTGTATCACTGAACTGGCTCGCTCAGGCAATGCTCCTGTATATGTGCCGTATACTTGGGCTTTTGCCTCTTCTTATGATCAATAAAATTTTGTTTACCGATAATATAATATTTTTTTTAAAAAAAAAGGATAGTGTGCCATTGGCCTTTGTAGCTGACTAATATCTCTATAGAGAGAAGAGGAAGAAAAGTCATCAGTTCCAACTTTATTGAAGTGCCAAGATGCCCAATTTATTTGTACATGGACAATTATGCACCTTGGTGGTCCTATTTGTGCATGTGCCTTTGGGAGAAATATGGCATCCTATGGATGATGTTAGCCTTTTAACTTAATGAGAAATGTTTTCAGAAATCTTCTAGCTGGTTAGAAATTGATGCCATACCTCTAATTTAGCTAGGAAGTACCGGAAAAAAACCCTGCAAGATATATAAAACTTAGGAGGTTAGACAGTGCTTTAGATATGAACGTTCAGTTTAAAGTTGAATCCAATTGGGAGAGTAGTATGGTGGGGCACCTCTTGGGAAGTTCTCATCCTACGTGAAATCACAACTTGTCCCAAAAGTTTAAGGTTGTGTTTGGGTAGTACTACTATTCAAGATTTTATTATTACTTTTCACATTCTTTTCACTAGTTTTTACTACTTTTCACTACTATTCAATACTTTTTCACAAACTTTTTCACTACTATTCACAGATCATTTGAGATCACTTCACTATCCAAACGTAGCCTAAGTTGATGGAAAGAGGTGGATTTAATTATTTATATTTTGTCTTAATACTCCTCATGACATGTGGGCTAGACTGTCCCTTAATAAGTAGGTCCAACATGTGAAATATATAACTAATTGGGTGAAGTGTAGAATTAGGATTCGAACTCAGGACCTCTACTCTAATATCATATGAAATCACTTGTCCCAATAGTTTAAGATGATGGAAAAATGTAGATTTAATTATTTATTATTGTCTTAACAGTATCCATTAGGGGGGGTTCGTTGTGCACTTAGATGTTAGGGTTTCTTGGCTGCATTATGGGTGTTTGAAGGAGATGAGCAAGATGACCCGAATGTTAGCAAATTTGGGGTTACTAATTTCAAGTTCTGTATGAAGGGCCATACATTGGCATCACTAGCTAGGGTTTGGTGTGTGCCTTGCTAGACGTTGGTTTGGGCAATACCTTCATTTGAGATGTTGGATAGTTGGCGAGCAATCGGAGCATTGTGTAGGCTGCAGGTTGTTACCAATTGTGAAGTAGTTGGAAACAGCATTTTGAGCTCATCTGGCTGTCAGATGATCTGTCATTTGGTTATTCTATTTCTATCAATTATATAAAAAAAAATGTCATAACTTTAGGAATTGTTGTTGTCAATTAGGCTTGTACTAATTCTCAAACTTCATGGGTCCTTGGCCATTACCTTTTCTTACCAAAATTGCTTATACAAGGATAGAAAATGAGTAATTTAATCCCAATGGACGTTTGGAGCGAAGAATTCCTTCTCCTGT
Organism: Carya cathayensis; assembly: GCA_011037825.1. Classification (NCBI taxonomy): domain Eukaryota; kingdom Viridiplantae; phylum Streptophyta; class Magnoliopsida; order Fagales; family Juglandaceae; genus Carya; species Carya cathayensis. The sequence goes on from QGSO01000822.1 coordinate 147,962, forward strand.
CAAGTGGTTTTGGATGACAGTAAAATGTGGTTCTAGATGGCTTTTACATGCATTTTATAGAAACTAGTGGCTCATTGTTTTGCATTCTTGGTTTTGAGTCATGGAGGTTGTAAATATTAGGTAATCATCATCAAATTCCAGCCAATGGACTTTAGCTTAAACAGCACCTCAGCCACCTATAAAAGATCTGTAGGGTCAAGTTGCCAGTTCAAGACCCACCTGGTCCATATGTAACTTACCAATAAAAAAGAAACAGTTTGGACATTACAGTAAATATGAAATTACAGAATTGCTAGCCACTTTCATGCTACGTTGCAAAGTTCAGTTTATGCTACACTTCCATGTTGACTAAAGTTTTAAGTTCACCTGTAATTTGATGGACCATCTAGCTAGAATTAGTAAAGTTTATACCATCTGTGGTTAGCGTACTTCTTTATTCTACATGACCATATGCCATTTGGCTATTGTGACGAGGCTATATGCCATGATGCCAGATTTTTTGGTTTTGAGTATCATGATGTAGACATGTAGATTGAATGCTGGGTCATGCAACTGGCAGGCATGTTCCTTAATGCCATTCACAGCCCATATGGTAACTGTTAATTATCGATTGAAATCTTAGTTTGATGAAAGTAAGTTCTTTATTTTCCAGTTAAAGCACCTTGTTCTGTTTATTAAGGTTTGATTTTATGAATTTGGAGTAACTCATTTCCAAAAATGGAACGTCAGGTATTTTATTGTTAAAAGTTGCAACCGTGAAAATTTGGAATTATCTGTACAACAAGGAGTATGGGCAACTCAAAGGAGCAATGAAGCTAAACTGAATGAAGCTTTTGACTCTGCTGAAAATGTGATTCTGATTTTTTCTGTCAACCGGACCCGGCATTTCCAGGTAGATTTTTATCCAATATTCTACCATCTACTAATGCTATTTATTCTCTTCTCTAGATCTGTGTTTCTTAATGATTTTTTTTTCATTGGCACTGGGTGTTTAGGAACAATGTCTCGACTAATTCCAGGGGTGCATATGCTCTTCTACAAGTGCACCTCGGGTAATTCATAGGGAAGTTCCCCCAGTCCGATAGCCCTTATTGTTTGCACCCAAGAGGATTTTAACCTTAGACTAGGAGGGAGCATACCACCAAGACCAAGACTTTTACCACTCGAGCTTACCATCCGTGTTTCTCAATGATTACTTTAACTTACTAGGTCATCTGGTCAGTCTGAATTGCATGTTTTTGTTTGTTTGAGGTAAACACAAAGATGTCTATGCTTTGTCAGGGTTGTGCAAAGATGACATCAAGAATTGGTGGATCTGTTGGTGGGGGCAATTGGAAATATGCACATGGAACTGCACATTATGGGCGGAATTTTTCAGTGAAATGGTTAAAGGTACACCTTTTTCTCTTAATGGGTAGTATGTTTTTGTCAGGATGTTCTGCAGTATTTATCTTGGTTCCAAAAATTCTTATAATGCAATTTATTACCAAATCTATGACCCTGACAAGGCTATTCAACCTACTAAATGACCAAATCCTTCTTTTTTGTGTTTCCCCTTTCAAATTATTGAGTTCCTAAAATTTGGTAGGGTCATGTATAAGGAGATTGTTTCCATTTTTCTTTCTTTCTTGAGATTCATGCTACAGGTCATGCTCTTGTTTTGAGAAATGTAAACACGGTTTATGTGAGGGGTTAGGTATGTATTCCATTTATTGGAGTTGTTTTTTCTCAAGCTTTAAAGGGAGGAAAAATTTTCATTGAATGCCTGAACTTCCTTCTTTTGGCATTTGTTTGAAACCAGTATCATAGTGTGGAGACCAGGCAATGTTAACAGAGCAGAACACCAGAGAAGTTTTGTACGTGAAAAATAAATTTTTTCCATGGTTAATTGCAATTTTTTATATGCAGTTATGTGAATTGTCCTTCCACAACACTCGCCATCTGCGGAATCCGTTCAATGAGAACTTACCAGTCAAGGTATTATTTGGGCTTCATAAAAAAATGCTGCTTGTATTGAGATTTCCTTTCTGAGTTTTCTGTTGCTGCTGCTGTTTAGAAGTTTGCTAAGTTGAAGATGGGAATTGCTTTGAAAAGAAGATAATATACCAATAGAAAGTGAACTAAAATAAAAATATGCTGTTTTTCTGGCTTTTCTTTCTTGAGAAGGCTTGAGGTAACTCATGCTTCTCTTTTTGTAATAATCAATGAGAGACCTGCTGATTAGATTTGCTCGATCAAGCAAACATAATTTTCCTTTATTTCCTCATAAAAAAGGGGAAAAAAACTGAAGTGGGCCTTAAGAGTCGAGAATTTGTACTTACTTTTAGTGTTAACGACTAAACAATCGAGATTTATGCATAGAAAAGAGGCACCCTTCCATCATGAATACCAACTTTATTTGTTGAAACCAATTTAGGTTCTGTCACGTTGTTGGTAGGTTACTATCACACGAAGGGGAATTCAGAGAAATTCTTGATGATATGATAATAGGTAATTAAGAATTAAATTCAAGTGCACAAAAGAGGGGGAGAACTTTTTATAATTGACTTGATTTAGGTCCAATACAAAATGCCCAAGGGCTTCAAGTTCTCATGCTATTGGCAATTAAAACATAAATAATGCAAATTAAATTCATATAGCATTGGTGCGCTCACTGGAAGATGGATTAAATACTACTTTCACAAATAAATATTGTAAGCTAACCTTGTAACTCTGTGTTTGTACCCATCTTGTCTTCCGTTTTACCACTTTCTTTTGCTTGCTACTACTTCAATTCCCAGTATGTATATTTGGCTTGTGAGATGCTGTAGCTTGTGGCCATCTCACCGTATCAGCTCCAATTGACGTCATTTTATGCACTTATTGTTGCAGATAAGTAGAGACTGTCAGGAGCTAGAGCCTTCTGTTGGTGAGCAGTTAGCTTCCTTGCTTTATCTTGAACCGGATAGTGAACTTATGGTAGGTTTTCTTTTGATTCATTATGTGGTGCAATATAGTAATTAGTACAACATGTTTAGGTAAAAGAAGATTTAGGTAAAAGAAGAAAAGAAACACAAATGAACAATAGTGAGTGAAATACCCTGAAAATGCAATACATAAATATATGTGTGTGTGTGTTTGTTTGTGTGAGGGAGGGATTGTTTTAAGTAGACATCCAAACGTAGAGGGAGTGGATATTGTGGCTTTTTCTCACGGTCCTCAAAAGTGTGGACATTGCATTCTTGCCAAATATGTCACATTAAGCACAACGCATCATCCTCCAAACTTCTAAATTTTTATGACTTCCAATCATGCTGACAAATCCACCACCAGCTGGGCATAACTAACTCAATACCAAAGTAATGAATACTGCTACCCATATGTCCCTCACCAACTCATATCGTAGCAGAAGATGAGCTTCTCCATTCTGCTCACACATATGACACCAATCCACTACTATGATATGTCTCTTTCTCAATTGTTAATATCTTTCTTAAGGCTACCATCTCAACAAACCAAGCTACCCTTGAAGGTGCCTTGTTTTGCCAAATATGCTTCCAAGGAAATGAAGAGCCAATTGGAGGGATGAGCACATTAAAATAGAGTTAACTCAAATATCATCTTTTAGACAGGTTCCAACATATTTTTATCATAACTGTGTCTTCTCCACTAAAGGAATACAACTTGTTCAAGACCGAAGAGAAAAACTTGATCTCCCAATCATGGGCTGTTCTGATAAAGTAATATTCAATAGGCACATATAATAAGAAATCTGTTAGTGTTTTGCAACCAAAACCTCCTTAAATTAGGATATTAGAAATAACTTCGGGAAGATTGTCTTGAAGGGCTGGCCCCTGCACCAGAAATCTGATCAAAATTGGTTTAAATTAGTGTTTTTGTTAACAGCTTATTGGCAAAATTTGTCAAGGTTTGATGGAGCAATGTTAGAATCTTTGCACTAGCAAGATGACAAATTGAATTTTGCCATGTAGCATGAAAATACAGAATGATGTAATTCCCTAATGGAAGGCTTCCCATCTACTGGGCCTCGTGGGCTGTGCCTTGAACAACTAACATAAGCATAATAAGAAATTTAAAGGTCCATTACATCATTAATCTACTTGGGCCTAAGCCCATGTCACTAACTAAAATAAACTCGGTTCCTACTGGTCCAGTGCAGCAGTCTCTCAAGCTGGCCCCTGCCATTCGTGATAGTATGAAGCCCATAAGCCCAAGGCCTTTTGGACTGTTACAGGGGGTGTTTAAAAAAAAGTGACGTCAAAGATAATTTGTAATGCCGCATGCAATACGATTATCTTTATAGAATTACTCCTAGCAACGTTTGGAAACTCAAGTGCCAAAGATTAAAATTCAGATTTTGTTTCCATAAAACTATGGTTATTTTGTTGCCAAATCATGTGTGAATGAAATTTTGAAGTCCTATTTTGTCGTTATTTTCTCCTTTTATCTTCAAGTACTTAATATTGTAAAATATCTCCAATCAGATCATGGTTTTTCTTTGATGTTGTCCAATGAGGCATATTTGGAAGATTTATTTGTTCGGAGCAAGGCAATCAGTTATGTGAAAATTCAAAAACCTAATATTTGGTGGAATTAGTAATTGCATAGCAAGATATTGTTAGTGCCATCAGTCTGTTTTCCAAGGCAGCTGGTAAGTGGCATATATTGTGAGGAAATCAGTGGAGACGGTATAAGAATTGGATTATGCTACAATATGCCCTCTGTTGTATGTTTTTTTTTTTTAAGAAAGAGGACCCCTCTATTCATTTTAAATGGTCTGAACTAAATGAATCTGGCTGTTGTATTTGTTCCTTGGGAACAGGCAATTTCACTTGCAGCTGAATCAAAACGAGAGGAGGAGAAAGCAAAGGGAGTCGATCCAGACAACAGAGGAGAGAACCCAGATATTGTCCCATTCGAGGACAATGAAGAGGAGGAAGAGGAAGAAAGCGAAGAAGAGGAGGAGAGCTTCAGCCAGATTCCTGGGGCAGCAATGCAGGGTAGAGGGAGGGGGAGGGGAATCATGTGGCCCCCTCACATGCCGCTAGCACGTGGAGCCAGACCTATGCCTGGGACACAGGGTTTTCCCCCTGTTATAATGGGTGCTGATGGCTTATCTTATGGACCTATTACACCTGATGGGTTTCCAATGCCCGATATTTTTGGGGTTGGCCCTCGTGCTTTTGCACCATATGGTCCACGATTCTCTGGTGATTTTACAGGTCCCAACTCTGGCATGATGTTCCGTCCGCGACCTTCTCAACCTTTCCCAGCAGGTGGATTTGGGATGATGATGGGGCCAGGGCGTGCCCCCTTTATGGGAGTGATGGGGGTCGCAGGTGCAAATCCAACTCGGCCTGGCCGGCCTGTTGGCATGCCTCAAATGTTTCCACCACCCCCACCACCATCCTCTCAAAATATCAACCGGGTTATGAAGAGAGATCTGAGGGTGAATGATCGGAATGACAGGTATAATACAGGTTCAGAGCAAGGCAAGGGTCAAGAGATGCCTAGTCCTGGTGTTGGACCAGATGATGAGACACGGTTTCAGCATGGATTCAAGGCTCACCATGAAGATCATTATGGTGGCGGTAATAACTTCAAAAATGATGAGAGCGAAAGTGAGGATGAGGCACCTAGGCGGTCAAGGCATGGGGAGGGGAGGAAGAAGCGGCGAGGCTTGGAAGGAGATACTACCACAGGCTCCGATCACTTACAGATGCCATGAGCTGAGCGGCAAATAAGCGACACTACTAACAGGGGAAGCAATCTTCCCCAGGCTGACCTTCTTTCTTGGAAACATAATTGAGTATAATTCTTTTTTGATACTTTGTTGTATTTGAGAAATCTTGGGTGGTGAATTGTATTGTCTTCTGAACGTATTCAAAGTATTTAAATGCGTTGCAACTTGAATGAAATGAGTCAGGGAAAATATGATGAATAGATAATGGGAGTCGGGACTTAATGCTGATATAGACAACGTACTTGTAAATAGATATTTACAATATCGTATACAGTATGATACTCAGTTGATCTACAGATTTTGGTCAGTTACACCACATGTTGTGTTTGTTCTCTACAAGTTCTAGGATGTCATCCGTGTAACTATCATCTTAGTGCAAAAGTTGACCACATAAAGGACGCCATGTTGGTTAGAGATCGAGTGCAAGTTTGACGCAATGTGTTTTCTTTTGTCCATTGGATGGTGAAGATCGAAAATAAAATTGTTGGTACTTTGGTAGAACCATTTTCTAGCATATAAAAGAAGGGGGTTGAAAGGAAATGGAGTTAAAGAGGGTATTAATCGGTCGCTAATCATGAAAATTGTAGGGGTATAAACTAGCTGAGTTTTTAGTGAATAGTAGGTAATCCAGCACTATTATTTTAATTTTTATTCAAACATGAGTCGAGTTTAAGTTTACCACTGAATTAGATTTTATGTTTACGAATAACTAATTTAATTTTCGATAAGTTTAAACTTGTTTATAAGCTATTTATTTTGGACAAAATAGTTTATTTATATTATATCTTATAACTTTATATGCAAATTTTGTCAAATGTTATTTATTTTTAAATATCTTTATATAGTTTATGTATACATGTATCAAGGACCATATGCATAAGAATTCAAATAACATGTATCATGTTAGGAATATGATGTCTTATCGTTTTAAATATTTAAGATACTATCATTTCAAAATTAAAAAATACAATAAAAATATAAATACGAAGTTATTTGAATTTATACAAAGTTATTGAGTTCAGTCAAGTTTTACAAGTGTCTTATTGTTTAATAATTTAATCCTAGTTTTGTGTTCAAGAATTGCTAGATGAGTACTCTATTTACAGCTTTAAATATAATTTTCAATCCACCTTTATCTCATTTCTCTTATAAACTGTCATTTAAATATTTGAACTTAAAAGAACGGTTTCTAACATTTTATATTATTATTATATATATTTGGAAAATGAGGGTTTCAAACTCCATACTTCTATTTTGGAGGTTGGGTTTATGCCAATCAGGCTACATGCCTTTGGCGACTTCTAACCTTTAAACATTCATATCCACTACAAAAACCCTTTCAATTTTCTCTTTGAACCATTTTTTTAAGGAACAACATACGAATAGCCTTCACTTATGGTAAATGAATGTTATGATTACATCTCAAACTATATCACTATTAAAAAAACAAAATCCCAAAGAGTAAAAACAAGACTCGAGAGACTTATATTTATGAATACGGCTATAGTCACAAAGAGATTACACAAAAGTAATTTCACAAACTGACAGGATTTCATTTAATCCATTAGATCTATTTTATAATAAAAATAATTTTATAATCTGACGAACAACATGAAGTTACGTCAATTTGTGATATTACTTTTGTATAATCTATTTATGGTTAAAGTATTTCTTTATATTTATATACCTAGATTTGGATCTCCTAGAGTTAAACTCTAGGGTTTATAGTGGGAGAAAGACAGATATATAAAGTGAACCCTCTAATATTTATAAGCCGCCCAAGTGAATTTCTTGGACAACATTAAACGTTCAATAAATGCTATGGTACCTATTTCACATATTTTTCTCCCACTCTAGATCTAGAGTTCGGCCAAGAAGATCTACCAACATATACCATGAACATCAACTAGAAAGTAAAACCGCAATTCAGGTGCTTCTGTCCGATCCATTGACAAAAGGCGCCTAGCCTCTCGTGATTTCGATTTGATAATTCAAGAATTCTGCCTTCACCCCCCAACTTGTCCCGTCTTTAGCCAACTTTGAACACATAAAAGGTTAACCTCTCTCTCTCACATATGAAAAGTCGAGGCGAGATAGGTTTTGGATGAAGGTGGATTTGATATGAAGACGGTGTTACCGATCTTCAAATATGTGACAAAATGAGTATCACTGGGATCTCACGATTGCTGAAGAAGATAATGACAAGTTTCTCCTAGCCTTAGGAGTCAGGATTGATTGGTGAAATCGTAGTGGAGGCTTTTAATTTTAATTTTGTAAGTTTCTAACATGTGCCTTTTTTCTTCTTTTAATTGGTTTGGATTTCATCATCTTCTTAAGAATCTAGGATGAAAATTCATGAGTTCAAAGATTAAAGCTCAGTTTGACGATTTATCACTTCAGATCAGCAACAAAAATAATCATACTTACATAATCAAAATCGAACTGCGACAGAATACCCAACATTTCGTTCTTTTCAATCGCATAGAAAGATAGAGAACATAAAACTTAAAATAAAATAAGAAGGTATTACCAGGACTCTCATCTCATGATGGATGGTCTGGCTGTTCGCTCCTTTTCGTATGCAATCATACCCAAGACACCATTATATTATAACATAAAGGAGAAATAACAAGCTGAAGAAAACCTTGACTGCGACTGAAAATCCAGAGAATATTATTACGGAGCGTGTATGTATGTTTGTAAGAAAACAAAAGGCATTCATGTGAAATTTCCAATAACAGTCAATATAGCTTGATATTCCGGGAGAAGGGCAATGGTACAATATACACAGATTTCTTGTGCTAAAAATCCATGCAACACGTAACAGCCTTGTTTCACCTAGCAAAAAGTTGAATTGCTAAGAGTTTGAAAATCAGAACTTGCCCTTTTCATTTCTACCAATATTGGAGGGAAAGAGAAAGAGACAGAGAACCGACTTTCATGGGTGGGGGGGCAAAGAATCATCAGCCCCTATTTAACACTGCCCCCCCTCATTCGTGATGTACACAAGGCTCTAAAGTTACAGCCGCCTACCCAACCTGCAGAATTTTTCTTCCCACCTGATCAATGTTGCAACGCATAAGTTAGCCCAATCAAACAGGTTCTTGAAAATTTACATTAGTTCCCTGTTTGATTAACATCTTTTTTGTCATCTTCTGCCTCAGGAGCACCTTCGGTCCTTTCCACCATCACCACATCATCAGAAGCAGTTGGACTTAAATTTGGATTCTCATTACCTGAATTTGACTGTTTTGAAGGATCAGAACCGGGGTTCTCATCAGTTGACGCCAGCAATTGTGCAGTAGCAGTTTCATCATTCTTCTCCACTCCATTGGTAGATGATGAAGGTTCAGCTACATCTGGCTCGCTAGGTTTTGATCCAACTGGAATCTCACCATTGGGTAGAACATCATCAGATGGATCACCAGAGTCTGAAGTCTCCCTCCACTCAACCCATTCGGGTGGCTTATCAGTTTCACCATCTCCCATTTCTCCTAAGTTGTCAGACACAAGATGTGTACTGTCTTCTGATTTTGTTCCTGTTTCCGGAGAAGATGTTGCAGTGTCAACCAGGTCATCATCTTCACCAACAATTACGTTATCATCACTGCTACCACTAATAACATCAGCCTCCTCAGTATTAGGCGATGGAGAAGCAAGTGAACCAATTGACCGTTCATTGGCAATTATTTCATCCTCAAAAGGAAACCAGTTGGAATTTGTAAATAGTGAGCCACTGCAAACACCAAGACATGCAAAAATAACCAAGTCAAACAACTGGGATTGCATGTGAACACAGAAACAGAACTATGACACCATAGTATATAGATCAGAAGCAGTAGAGAATGAAAGCACGGGCAAAATCACTTCTTTTCTAATCAATATACCGAAAAAATAAAAGCACAATAGGAATGCCATTCCATGCCAACAAATCATTTAGAAACCTATCCTCTGTATCATAGGGCCACCACGCCAAAGAAGAATCAGTACGAGACTTGTGGTCATTAAAAACTACCGCATTCTTCAATAAGCATCTAAGCTAAAATCGCAAGAAGCTACTCAGGCATATAATCTTCCACAAATTTAAAAAAACTAGCACCCTAGCAAATGTAGTACAAGCAGCATCCCTGCCATTCTAGTCAGCAGGTACACATTGGTTTTCCAAAAAGTCAACCGATTCCTGGTGTAAAGACTTGGATTGGTGAACCTAAAGCCTATAAAAGGTTTGGTTACAGCCAACATCAATGCTGAGCATGCATGCACACAATCCCTTTATCCTCCACATCATGTAGCCCAGATGAAGCCGATCTTTTTTGTGGGGTTGGGGTTTTAAATATGCTATATTAAAGGATTAACAAGAAACAAAATAAATTGTTGCCTTGATAAAAATTGCTTTCAACTATAATCAGAAATGCTATAGTCTTATCATTAAGTGGTTGTTTTATATAAAATATTGTATTTCTCATTGTTTGGAACTTCAGAATTTAAATTATGAGGGATTATGACCACTTGTATGCAATAAACTCTCTTAGAAGTTATTACACATTATACTTAACAAAATGTTCATTTTAATTCAAACAGACGCACACTTGTGCAGCTGCGCCATACACCTATAAGCTCCATGAGGTCTTTACAAATAAGTGCCTCGTAAGCTTTTAACTACACTGGCCAACATGAAAGAACCATAAGCTATTCCAACCCCCCACCCCATAAAAATAACGCCAAAAAAATCCAACAAAAACAGAATAAAAAGACAGACAACGCCTTCCCCATGGGCAACAGTATATTTCTAATTCAGAACTGACAGACAATAAAAAGTCAAAGAAGACCTTGTGCCTACCTTTCTTGGTCATCTCCCAGACGCAGAGAAGATAAAACAACTTCCGCAGATTCATCATCAAAATAAACATCCTGCCAAGTATCCAGGTAAGAAACATATCCATTATTCATCTATTTCCTACTAAACAGCCACTATCAGGGGAAAAAGGGACAAAAGTTGCTATCTATGATATATGTGATATGCATGTGTAAGAGCGATTATGATAACTACAATGCAAGAGATGCACTGAGCTCTTGTTCTTTTTCGCCATCTCAGAAATCAATCCTTATAGCAGGTCCTTTGGAAAAATTAAAAATAAAAATAAAAATAAATAAATAACTAAAACAATGGCAAGCAATGTTTTACATTGATGACTCAGAATAACAACTCACATGGATGAATTACGAAACATAATCCATATTGAACTGCAAACTAGCTCAATTGTTAACATATTTCATTAACCCAACTAAGTTCAAGGCCCACAACTTGAAACGATTATTGGATGGCGCATCATTAAAATAAAGGTAAATGACCGAAATTGATTTTTACATCCAGGGCAATCAACTACGATGCTAAGGGAGGTAGCTCAAGTCAAGTGAAGACTAAAAGAAGGGCTTTATGAAGACGTCCTAGTAGAGGGAGTTTCGGGAGGAGTATTAGTCTTAAGGGAAACAAGGGGCTGGGGATGGGGAGGTGTGTTCTATTCCAATTCGGGCTTGGTGTATTTTGGATAGATTTCTAATTTTCATGGGCTTTTTGGGTCATTAGGAGCTCTCTAGTATGGACTAGGTGTTTACTTGTATACGTCTAGTGTACTCGGTTACTCCTATTGATATATATATAATATTTTCTCATAAAAATTCAAAAAAAAATTTACATGACAGACATGCATGCAAACATCATGTAACTCCACCCAAAAGTCCAATTCAGATAAGATTTACATTGCATAATTTCCATGTGAAATTTTTTTTTTAATGTAATAAGTTATTTAATTGAAACAAGGATGGGCATAGCCCAGGTACACATTTCCACGTTAAATAAAAAGAACATTCTGAATTGCTTACTTTAATTTAAAAATGCAATAATAAATGTAGGTAGACCCTTGGGGGAAAGGTTTAGTAAGTAACTCTTAAATAGTCATGTCCTACTCAATCCTTAAGAGGGAAGAAAATATTCACATATGGACCTTTTTGGAAGGGTTTAATATTCACATATGCTAAAAGATCAATCTTCCTACATCGACTTCAGGCCAAAGTGCTTTCCATAATGTACTTTCCTGATTAATGCATCAAACTTGCTGAAAACTCAGGTAACAGGAGATATTCATATTCATAAGTGACCAAAAAATGATCCCTTCATTGATGCTCATAAGCAACCAAAATACGATCCCTTTCATAGATGATCAGGCAACCAAAATATGATCCCCTTCATAGACCTAAGACCATTTCCAAATTAAACTAGGCCAGTGAAAAACAGTGAAATAACCATCAGACCCAATTTTCCTAACTCGAATGGAAGGGTACCCCAGTTAATTGTTTTCTTTTTCTTTGATAGGTAAAAATTTATTAATACCAATAGGCACCCCAGTTAATTCTATTCAGAAGATCAAACACCAAGAAGTCCGTAATGCATCCCATACCTCATCATCCCGTTCAAGTGAACCATGAGCCTGAAAAGTATGAACAAGGAGTTACATAATAAAAAACTATCTAACATATGAATAGTAATTGGAAATTGATGTAGGGTAATAGGAATAATGATAGGACTGATTTAGAAAGACTAAATAAAGATCAGTAAACTGTGAAGTCACACACAGTGTGGGCCACAGGCCTTGTAGGATTATGTAAGAGATGAAGGTAAATAAAACTGCAGTATCAAAAGTCACAGTACTTAATTGTTGAATATATGTTAAAAACAATGATGTGATGCTAGTTTATCCAATAAGTATGCCTATTTGGTTGAATATAGTTGGACTTAATGACACTCCATACCAATAACTAACATGGGATGATAGGACTGACTTAGAAAGACTAAATAAAGATCAGTAAACTGTGAGGTCACACGCCGTGTGGGCCACAGGCCTTATAGGATTATGTAAGAGATGAAGGTAAATAAAACTGCATTATCAAAAGTTCCCGTGCTCAATTGTTGAATATATGTTAAAAACAATGATGTGATGCTTGTTTATCCAATTAGTAAGCCTATTTGGTTGAATATGGTAGGACTTAATGACACTCCATACCAATAACTAACATGGGATCAGGACACATTGCGACATAAAGCTTTTTTTTTTTTGATAGGTAATCAAAGCAATTATTATTATTATTATTATTATTTTGATAAGTAAACATAAAGCAAAAATAGGGGCTTCACATCATTGTTTTTACACATCATAATGCCTTCACCATCTTAGGCAAACATAAGGCACACATCATTTTGCCTAGGATGTTGAAAGGCATTATGATAAAAGTACATAATAGAATCGTGGTACAAAATCATGGCATTTACAGCAAGGGATGACTTTACCTAGGATTTACAAAAGTACAGCAAGGGATGAGTTTTACTAGTGCACCACGTGCAAAATCATGTGCATCATGTGCCTTCTATTTTCATACTACGCAAGCATAGTGGACATGATTTTGCAGTTTTTCAACCCTTGTTCAATCTTTTTTCCTCAGATCCTAGGCTACCACCCCAAAAGCTGATAAGTTAAGTCTTGATGGTGCTCATCTTATTTAATTTAAGCCTCATAAATCCTGTACTTTTGTGTTTCACCCATTCATATTTCCACTTGGCATTCGTTTCTTATCTAAAAATATTAAAAAGCAGTAAATAAGTTCTATGTTAAAAGTTTTAAAAGGCACCTCATCAATATCATCATTGCTGTAAATTCCATATCGAAAAGCCTGGCTTAAATTATTAGCCAGGGCTGCAACGTCATAGTCCCTGTCCTGGTAATCATCATCATCGCTATCCCTAGTCCGATCTTGCAGTGCTGTTGGCCGCCTGTTATAAATTATTAAATTGTAATAAAAATGAAAATATGAGGCAGAAAGTGAAACAATAAAAAAGTCGTCTTTTTATTTTTTTATCAGTAAACAAGATTTTATTGATCAAAAGAATAGGCAATAGCCCAAGTATACAAAACATATACAAGAACGACGCCTAGGCATGCTAGTTTAGAGATACAAGGAAATCATGAAAAGTCATGCCATGAAAATCAATTACAAGCAACCAATGGAGTAAAAGTATTGAAAAATAAGGTTTTAAGCTCATCCATTGACAAATTAACCTTCAAAACTTCATTTGTTCCTCTCCCTCCAAATACACAACCATTAACATATTGGAACAATCTTCCAAATTGATGTGATGTGAGAGTTACCCTGAATGTCTCTCCAAGAAGCGAGGAGGTCAATTACCCGTCTCGGCATCACGCAAGCTAATCCCATCCAAGCAAAGACTTCATTCCACAAAGTCCAAGCAATCTCACAATGAAATAGTAGATGGTCAACCGACTCTACACTCTTTTTGCACATACAACACCTATCCATCACTATGATTCGACATTTCCTTAACTTGTCTAGAGTGAGGATCTTCCCCAAGGAATCAGTCCATACAAAAATTTTGCCTTAAGGGGCGCATTTGTCTTCCAAAGACTCTTCGATGGAAATGGATTTGTATTGTGCTTAGTCATGGCTTGGTAGAAAGAGCCAACTGTGAACTTCCCTTTCTTAGAGGGCCACCAAAAGATCATGTCTTCAACTCCCCCCAACAAACGGGTGGAGTACACAAGGTCATAGAACAACAAAAATACATCAATTTTTCAATCTTGTGCATCTCTAACGAATGTAACGTTCCATTGGGGAATACCATTAGAGAGTATGAAGAGGTCTGCAATCGAGGTTTCTTTCATACTTGCTATACCATAAACTTGTGTATAAGTTTCCTTGAGTGCCCTATCACCACATCATAGATTGTGCCAAAATCTAATTTTGGATCCATCACCAACCATAAAGCGAGAGTATATCTTGAATGCATCCCAACCTCTTCTTATATGCCTCCATAGCCCCACACCATAAGGTCCGCTCACCTCATTGAAACACCATCCTCCCCATGGTTCACCATGCTTCAATTCGATGAAGATTCTCCCCAAATCCCCCCTTTCATTGTGGTATCTCCATAGCCACGTTTTTATATTAAATATGATTATGTTTATGTTCTCAATTTTATATCCCACATCTCAAGGGATAGAGAATAAGGAATAGACCAATCCATTGTTCTCAGTTTTATAATGGATATGATTCGGTGGATCTTACCCCTAAGAACCCACCCTCCCCTTGCTCTTACCAGAGAAGTTCAATTTGAGTAAAACTCATTGCCCATAGATAAAGTAAGATGTTTCAACATGATGGCCTGCTAATTGTGATTCCAACAATAGAGGATGAAGGTCATAAACAACCCCCACCCATAAGAGGGTTCAAATGCAAGATCGGTTTCAGAGGACCTAGATCTTGCTTGTTTGGACCATTCATACAGCTATTATCATCATCACCATTATTATTATTAATATTGATAATTAATTATTCACATAACTAAAATAACTACAAGAATAAACTTTAGTTTCATTTTACTTGAGGCTGAATCAGAATACTTTTATCGTAAAATGTGAGATGACTAGCAACATTTGACATGAAGAAACGTACCCACAGGCCCACTGATAGACATTTTCAACTGCATTCCGCTTTGATAGAACATTTGTATGCCAATCACTCCATTCACTATCTTCCTGTCAAATGAAAAGCCACTCAAAATGAGTTTTGAAGATGAACAGTATGAGGGGAAAATGGCATTTAACTTTTGAACTATCAGTTCCATTTAGTTTTGGCTGACAATTGCATTTGATTACAACCCCACAAGCAAATGACTAACTACAATAAAAGTGGATGCCTGGTATGGAAGCAACAGAATAAAAGATATCTACTGTTATAATCTTTTGATAAATACTCATCTATATCTCAATCATAGATGTTATTCAGATATATTCAGAACCAAAATTGTGAACTAATAACTTTTACAGGGCAACGATCCATCATAATGACTGAAAATAATATGGAGCCCAATATGAATACATCAATAAAGGCAGACCAACAATTCAAGACTTGGTAATACACCTGCAAAAATGTCTGAATCTCGCTGTTGCTATTCCCCAATTGAACAAGTTTGTTGGATATACGAGTTAAGTGTCCAATATTCCCTATCCTTGGAGGCAATCTATCCTCAGCAGGGACAGTTGGCTGCAGAAAAGAATCAAAAAGCATAACATCAGATGCTGCTTCCACATATGCACAACAATCTTTGTATTCCAAAAACAGAAAAAGAAAAGTGAGGCTTGTCTTGGCATGGAGATATTAATAATTTATAGAGGAATAGACCACTACCTTGTTTAAATCGGTTGCCAATTTATCATTATTTTCAGCTTCAAGAATTCTCCCAACAAGATTGCACTCATGAAGAAGATGATCAATAAAAGGAGCATTCTTGCTCTCCAAACATGACACTAGTATGTTCTCTATGTGATGATGCAGGAAATTATTGTATGGGTACCTTCACAAGAAAACAGTGGAGTAAGGTTTAAATCCCATCACTCTTCATAAAGAACAGATTTTTCTTTTAACCTACTCAAAGAACAAGTCTAAAATTCTTTGTACAGCTCCGAGGCGAATTAATTCCTTCTCTGCAGCTTCACTTCCAGCGGTCACTAAAACTGAGATGAACTCCACAATCTAGAAAATTCAATGAGTGGTAAGAATCAGTATGAACTTGCAAATATGGTAACTAGCATCTATGAATATAATCAATAAGCAATGGGTTTGGCTAATATGTAAAAACATACAAACAAATTAAAATGATAAAAAATCAGTAGTCTATGATTATAGATAAAAGAATGACAATGAACATTCACTGCCAGTACTACACCAAATAGGATCTCAAAACCTCGAATAAACAATACCTTTAAACGATGTTTTCCAAGAGGTGGTTGTAACTTGCCATAAGTAGTTAACAGGACATTCCCCGCAGATGAAACATCCAAAAGCTTGAGTAAATCACCTGCAAGATCAATCTGATCAATATTTGTTTGTTCTCCCTATAGAATGCATGCACAAAACTATTTAAATAGGCAATGATATTCCCCAGGATCTCCATATTGATCCTAACACATGATCCCTTACTAATTTTTTTATTGATAATAAGGAATGGGCGTAGCCCGAGTAGATAGGTCGTATACAAGAGAAAACATCCGAAAGTCATGAAAGCTTAGTCCATTGAGATCTACACCTAGTGCGCAAAGGAACAAAGTGTTAAAAAATAGATGTGTAGTCCATTAAATTCTTTTTTCTTTTTTTTTTTATAAGTAGTAGTCCATTCAAATCTTCACCAGGTTCTTTACAAGTTAATTCCCTTAAGTCCAATAGTATCATGCTAATCAGCTCAGAAGTTTCAGTGCTCTCCATGGTTAGCCCCTCCGTCTTGCAGGTTCTAATCCAAATATGGATTCTTGCAAGCTGACCTCTAATAATATTAAAATTACAAACCAACTACCAATGCATCTTACGCATTTTCAAGAATGAACATCACTCCTAGGCATTGCTCTTGTATATGACCCGTGTATTTGGGCTTTTGCCTATTTCTACGATCAATAAAATCTTATTTACTAATTAGGAAAAAAAAAAGCATTTTCAAGAATAGATATAGAACTCTGAGTAATTTCCAACTGTTGATGACAAGATGCGTCCCTAAATAAGTTTACCAGTCTACTATATGCTAGGTCCATTGCCCCATGCTTATGTGCACATAGTTGTCACCCTCAACCAAAATCAGCAAAATTGCCACCCAAAACTGGTTTGTTCTAACATATCAAATAAAAAAACTCCTTATAACTGAACAGGTAGATCAAAACTGACATGAGTCACATCTTCCTCAATCCCCATCCTTACAGAAGTGAAATTGAAAACATCACAATAGCAGAAACTTTGGGAAACATAACAGAAAAGGGGAAGGCCCCAGTAAATATTGCTGATGGAAATCACACAATGTTTGCATGAGTTAGTTCACAAAAATGAATTAAGGGAAAAGATGATCAGGGGAATTCACTGTTAAATAAAGTAAAACAAACAAACACCAACATGAAGAAGGTACCCTTACTTAGGCTTTCCAGCATGCCTTCAACTGTCTCAGGATTAGCAGTTACTTTAGAACCCTGAGTTATTTGGCGGTTGTATGTATGATACATTCCCAAAGTTAGCCTCTTAGGGTCTAACAAAGATATGCATACAGACAAGGAGTTGACAAGAACGGAATTTGGTCGTGAGTCTTCCAAGGCATGACGGAATAGCCTTCCTATAAAACTGGAAAGACCAAAACATAGAAACTTCATAGAATCAGTGGAAAAGCCATAGCAGAACTATATGCACATTTTCTACTCAACATGAGATGAAATACATGCTACCTTGGGCTGGAAATTTTAGCAGCAAGCCCGGGTGGAGCAAATCGTGTAATAGCACAAAGTGTTTCTGCTGCATTAACATGAACTTCAGGAGAGTCCTGTAAACATGTCCCATAAAAATTCCTCTAAATTCAATCCACAGTTCCTCTACCACTAAATCAAACTCATCAAACAGATGCTCCTCTGATCAAGAGAAGCAGTACAGCTATAGGCTGGCATGATTCCATATAACTATTTTTTTTTATACTGCCTCAGTTCTGCATGTCTGGGCAGAGATAGACAGCAGAAACAAGCTTGGAAATTAGATTTGAAACAGATTTCAGTTCTTATACGTGTTAAAGTTTGGGCAACAATTGACCCAAACTTCCATCAAACTGCTAAAACATGTTTTTATCCTAACAAAACATATTGTAATCCTATTGAGTTTTCAAGTTCCCCATATGCAATATACATCGCATTGTATAATAGAAAGAATTTCAAGTACTGGTGTGGCAGTAGCATGGTTGGCTAAAAATCTCCTCTTTGGACAGCAAAAACAAAAGCCTTTTTTTTTATTGGCACTGGGTGTTCGAGAACAGCGTCCCGACTAATCCCGGGGGTGCACAGGCCCTCGCCAAGGAGTTTCCTGCAAGTGCACCTTGGACAATTCAAGGGGAAATTCCCCCAATTAGATGGTCCCAAGCGATGGTTTGCACCCAAGGGGATTTGAACCCACTAAAAACAAAAGCTATGGACCCTAAAAAATAGTGAATATTTTTTTTAACAAGAATAAATGTGTGGGAGTTCATTAGGTTATATATGTATTTTGCTTTTTTTTAGTTACTTTTCTTTAGTTTCCTTACGTAAATATCACCTCAGACAAGCTAAGTAAACATCGGATCATTTTGGTGAATTGGTGCTCTATGTGTAAAAAGAAGTGGGAAACTGCAAATCATTTGCAACTACACTGCGAGGTAGCCAAAAAGCTACAGAATGACTTATTCAACAGAGTTGGGTTAGCTTAGGTAGTGCCTTTAAGGTTGATAGACTTTCTAGCAGACCGGAGTGGTTTTAGATGGCAGTCCACAAATTGAACATGAACATGGGGTTTACTTCCAATATTTTCAGCCGGCAAGCAATGATCCACAAACCGCGAACATGTCCTATTTCATTTTCATTTTTTTATAAGTAACACATCCTATTTCACCAAGGTCCATGTGTACTAGAAAATTGAAAAGTAAAAGCCTTGTGGTTCGAAATCTTGTACATAAGAAATGAAATACAGAGCATAGCATGCAGGAATTGATCCTATATGAAATGAAAGGCTGAAATTGCAGGCAGCTATTCAACTTCTGGAAGAAGATAAAAAACTATTATGTCCTCCAAAATGTTTAGTCCGAATTACCAGTGTCACAAATCAGTGACAGCAAAAAGAGGCACACAGAGTAACATGCATAAAGCAACAGTATAATATAAAACAGAATAAAAACTAGGAAAGAAGAGACCAACTGAGCAATGAGACATGATCATTTGCATTGACAGGTTTTTAGCATAATTAATGTTGCTTACTGAAGCATTGAACTTGTCGACAATCATCTCTAGCACATCTGTGTCTTCTATCCACTGCATTACTTCGACATAGTTTGTATACATATGTTCATCAGCACCAATCAGACGAATTAAAACCTGTTCAATAAGGAAACAGGTCTCATAAACCATTCTGCAACCAAAATTACACTCAAACTATAACAGCAGGTGGGGTCAAAAGTTTAAAGTGACAATCACTGTTGTTTAACATAAGACAAGAAGATGTGGAAAAAATTCAAGCGACAGTGAACACTAATTCTGGTGATACAAATGATAAACATCAGAAGTATCCAAAACCCATAATATACCAGATGCGACCACAAGAACACATGCATGCAGACAGCAGATAGCATACAGTTGCAATTGGATATGCACAAACACATACATAGGGTGTTCAAGACCAGAACCAATAGATAAAGGTGATAACCAACTAACCTCCATGATAGATGTAATTCCAATCAGGTCAACTAGCTTCCTTACTAGATCCTGATGGGCCTGGACATATGCACAACGCATAATTACATATTAAAACAAAGAACTAAACAATTCAACTCATAGCAGAGAAGCAGCTTATAAGAGTTACCCATTAGTCTGCAAAAATAAAGCTGAATGGAGAAGCAAGAGTTACTCATTAGCATACAGTTGCAAGATATTATTACTCGTCCTAGAAAACTTAATGACCCAATACCCATAGTTCTCTTTTCCAAAATCTAAAAAATATATGTACACAAGATTTTGCTAAAACTCAAAATATAGCCTCAAATAAAATAAAAAAAATTAAAAAAAGAATCCAGAATACTTCTTAAAACTTAAAATAAAATAAAATTAAAAAAATTTAAAAAAAATCCAGAATACTTCTTAAAACTTAAAAGTTTGACCCCCAAAATAAACGAGTAATTAAATATCATTTTCTTAAACTCATAATGCTTTTTTTAGTCCTTCATTAAGTCTATTCAGTCACCCCATATTCTTGTTTGCTATTTCTCTCTAGCTACGCATATGTTGACAATTTTTTTTTTATTACAGCAAAACATAGAAGCCTGTTTTTCATTTATTTTTTTTGATAAATAAACAATTTTATTAATCAAAGTGAGGCAAAGCCTGAAAATACAACTCCACTGTCCACCTAGGTGGGAACATTGGGAGCAAGAAAATCTTGAAAAGCCATGCCATTAAAATGTTTTTCATTTATTCTCAACACAGTAGGTTGACACAAGAGGTAGGGGAGACTCTAGGGTGAATCAATCCACTAGCCCCTTAATTCTAATACACGAGCACCAGAGGAATGGGGCTACAGTTGATTAAAATGGAGGGAGCAAATACAGAGGCACCAGAAAGAAACACCTTCCTGTACATCAACACAGACTTTAGATGTGTTTTTTGTTTTAATAGTATTTCTACCAACATGCACAAATAATGAATAAATTTATTAGAAGCAATGACCATCTCACGATAATTATTAAAAGCAACCAGAGAGAATATTTGTGAAGAAACAATTCGCTTACTTGAATATATCGCATAAAAGGGACTGTCTTACGCAAAAACAGACATATGACAACCTGGAAATAAGAAATTAGGGCACATAGGGCCCTAGAGAATATGTAATTGATAATTTCTTGAACACAAAAAGGAAAGTGAAGATAAAAGGAGCTCAGATAAAAGATCTAACTACAAGCACATAATGAAACAAGGACCATCCTACCAATGCAGAAGATAAACCTAAAAGTTCAACAAAGAAGTACCTTGCTGAAGTACCCAGCCAATAATGTGCTATGGGGGTGTTCTGCTTCCAGAAAGGAGAATAACAAATTCATCAACTGCCAATAAGCAACAGACAAAGGAAATCAGTGACAGAAGTAAGGTTTCAAAGACAGCAGGATGTGAGCACATAAAGTTCCTGACCTCTTCATCCTCAACTAGTGTTTTGAGTATTATATCAACTTCACAAGTAAAAATCTCACAGGCAATAAAAGGAAACCTGTGAACACAATAATTCAAGAATATCAATCACAATATACATCCAGGTTTACAGAAGCATCTGGGGGGCAAAAGCATCCTACTTGAAAGTTCGCCTCTTTTCAGCATCCTCAGAAGCTTCTTCCACAATATATTGTATGAGCTGTTCAACCTGAACTCTTTCTCGCAAACTACACAAAAATAAAAAAAAGTAAAAGGGCATATAAATAAGGCCAAAAGAAAATGAAATGAAATTCACTCCAAAGAAAATTAATCAAATCACCGTTAACACTACTGTGAAAATATTAGAGTCCATTTTCTCTATTTTATTTGTGAAAATCGAAATCTAATCCTAACTCAACAACCCTTCATTTACAGCTTTAACCAAGGCAAAGGAGATGAAATTTACTGTTGTAGGATGATTTTTTTAATTTTTATTTTTTTGTAACAGAAAGGATTATTTTCTTGCAGGGGGCTTGTAAAAAATTTATTGACTCAAGTACAGCATCATACACTGAAGAATTTTATATTTGAATCGTTTTCCACACATAATAATGGCAAACCATTATGATGTATCCGATACATAATAAAAAAAATAGAACCATGGGTATTGCAACAATTCATTTAAGCATATTTTGCTAATCTAGATTAGCAATGAATTAATAGGAGGCATCCACATCGATATACTAGCACAGAAAACTAAGGCAGATATCTAATATCAACTTATTTAAAGGCGACATAATTTTGCAGCTGCAACACTGGGCCATATATATAAACAGTGAACCCATCTGAGAGAAGGGAGCATGCAATACTGAACCACCGCCACAATGTAGGGGTGACATGCAAAACATGTCAATCTGACCAGATAGTGCAATATTCAGACTTTGACGTGACATTTGGTTCTAGGAGGGAATGAGAACACAGGAAATAAATGTTTACATTTTTATCACTAAGTAAGAACAATTTTTCATCTTTTTTTACCATGGTCCAACGTTTATTTCACCCATTTGTTTATTTGGTTTTGAAATATATATGAGCTAATTTGCTGTGAAGGCTTTTATAAAATAACGAATTGTACTTTTATGTATGCTTTTTTTTAAATGCTAACAACTTCTTAAAAGGAGCATCCTTCACTCTTTCTAAGACTTGAAATGGGCATAAAAATTACTACAAAGCTGTGGCCTTCAAGGCATCAATTGCTATTCCATCGACTAACCAACAAGACCCAATTGGGTAACACCTCACTAACTCTCACATTGGGTGGATGAAGAATGATAGGGGTGAATGAGTACAAAAAAAGTATATTGAGTGCCAAATCCATATAGGGACCTTATTAAGTGATCTAAACTTTATAATGATTTCAATGAGCTCCAATATGGGCATTGAAGAGGACGTCAAGGATTTAAGCAAGAAAGATTGCACCACCAAGCTAAAACCCACCTTGGTGGGTGAAAAATGATATAGGTGAATGAGTATGATACAGGTGCATCAAGTGCCAATTCCCACATTGTTTTCTAGTTAAAGTGTGGAACCGGGCTTCATAAGGATTTTTAATGGTCATTACACTTAGCCAGATACACTCTTGATGGCGGTGCAAAATGAGACATCATGCATATAAGTCATGCGTATGGATGGAAAAATAAATATTATATTTAATTAACTTTGAAACAAGTTAGATATTATCTTCAACACACTTTTGAACCATTAATAAAATTCACTTTCTTATGTTATACTTTAATTTTGTACTTTTTGTTCAATCATCCACGCTAGAATGGCAAACTGCTACCAAAATGTATTTAACTTAGCACTACTTTTATTAATGCTTTGTATATTACCTCCTTTAAAAAAAATTATAACAGATGGGGAAAATATAGAAAATTATAGTTGAGAAACCTTTTTATAACGCAAAGCCTCAACAAAATAGAGCCCTTCGGACCCACCCCTAGGAAGTAAACCCCGGATACACGACCCTGCCAAACCTGTTATAAGGTAATCCAGAGGAATTACCAGTGTGGAATTGAAACAAGGTTGTCTAGGTCTACAACCGATCCCAAACCCTCCCTTTGACCACTAGGCTACACAATGATAGGTAAATTAAAGTTGAAACACTAAATGTTATGCTATAACTCTTAACCCACTTCTCCCTAGTTAAAATATCAAAACATGATGTCACATCTCATAATATCCTGCAAATAAGACCTTCCCCCAAAGTCATGAAGCATCAATAAGTTCTCATACATATCAATGAATCATTGAAAACAAAATAGCTTGAAAGTAAAAGATATAAGTAACACGTAAACGAAAACAGCATTACAAATTGATAAGGCGACCATTAAGAGCTTTGCATTCTTGAATAATTTCATCTTCGTCAAGAAGCTCCTCCAATGTAAAATTTTCCTTGTCCAAAATAGTCTCCACCTGCAATGAGCATATATCAAGAACAAATAAAATAAAAAAAGAAGCCTAATTGACTAATACATTCAAAAGGAATATGTTTTACCTTCGAAGTAGCAACAAGAACATAATAGAAGGAAGGCCAGGTCAGATTCCTCAACCAAAAACTAGCATCAAACAAAGGTCAATTTATAAATCTTTCAGCCCTCCCACTAGAGGCATAGAAAACGGTATCCCTACTAATTGGATCCTACGTAAACTAGTTCATCCCACAAAATTGCCTACCGAAATAGTATGCAATGGGTTGATATAGAATTTGATGCAATGAAACACGCTAGGTGCTTGTGTATTAATCATTGGAGCAAAAATGAGAGTTGGAAAATCCATATAAGCAGCTGGCCCTTCAGCGAACAGCTATGCACTTCATACAATCTAAACAAGCTAAAACACCTTATATGAAGTAATGAATCCTTTGTCCACCTCATACCTATCCAAAAACATCTCATGTCTTGTATATTGTGTCCCTTAAACTTGAATGATGTGAATCCTATGAATGATGATTTACACATCCTGTCTCCACACAACAGAAACATATGAATGGCATTCACCCATCTATCCACCACCACTTTTTTCTAAAGGTTCGAATTCATTGCTCTATTTCTCCTCGCATTGCTATCATCCATCTTAACAGAATCACCAGCATGTAACTTAGCTTTTTTTTTCGCCTTGCACTTCCAAGTTTCATTATAACCACTTTCATATCGTCATATGTATGTATACAAGCTACTTAGAGAAGCTTCAAGACTTTGTATTCCATGGAAGCTGTTGCTACCCAAAAATGAAGTAATCAAAGAGAAATATTGAAATGCTAATTCCTCAATTTCATTAGCTACCTATAAAACGAGGCTCAATAAACATATGACTATCATATATAAAATAGTACCAACAATATGTTTATCTCATTTTGATAGGATGAAAATGCCCAATTTTATCGATATGCAGGGGACCTCTTATATGCTATCAACGATTCAACATGAATGCTCAGTTTACACCCAGCATGATGATAGAGTTCGATCATTTGCATGAAAGGGTGCTACCTACTCCATACACGTTCTAAGGCATACAATTTTAATCAAATCCACTTCCGCTTCACCAATCGGATACATAGTAAGTATCCTCTTACAACCACCACCCACGTCAAAAGTATCTTTAAGTATCTTTGCCATTGACTTTCAACTAAATTCATCACCATTTGTAGTTTGGCCCAGAGTGCAATCACTGCATGCTTATGAAAAGTGTAATGTATGGGATCCAATGTTTTGGAAAGCTAGACTTAAGAACCTTCAAGCTTTCAAATTTCTATGTACTTCAAATTGACATTTGCAGTATCTGCTTCGGTAGATTTGCATGGCATCCACATAAGTGCTTCGTGGGATTCCAAATTATATATCCCATTCATTTCTAAACCTTTTAATCATAGCGAAGGTCAGCTTTTCTACCATGCAGACAAGCAACATTGTCCTCAACTTTGATAATAGAGGGCTTACACATAGATTTCAATCCTTCCATCAAACTGTTTCTTTGCAGTGTCACTCCGAGGGAGAAACGGGTATGCTTAAAAAGTTCATTCCGTGAAATTCAGACTGTAAGTTCAACTTAGCTGTAATAAATACTATAATAATCTGATGAATCCCTAATTAAAAAACTAAGGAAACTTAGGAAGTTAGAGGAACAAATAACATAATTTTTTTAGTCTAATTTTCCATGATGTGCCAAAGTCCCAGATAATGGAAAAGAAAACGAGTACTGGTTTTTGGTCCAAAACAACGACTAAACTAAATTTATAAATCCAATTCCTAAGTCTCATCCTACATTTTATCACAACCAAAGAGAAAATCAAAACAATCCACGTCATTGAATGCACCTCCTATAGTATAAATATGCTACACATTGAATGGAAGAAACGAAACAAAACAAAACCCGATCCAACAACTTACGGGAGACGTAGTGGACAACCCGGCCATACGCCAAAACATTCTGAATTCTACAGAGAAACCTCCTCCACAGAACGAAACAGACTCAGATCTGCGGCGCTCAGAAACCCTAGCGCAGCCGCCTCGCCTAACTTCCGACCAACCGCGGATTCAACAAACCCCGACCGCCGAGATCGCAGCAAAGATCGAAACGAAACCCTAGAGTCCAAACCGAGGCATTGGATTAGATCGAATCCAGGCCACGATGTGCGAGCGAGGAACCAAAAAAATAAAAACCTGCAATCGCGGGATGGAGGGACGAGAGAGTATTTGGAAATGAATAGACTCAGTTGCGCTGAAATAATATAAAATATATATATAGATATATAGATATTTGAGATATTTATTTATTTATTATAATGACGTTTATATTAGGAACTTGGGGTATTGAAAACAATGAAAAGTGGCAAATGGCAATGATCCGCCGCAGTTTTCATAGGTTTAGTTAGTAGTTGCCTTGACGCCCCAAATGTTGGAGGCATACCGTCCACTTGCTGTACAACCATTTAATGCATAATCCAGTTTTTCTTCTTTCTAATTTTCTTTGCATAATATTCATAAGAAAATGATACCAATGATTCAATTCTATTAAGCACGAGGATGATGCGTGCTTATTTTTGTTGATTAGTATTATTACACATGGCAGTATGCGATTGGATAAGAGAAATTGTTGATAAACAAGGAGGAAAATGCCCAAGAACAGGACTCTTTCTATATTTTCTCTTGTATCAAATTCAACCGCGACGTTTGATTACACAAATTATTTTATTTTATCTCATTTTATTTTTATAATTTTTATAAATTCTTACATAAAATTATAATAAATAATTTAATTTTTTAAAATTTTAAAATAAAATAAATTTTATTTAACTTCTAACTCTATAACCAAACAAATCAATCAAAACAGTATATAGTATGAGAGTCATTTGATCAAAGTGAACATTTTTCATCTGCATGGGACCAAGCTATTTGTCCCTTTATAGTCCAGGTTTGATGAATGAGATAAAACATAAATTCTCATTTCATCATTATAATTTTTTTAAATTCTCATACAAAATATAATAACAATTTAATTTTTTTTAGATTACAATTCAACTTTTTTTTAATATCAAAACAATAATAATATAATATTTTAAATTTTCATCTAAAATATAAAATTCCCATCTATCTATCCAAACATAGGCTTCATGTTGTCATTATATAGAGGGAATTCATTTTAATTTGTGCGTTGGAGATACAAACTTGTGAATAAGCTAAGATGTTGTTTTTGTAAACTTCAGGGTGCATATGAATAATCAATATGGCAATATGCAATGGGGCTGCATGACATCAAGGCAAAAGGAAAAAAATCAGCTAATGAAAACAGCACGTTTCTGTCTGTGATCAAACAAAAAACATGGCTGGCTTTGATTCTTTCGCCCCCACAGTACAATCTAGATTAATGGGTATCAATGCAGCCGGAAAGAACCAAAAAAGTTGCAGAAAAAGAAGCACCCGGCCTTGTTTTCACTTTCTGTATACTTCTGTCGTAGCCTACTAGTATATATATTGCAACTATTTTTAACTAGATCGAGGAAAAGCTTAAACTTTTTAGGCGCGCCGCAGAGGAGAACCCACGGGCGTGTTTTGGTTGGACGCCCTCGCTTCCTGCGCATACAACGGCTGAGGATTATATGTAGATCCTAATCCCAGTGGTCCACCACCGCCGGCGGACAAATTGGGGTGGTGGAGCCCACCGGTGAACCCTGATTCGTACATGTAGAGTTGATCAAGGGGAATGTCAGCGTCGGGCGAACGTCCAACACCGCCGGAGACGAAGAGCGAACTTAGTATTGTCGGCTCACCACCGATTTTATTGTTGCTGCTGTTGTTCATCGTAGAATCCCTTACCGGCGACGCTGTGGTTGAGCAATATTCTCGTCCGCTACCAACCATGACAGTGCTGCTCGGTGTTGTACTGTTGTTGCTCGTTCTCCACGACCCACAAAGCGGACAACAGCTCATACCCTTAAAACAGAGAAGACCAAGATGTCCTCAGTAATGCTAGCTTAGTTTGGTCAGCGAGAGATAAAATGGGAGGGAAAGAAGTTACGTGAGAAGAGCGGTAGGTGGTGCCGTCGGGCTGGACGATCCAGCCTGCCTCCTTGGCGAGCTCGCGTAGGACCTCGTTGATGTCGGCGCGAGGGGAGAGGTGGTAGCCGCCGTGCTTTCGCAACCCGTGAAAGATGTTGGTGGTAATGGCCCTCCTCTGCCTCTCCCTCATCTTCGTCTTCTCCTTCTCGCTCTCCGTCCTCCCCACTGCTCCCGGTTTCCCAACAGATCTCTTCATGATCCCCAACGTGGTCCTTTGCTGCGCCCCACCACTTGCTTCTCCTCCCAACATCAATGCCTTTGCCTTTGCCTTACCCGCCGTCGCTTCCTTCATATCCTTCCTCTTTCACTGCTTCTCTTACTCTCTCCCTGTTTCTTGTGTCTCTGTCACAGAGGAAGTCTAGCCACCTTTGTAGTTGAAGTGGATGGACGTTTTTAGGTAGTGATCGGACGGTTGGGGAGAGCCGCGTGAGGATGGGGCATTTTGCACTCGACGGTTGTGATGTGGGAAGAAGTATAGGGAGAGTAGGAGGGGAATTTATGTACCCCTCCTCTCTCTTCTTTTTGCATGAGGCGGGGAAGGTGCAGGAGTCACAAATGCGTGTTTCAGCCCCCCAGAGAGAGTGAGTTATGCGCGTGAAGTGGGGCGATGGTCGATATATATTAGA
Source organism: Carya cathayensis (assembly GCA_011037825.1). Lineage (NCBI taxonomy): Eukaryota > Viridiplantae > Streptophyta > Magnoliopsida > Fagales > Juglandaceae > Carya > Carya cathayensis. Next base: position 176,736 of record QGSO01000822.1, read on the forward strand.
AGGGGACAATGAAGAATGAGAAGACTGATATGTAGGAGGGCTTGGGGGCGGCCGAAACGACAGAGTACGTGATTGCGATCAGGAGATATACTGACACTCGGATACAGAAACAGAGAGCTTTGTACTGCTGCAGGTTTTGGTTTAGACTGATTCTAGAAAAGTGTCGATAACAAGTCATTTTCAATGGCCTTTATAAGACCATATTGTGTTCTAATTTACATATAACTATAATGGGAGAAACTGAATTGTCGTAAATACTTCTTTTTTTGCTTTTTATTTTAAAAGAGTTGGATATGGCATAGAGAGCTGCTCTTCCATTGTGGAGAAAGTGCCTCATCATGGTTACTAGATTTGCCAAATGGGTTGAGCTGCAAGAGGCACCAGCTCATCTTTGAGATCCAAGCTGTAAATACCATTTTGAAGATACCAAGGAAAGATGCACTTGCCTCGTGCCGGTTGGAAATTTTATTTTAGAACAAAAGGGACCAAGGAGAGATGAAAGAGTTTGGCAGTGTGTACAAAAATGGTAGTTCAAAGAAAATGAGAAGAGAGAGTATGAGGGAGACAATACTACTGCCAATTGCCTCCTGCCTTTATTCAGAAGAAAGGGGTCAATATCGAGCAAGATACCTCAGAATGAGTATTGAAGAAATATTCTTAACTTTAAAAACAACATTACCATATATCGTAATCTTCTTCAAATTCTAAAATATCATAGAGCATGAACTTGACCAAACATCACAAATTCACAAGCACAAAACTATAGAATTTCAAATAAATAAAAACCAACAAGAGAATTCTCAAATTGTATATCCAAAAATCAGAAAGGTAGAAATCCTACAGGGAGCGGCAGCAACCCAATTCAAACACAAACAAAAGAGAGTGGGATAACATTGCTGAGGCCTTATTGGAGATGAGAAGAGAGGAGTGGAGCAACAAAAAAGGAACTAAAGAGAGGTGGAGTGACAATTTCGACGTGGTTGAGCTTTGAACTTGTGAGTAGGAGCGGCAGTAAGGTAGGAAAGGAACAAGAAGGGAGTGAGAAGGTTAGAGTGAAATGCAGGTCTATAAATTGTGAATTGAATTTTTGTTTTTATATATACTAACTTAAGACTTGATAATAAGCAACAGTAATTGCAATTTTTTGAACTCTTTAAAGGGCTCATTTATGGGCTTGAGAGTGTAGGCCAGATACCCTACACAACGTAGAGTATAAACCAGCTGGTTAATATTTAATGGGGCCTCAGTGAAAAACAAAAAGAATGGGGAGATTTGGGAATCTCTTGGGCATGAACTGACAGTAATCTCAGTTCTTCTGCAATCATTGTAGAGAATAAAGAGGTCGAACATGCTACTTGAAAAGACTCTAGAACTACGCGCCATCTTATCCGAGTGAGAACTAAAACCCCCTTTTCTTTTCTGTTTTTTTCTCTGAAAACCCCCTTTTCTATTACTTTACATTTCTCCTCCGTATTACCCTGTTTTTGTTTTTGTCCGAAAAATGGCTGTTTCATTATTTTTTTCTTTAGATAGCACATGTTATAAATATTTGTATAATTATATATAATCACTAATTAAAATCTATTTTTAATCATCAATAGAGACTTAAGTTATACCTACCCATTTATACTCTTATAAATATGGGTATCATTTCCTTATATATGCATCAAGTTTTGTATTCAAGTTTTGTATTGAAAAACAACTATTTATTTTGCAATTTTCTCTTTGTCTATCTCTCTTTCTCTTTGTCTTTCACTCTCTCTTTTCATTAGTTTCATAACACGTTATCAGCACGATATTCTGTTGATTCTGAAACTAGTAGTCTTTTCATTCAAGTAAGTTTTTCAATATATTATTTGCAATCTCCAATGTGAGAATTAAAGATTATATTCATTATTATTACTTGATTAAATTCTATATTTATTCACATAGTTTATATACAAGTTCTATTTATTTTTTATACTTGTTATGAATTATTGATGATAAGATTCATCTTGGAATATAAATTGAACATCCCTAAAGGATCTCTCTAAACCAATAATTTTATTGAGTATCTCATAATAAAAGATCTATTGATTTTGTGAGATAGTTTAAATAAGTGATACATGTACCAAAAGCTCATTATGATTAATGCACCTGAAGTTGCATAATTGAAATTGTGTAGAGAAAAGCCACTAAAGAATATATGTTTCAAATGAACGCCTCAAATGTGCTCCTGAAGTAGCAATATCGAGTGTAAAAGTTCACAATATATTCTAAATTTATATCTGGTCTTCTAGTGGCTAAGCAAAATAATGAGATTTTGTTAAAAAATTATTAGTCACGTCCTACTAATTCCATATCATTCCCTGAAATGAATGGTATTAGATTTATATCATTATCAGAAATGATTGATGCATTGTTTTCAAAGAAACAAAGAGATTGGATGTGGTGATGAATATCTTTATAGTACTTCTATGATTTCGGGCCAGAAGCTCGTATTGGAAAAACTATCAGCTTTCTCTTTGAAATGATATTATACAACTATTGAATCAAATATTATGATGCATCAAAAATGATATGATTCAAAATATTTGTATGATTTTCATGATTATTTTGATCATTCGAAATCAATTACAATAAATCGAATAATTTTCATATGAACGTCTATAAAAGAATCAGAAGATTCTTTTACTATAAAGTCTTCTCACCATGAAAGGAAAGAAAAATTTGCTAGAAGCAAATAAAATGAAATAATTCGACGTTATCTTGATTATCATAGGTGAACTGGAAGTTCAGATAATAATTAATTTATGGATACAATAAGATAAAAATATCTCATATTCTAGCTGCTAAAATCCCAATGAGAATTGAAGTCCTCGTAGGACAATTAAGAAATTTAGTAATCTAATAAACATAAGACATGTCTAAAAGCGTGTAAGACCAATTGATACAAATGATAAAGCATCTAGAAAGAAAAAATCACAAAAAAAAGAAATTGGTGCTCTTGAAGACGCCATACCCACAAAACAAGCAATAAGATCCATCCAAACTTTCTACACAAAATTCTCTCATAATAAAAACTCCTGAAGAGTATAATACTTCTGAATAGTACCTCCTGAAGAGAATTTTCATAAAATGACTTCCCTTGAAGAGAGACAAGTACCTGAAAATAACGAGATCTCGATACATTTTATGAGTATTGGAGAAATTATGGATAGAAATAAAACCGTTGTCGATAACGTATTTTCATATAAAATGACACTTGATATTATCAGAAGTAATAAAAAAAGTGAGCCAAAAACTGTCAAAGAATACTGACATAAAAAATATTGGCCAAAATAAAAAGAAACAATTTCTGTAGAATTGATATCACTAGTAAAATGTGATACATATGGACTTGTAGTCCAAACACCTAAGAGGTGATGCTTGTTGAATATCAGTGGGTATTTGTATAAATGAAATGAAAATGTGATATATAAATCACAAGTCGGTTTTCCGCAGAAACAATATTGATATGCTTTTGAAGTGGATGAAATTATATTGAGGTTTTTATTAACCTGATAGTTACCAAGAGTTTGGGTATGCATGATTAACTGCATATTTATATGGATCACTAGATATGAAATGCATGAAGCATATAGTCTTGAAGTACTTATTCTATCAAGTTTCAAAAATCCTTATATGATCTAAAACAATCAAAACATATGTGGAATAAGCTATTTTCTATATATTTTCAGTATTTAGATTAGATTTTATTGTAGTTTATATAGATGATTTAAATGTCATTAAGGCTCCAGAAGAGCTCATGAAAACTAAACATATTTGAAATATAAATCAGAAACCTTTTCAGCTTCGAGGGGGAGATGAATGAAATTATTAGTTCTGAAATATCATCTCTTAAATGCAATTAGTATTTCAGATTCATATTACGGTTTTATAACAAATGTGCATTATTAAAGGAGAAATAAAATGGAGCACATAGAATATCTTCCAGAACATAGAAACACAATATGAATATTTGTGAAATATTATTTTATTATCTCGAAATAAAATTACAGAAATTTGAGGCTCTTCGCCTCTTTCTTTAAACGATCTTGCTCTTCAAAAATTTGCATGACATCCCTGTCTAAAGGAGTAGGCAATTGAAAAGAAGATTTAAACAAGGATTTTAAATTCATATTCTCTTACTTTATTGCTCATATATTCATGTTGAACTCTTGAAGAAGTCGCTGAAAGATAGAAATTTTCTCATTGAGTTTTCAACATCATAAGTTTTGGATTGTAGTTGCTGAGAAAATGAGACAATGGTTTATGAGTACCGGGTACCGAGACTCACAAGCTCGTAGATAGCATCAATATCTGACTTATTAGTCAGATCATTATTGTATTGCATTATAGCACCTACGGTAGAAGCAGAAACAATTTGTGAATAAGGTGTAGAATACCTCATATATTGGTCACGAGAAGATTGCTGGGCCATTGCAGAGTAAGAATGTAGAGAGAGATTGCAGAGTAAGAATGCAGACTAATTACAGAAGAGTGAAAAGGATGGGATGCGAATGAAGATGAACTAAATATTTCTTTTATAAAGAAAATTATGAAAGTAAGACAAAATTATATATATTAATAGAGGATACGCTAAACACAGATATCCTACAGTTATTTACTAGCCCGTAAAATTAAAAGCAACTTACCCCTACTCTTAGATGTTGGACTTTTTCAATTATCCGCGGTGAGATTAAATGCAGCTTATCCTTATTCTCTAAGTATTTGGACTTCTTCAAATATCCGTTGCTGATGATCCTGAAGATCACGGATATACTGTTTTAGCGCCTTATTTTCCTCATTCAGTTTATTGTTCTTACGACTCTTCGCAGAGAGCTTATAACGCAATTAAGATATTTGATTATTGAGTTGGTTGACTTCATCCAGTTTAGCTAATAACCTTCGAGACATGGTCATACCAGATGCAAAATATTGAGCACTAAGAAATCTTGATTATGAAATGACATCAGAATAAATCCTTTTAGAAAAATGAATCTCTGCTCCTATCATAAGAGCAACACCCTCAAGTGAGTAAAAGGAAGGACAAAGCATCTCTATTGCTTCACGGCGTCCCTCGTGAAAGATATCTCTACAAAAAACAAGAGATGTAGTATCATAGCTCTACGGTGCCTGACAATTACAGAAGAGTTGTAAAATTCTGCGGTGCTTGTCTAATCTAAAAAGGTAGCGACCGTTTTTGTTGAATATAGAGGTTGGTGGCTTAATTTTGATAACTTCTCTACTAACTATATTATTTACAAGAACTTCAGAAGAGCACAACTCTAAAAGAGTAGTGAATTTAATGTTAAAACGATATTGAATCAATATGGTGAATTTGTTTACCAAAACATTACCAACTGCATCATTTAAAAAGTTGGTACACAATATTGAGACGCATCAACCAAAGACCTTTCACTATAAAATCTTGAAGAACTTTTATATGGACAAAACTCATCGCCTGAGTACTCCAATAGTTATTCGATCATTTGATGTGCAGAAAGACCCATTTCGTCCTTGTGAAGATGATGAAGAAATTCTTAATCTTGAAGTATCTTATCTCAGTGCAATTAAAACCCTGATGTATCTTGAAAATTGCACTCGATCTGATATTGCATTTTCAGTTAATTTACTTGAAAGATATAATTCTGCACCAACTCGAAGACATTAGAATGATATTAAACATGTCATTCGTTACCTTCGAGGTACGATTAATATGGAATTATTTTATCAACATGGATCAAGTCCACAATTAGTTGGATGCAGGTTATCTTTCAGATCCACACAGAGAGATCATTGCAATTCATGAGGAGAAATGTGAAATTAATGTCAAGCAGATACGGTCAAGTAATAATCTGGTAGATTTATTCACTAAAGCATTATCAACTGCAACATTTAAGAAGATTGTACAGAACATTGGAATGCGGAGACTTGAAGACCTATTATCGTGTACTTTTCATAGGGAGTAAAGTTTTGAAGACTTGTGCTGATTATACTCTTTTTCCTTCGCTAAGGTTTTATCCCACTGGATTTTCCTTTACAAGGTTTTAATGAGGCAATTTTAAAGTATTTAGCAGTACACATGAATGTTGCACTCTTTTCTTTCGTCATTAGTTTTTTCCCACTGGATTTTTCCTTGGCAAGATCTTAACGATGCATATTCTTTATGTATGGTCATCCAAATGGGGAGTGTTATAAACATTTGTATAACCATATATAGCCACTAATTAAAACCTATCTTCAGCCATCAATGGAGACTTAACCTATACCTACCAATTCGTACTCCTATAAATATGGGTATCATTCCCTTGTATATGCATCAAGTTTTGTATTGAATAACAACTCTTTCTCTTGCAATTTCCTCTTTGTCTATCTCTCTTTCTCTTTGTCTTTCGCTCTCTCTTTTCATTAGTTTCATAACAGCACAAAAATTTTCACAAAAAAAAGGAGTACATTTTTCCTTGGGACTATACGGTTGAATGAATCTCTCGTGAAGCCTCCGCAATGGATGATCTTGATCGACGCTCTCTCACGGCCTAAATACTGTTATTGGAGGCATGTATACTAAAATTTGGAAGGTCTCTGAGTAACCATTTTAGTGAAATTCTATTGGTTTCCAGGGTTCATATAATGCATTGAAGAATGAAAATTTTAGATATGATAGAGATCGTGAAGATGAAGCCATCGATACTAGGATTTTCATCTACATGTCTTGGGACAAAGTAATGCATCTGCTCTTCGTGACAACAGCCTCCATGAGAGTTCGTGTATCATAAGATCATGTCGATCTGCTAGCGTGTATTGAAATTTGCTTTTCCGGGGAGGAAATTCAGAAGGAAATCATGACGGAAAATGCAACAGTTTATAATATTCTGAAGAGATGCTGGAGAAGTCCCTATTGCTTCAAAACACTATGAAAACAACTTCATTAATAGGCTTGGTTGGATCTGGGTTCCATTTTCTGTTATTCAGTCGACACACTTCAATAGTTATTTAGTACCTATTTGAAAATACTTGCACCAAGAATCTGAGTAATCATATAAATGATCAGAAAATTTATATGAAAACTTAAAATTATAGGCTTTTTCGAGCTCCAAAACTGCATGAAATGGTAAGCCTGAATCACGTCTGATCTAGAAGAGGGGACATTAGGTAAAAGCTTTCCTCTTCCATCTTCCTTTAATGTTCTGAATATAGCATATTAAGCGTAACAAATAAATCATGCTGCATTCACAAAACCCACTAGTTACAACCACCCACAAACACCCCCCCCCAAAAAAAAAAAAACGTTTGTTTCCCAAGTGGTAGCATGAAACATGTTGCTGACAAATTGTCTCATGTTACTGAGGCATTTCGAGGTCAGGTCTCCGGTCAAGTACTTCTGTTGAACCATCTGGAAATGCATCTGGATAGGTGGCTAAAATCCTTGATTTCATGCTCCTGTTAATAATGTATGCGTGTGAGGAGAGCATTAAAATATGAGAAGGCCAAGAGAATAAGCAATTGTACAATGAAGACAACTTCAATCAAGATCATAAAATCGATCTAGGATGAATGGACGAAGGGTCTTGGCACAAGTGGCTTCCAATCAACACTACCATTGCAGAACAAACCAACAAATAGTGTAAAAATTCAGTTATTCAAGCAGTAGGTAAGAATGCACTTAGACTTGATCGACAGAAAATATCCCACTGAACACGCAACATCTTTATCCACAGGATTTTGGGCAGGATAGAGTAAAATAAATTATATGCAGAAAAAAAAAAACTGCACCCTGCTACCTGAACATTAAAAACAGTTCCATATCCATGTACTACGAATGATCTTGGTGGGCTTGAATATACAAATGTCCTTTCCAAGCCCCAAAAGAAACTAATTTACCACCAAAGCATTTGTTTTCGCGGTATTGAATTTGACTTCTGGATAATTGTTTAATTTATGCCTGAAAGCATTTGTTTCTGAGGATGAATGCGCACTTGGAAAAAAATAGAGTGGTTATAAACCATGTGAAACTGAGGAAAGCATCAAACCAAATTGATTAATTTCAGTCTGCTTCCTTTGTTATCACTGTTATCCAAGAAAAAAAAAAAGTTGTTGGTTCAGTAGTACTTGTAGGTTTAAAAGTCTAAAAAACCACTTGAAGCCCAAACAAACCAATTGAACTATTATTTAATTGCAGATTATATTAGAATACGTGGGATCCTTTATGGGGATATACTGATTTGATGTGAATAGGACATCTAATAAATCCTTGGGATGAATTACATCATAAACCACGGAGCTTAACATTGATTTTTGGATTAGCTAGTATCAATCTCAATCCTATAGTTTCAGACTTTTAAATTGTCAGGGAGTTTGTTGCTTCTGATGCTCTCTTTACTCACTTGCCAATACTAATTAAAAGAAGCAGCAGAAGTTGAACAGTGATTTTGGAAGCCCTTGATTTTATGCTTAAGTGGTCTTACTATCAAAGAGTAATAAATATTCTCTCTATTTCCCCAACAAAAGCCTCCCCCTCATTCAAATATCTATTTAAGCATGGGGATCAAGTGCAGTCCATATGATCGAAATATCTCCCTAGAAATTATTAATCACATGTACTAAGAGGCAATGGAATAATTGACTCTATCCATAGCTTTCAGCAAGATTGATCAGTTGAAAGAATCAACGTGGAATGAAAAATGAGTGTGATCTATACCTTATTTTCTGAAATATGTAATCCAGATCTGACTTCATAGACCTCAAAAGACGCGTATTTCTAGAGAAGTCTCCAGAAACCTCAGCAAAACAATGCTCTGAATAATCATTAAAATGTGACAGGACAGCATTGCTGTCCTGCAATCTTCCCAATCTGCAATATGAGGTGCCAACGATAAAATCAGCAGAGGAAGAATGATTGGTAGATCTTCAGAGCTAGCTACCAAGTTAACAGATCTTCAAGGTGCTGGAGGAATTCATAGTTTCAACTCATCTAAGATTCCTAAAAATATAAATATGCACATAGGGATGCCTGGCAAAAGAAGTTCCAGCAAATACATTTACTCCGTTGCTCTCAATATATCTCTCCATGGTAATCATGGTTTAGAAATATTTCTCTTTCCATTAAAGACCGTTCCAAATGTATTTTCTACATGATCTAATTGCATCCTTCACTTTCAGCTTAAGTATGCACGAAGTGGGATTTATGTATACATGAATACATACACACTGAAAAGTGGAAGTGCTATTAAACAGTAACAAAAGTGGAGCAATCTATGTACACAAGCATACAGACGGTGTCCCTCACGAGAGAAAAAATCCTCAACATTAAGGTAAGAATCAAATAACACTCGTGTTGTTAATTATTAAGACTATGAGGTTCATAACCAACCAATGTTTGCATTATTGGCCAAAAATTTGGCCATTTTGGTTCATCATCAGTTTCACTTTATATGAAGAAGGTACAAACATGCATAGCTTCTATATTACAGACTATATTATTTTACCATATCCTCAATGGACTTCAAATAGAAGATCAAATCCTACATTGTTGTTACCTAAACTATACAGTATTTTGAAGTCCATTTATTTTTCTCATTCTTTTTGTTGCATCAATTCTAGACCATGCTTTATGTTTGAAAATGTCTCTAACCCAAAAACTATCCAAGCTACAAATATTTCATAGTTTAGGCAATAAAACATTGCTAAATCATCAAAGTTGCCCAAATTTCTTCCTCTTTTTCCAGACATTTTGATTGTCTATATAGCATAGACATTGCATGGAAGCTTCACTCACTTTCAGATATTCAAGTAATAAGAAATGGTTATTTCATAATTTTCTCATCCAATATAGCATCCACTTCCTTTTCCTCCTCATTGACATAGCCTTTTTCTTGCTATTTGATACAACTTGGTTTTTATTTCCTTTACAGAGGATCAACACAACACAACAGAATAGGATTTACTTTCTAATACATACTTAGCTACAATGAGATTTGGGTTTTTTTGTTTGTGGGGTTTGGGGGGGGGGGGGTGTGTGTGGAGTCATGAGATGAGTAAACAATGATTGTAGCACGTACAGCCCCAGTGTTGAGATTGCTTGCACATTATAACAAACTAGATCATTTTCCCAGTGCTATTCCATCTCTAGGCAATTTTTCCCCCTTATTAACATAAATCTCATACTCAGATAGAAGAATTTGTTTCCTAGGCAATTTTCCCCCTTATTAACATTAATCTCATAATCTCATACTCAGATAGAAGAATTTGTTTCTGCGGGTTCATGAGCTATTGTTAAATTAGGCACTTTTTCGTCGATTTGTAACCTGCCTTCTTTCAGTTTCTAACATTATTTGCGCAAAACTTAATCACAATAGTAATCAATTAAAGTTATAAACAAAACCTCTTACCACGGTTCTTTGCCATATTCATACACACCACATCATTCAATTTCCAACCATCCAATGCACATTTTACGAGCTCTCAAAAAAGAAAAACCGACTGTTATAAGATAATAGCAATATAAACGATATCATATCCAGTTTTTTCACAAACGAATTGGACAAAAACCATTGATGAAAAAATTAAAATCATTAGAGAAAAAAAAAAGTATCAAGCGTTATAAATTAAAAGCATTGAGGAAAAAAAAAATTAAAAGCTCATATTTGAAGGTCAATCCAACAAACGTGCAGTTTAATCAACAGAAAGATAAATGTTACATGAGGTTCTGCGATTGCTTGAGGGAGTCTAGATCCTCGGCGTTGATAAGAGTTTTGAATTCACGAGAGACCTCCTCAGAAGCCGCTCTTATCGGTTCTTTCTCCGTCTCCTCCATCTCCGATTGATCACAGTGAGACACACAGAAGCTGATGAAATGGAGCTTTGGGCCGTGTATTCTGGACTTTGTATTTGGACTGTTGTTGGTCTTTTCGTGAAAAGAGCTGGCAATGGGAATGGGACATTAGATGGGCCTGGACCTAACATTACATACATGGGTCCTTCTACCATAAAAAGGCTGTCCCACCAACATCTTACTCTACTACGTGTATTTACTCGCTAGTTTCACCATGCATACTCGGTATTCTTATTCTGGAATGTAATTATATATTATTAAAAACGTAAATATATTTGAAAACAATGTTAATAATATTACATAATAACATTGTTTTCATAAGATCATTAGGAATCACATCACTCATGGTTTACCTGATAATTTTCTATAATTTTTAAGGAAGATTATTTATACAATTTTAGACTATACAACTATTGTGCAAATTCTTTGAAAAAAGTGAACAAATATGAAATATATGTTGGATTGCATGTAAAGCTTGGTTTGTGAATGAAAAGGCACAATCCGTGAGTTTATTTGATAATAGGCTCGAGCGAAGTTTAGTCCATAAGTTCGCTCGAGTCTCGCGTAATAGTAGATTCAAGCAAGACACAAATCCAAATGTTCGCTTGAACTCCGCTTAACACACTATTTAAGCAAAATACGTATTTTTTGCTACTTAGGGTTTCCAACCCCATTTTCAATAAATATTTAATATTTTGATCTATTGTACATGTTTTTTTTCCAGAAGTTTCAATGAGAACAAATAGAGGCAAAGTGTGAGTATATATTGTAATAGAGAAAAAGCCATATAGAGAGTGAGTTGAGATTGTGTGATTGTAATATTCTATGAATTAATAAAACTTTTGTAGCTCTGTAGACGTAAGCATGTTATCGAACCACACAAATTGTGTGTCATGTGATTTTAATTGTTGCTTTTATTTGTTTGCCATCCATGATGTGTGTATGCACACAATATATATGAAAAAAATCAGTTTTTAACGGTGTATTTTATTTTATTTTTTAAAAGAATGTACAAAATAAGGGAGTATACAAGATATGCCCACTCTAAAATAATATATAGCATTTCTCTCGTTCTAAAGACTATCCCAAGCTTTTTTCACCAAATGTTATTCATGATTAATCTTTCAATCACCGCATTTCAAGCGAATTACTTTATCCACATGTTCATGTTTCAGCAGACATTTATGCCTTTGACACTCTCAAGTCAACCACGGCATTGTTAACAATTAAAGTGATCATATCATAAAAAATAAATAAAGTATTTATTTACCGAAAGCATTCCAAGCAAAGGTTATCTCATCGAGCCTATTTAGCTATTAATCAATTGAGGTAATTTTCACTGTCTTCAGACTATATTCTAATAGTAATATTAATAACCGCTTCGGGATATTTATTTATTTAATTAATTTTAGAGAATTATTAAAGATATAAAAAAATTATATAAAACAAATTTATAAATTAATATAGTTTCATGAAATCTATTAAATCTATTTTATAATAAAAATAATTTTATAATCCGACGTAAAGTATTAAATTACATCAATTTGTAAATTTATTTTTATATAATTATTTATGACTAAAATATTTTTTTTATTTTTATATTACTGAAACAAGGCAGAATATATTCGAATTTACCAACCAATCGAAATGAAAATCCATATTCGAATGAAGTATTTGGTCTCTAATATATTAATATACTTTGGTTGTGGTTCTAAATAAACCTTAGTATCCAAAAATTCAAAAGTTCACAACCCAAAAAAGTCAAATCGAAGTCTCTTTGGTCCAACACAAGAACCCAAAAACTAGCATCAATCATGAAACGAACCCTAGCACCAAAGATTTCCCAAAACCCATCCTGCAAACCACCAGACTTCCATGCGGCCTAACATCCCCTCTTTCCATTAACTCACTTGTCAAAATGCCACAACTCCGAAAACCCCATTTCATTTTACTCCTACAGATTGAAAACCCTTCCACCAAAACAGACAAGATACAACTTCCCACAAAAATCTAATCCCTCAAACAGAATCATAAAACAATATAAGTTCTAAACTCCAAGCGCCCCCCCCTCTCCTCCAGTCAAACCAACTACTGATTGTAACTCTACCTAAAGTCCCAGAACCCATGATGAACTATCCCTCTCCCCTACAGAATCTATGATAACCTGCAAACATAAAAGATCTCTTGATTCAACGCAGGACCCGAACCAACCCTAGCTATATGCGTACAGTGTGAAAGAAGAGCAAAACCCTAGGATCCTCCTGATTAGTACTCACTTTCTTTGGGTTTGTAAAGCTAGATATCTTTGCACTTTGATGTGTTTTTTTGTCTAGAAAATGATTCAAAAGCACGCTACATCTCATTCTTTCACCCTTAACCAAAAAAACAAATATATGTTAAAAAGATAAAATATCCCAACCATAAAAAAGAAGACTTTTCGTGTAAGCAAGAGACGAGATGATACAACTATCGACAAAAGTGGGAAGCCAGAAGGGCCTCCACGCGGGAACAGTTCCTTTAAATTTGCTCTGCACCAAAAGATAGACAGCGAGCTGCTGAGGCATTTAATATAAGCCATTATTCATTAATAAGTGAAAGTACCGAAGGAAAAAGAGTGAAAAAGTAGCACGAACCTCGAAAATACAGTGCCTTTCGCACTCACCTTTAAAACGCCTCGAATTTCAAACACTGAAAAGGGTAAGAAAATGAAAACCCTAATCCTAACCCTACCCTCTTCCTCCTACGGCTCAAAGCTCATCTGGGTCCCTCTGATGGTGGAGGATGCTCGCTAAGATGACGATGGATGATGATTGTGATGTATGTTACATGCTTCGATGCCATGCATGCATGGGGTAGTTGTGCATACGTACAAAACTACATCTACAGTACGAGAAAAAGATATGTGCAGTGGCGTATGTGTGTGATATCAGAGGTGCACGCGTTGAACGAGTGGGGCCCGCACGAAACTGCATTTCTTCGCACCGCTCGGGAAAAGTTGATGGACCGTGCTCTGATTGGTCAGAAAGTGTTGGGTCTTTTTGCGAAAAAAATGTTAGGCTTTTTCCCTCTCGGTGCGCCTGTAGCCATGGCCCATACCCGTCAAGTGGGCCCGGAACCGCTATTTATTTCTACGACTTGACGATAATAGCCCTCTACAGTCTACATTTGTCATTTGGAGTTGAAGACGTGCGTGTATGTATATACGTACGTACGTAGGAGGTAAATTAGTGACGTGGCTCATAGATGAACGGTGAAAGCCACATCATAAAACCACCCCTTTGGGCCCATTCTCTCCTTTGACTAAAATCGTTAGGTAGAGATTCTTGTGGTCCCATCTAAATCCGTGGCCGAACAGAATAAACGATTCTTTTCCGGCTCCGGTGGTCCCGACTGCCCTTTACAGTGTAGGACCCCTTAAACAAGAAAATAAATTTCAAATATTTTGAATTAAATTTTTATCCTATCATCTAGAAAACTTATGATATAATATAATTTAAAAAATAATTTTTAAAATTTAAATCTTATTAATTAAATAATTTGAATGATGTATTTTATATACCAATTTAATAATAAAATAATTCATTTCAATTATTAAAAAAAACTTAATATATCAAATTATTAAATTCGAATGTTAAGATAAATAAAGAAAATTTTAAAATGACACGATCTTGACGATTATATTTTAAAAGGAAAATATTAAATATATTTATAAAAAATTTATATTTATACGTGTCAATTATTAATATGATAAAAATAATAAAATTTAAATTTAAAAAACTAATAAAATAAATTTTATAATTAAAAATATAAATAAAATTATAAATACACGTATGACTTCTCAATCGTTTATATCCCGGGGAGAAAACTTTATCTAAACTCGAAATTTAATAAAAAGCTATAATATTTATGATCACTTACCTCCAAATTTAAGCAAATAAGAAATAATTAAATAATAGTCCAATAGCCTTCATACGACATCTGGCATTGAGCCTGAACAATCTTATTCAGTTGGATAAACTTGAAAAGACTACACAGATCTGGTTGCCAACAGTGTAAAAAGAAGCATCAACTCTCTCCATATATGAAATCATAATGACTCTGAAGAGGAGATAGATATGCCTAAAGATCATTAATTAGGAAAGATACTCTGTGATGATAATTGCAGGGGTAAAGAGGCTGATTTGGCTCTGCTGTTTCTACAGAGTGCTGAGTGCTTAGTTTAATGGCCACCTGCGAAAGCTGCTGCTACTAACTTACAGTATTGTCTTTCTCAGGCGCAGCAGACAGCAGTCTTTAAAGAGCCAAGTTTTCATATAAAGAGACAGAGAAAACTTGAATGGTAATTTCAAAGAAAGGAACCAACCTTAAAAAGCTGGTGTCACGTACAATATACAGCGAGCATCATCAGCCTTATTACAGTGACTGACTTTAAAGGGTACGTTTTGATGGGTGGGTTTCAGCTTAGCTTTGGCATGTATGCATTTTTCTCTGGTCGAGGAGGACTAGTGTTGGGGTGGATCTTTTTAAGATTTTGGTTTATGAATTTATTCGTTGTTGTATGTTGAGAATTAGACACCATTGACCATAAAGGAACCTTCTCAATTCGTCTGCACGTATAGACATTGCGATAGTGTCTGGGACGGGATTTGGTCTTCAGAGATTATAAGAACTGTAGAACTGCATGGTTTAACATTTCCTTCTGAGCCACCGTCTAGCAAGCCTATAATTCATACCCACAGAAAAAGCAAAATAACATCCCTATCTTCTCCGAGTCCTGCATATAAGTTCGAGAGTTGTCTTTTTTCAAATGTTTTTTTCTAACTAATTCGACAGTTTTCTTGAAAAGACAGACAAACGCATGATTAGTAGTTGGAATACTACTTTTCTTTATAGTTGAATATGACCCCAATTGGCCAAAATTCAAACCCAATCAACATTACGATAGAATTTTCTTTTTTGATGAGAATGAGTTAAATATCATTGAGATGAATGAGATGGGCATAAGCCGTGTACACCGGAAGTATATATAAGCACACCTAAATACAACATTTCGATAGAATTTTTTTTTTTTGATAAGTAACATTTCGATAGAAATTAGAAATGCCAAGCAACCAAATTAGGCCAACAACCAAAATTGAAGGCCCCCCACGGCCCGGTTGGCACAAACAATGCCGAAATTATCCATTTTGGTTTAAATCTTTAACCAAATTCACAAACCTGATTAGAATGAGGTAGACATCTGAACCAAACACATTAAGCAAACATATAACGGGTACATACACTACATAACGTTTTCATAAAAGATCCTGCCATGACTACATTCATTTGTCACAATGTCTTTTTAACTTCAACTAGCAAAGTACATAACTTAAATAAGTAGCTAAAGTGTTTTAGTATCTGCATTCTTTCATCACACAAAAGACCAGTTTATAAACATGAAGGCCAGGCAGTGATTTGAATCATCATCATTGAGAACTTTCCATGCGATGGCCTGCTCATAAGACACTGGCCTACCCATACTGGAAACGCATAATCCTGCTGGTAGATACGCAAATCCCTGGCAATTTGAAGAACCACATTAGGAAAAGATAAGAATGTTCAATGTAAGAGCTCAGTCAACAAAGTCTAACATCCTACATCAGGCAGCAGCATGGATTCTGGAATGAGATTCAAGGGTTTTGTTGATTGTTGATATCGTTCAATGTTTTGAAACATTCTTTAATGCTCTATTACTTTTCAATGATTTCAATATCTTAACAAGTGTATTTTTGTCTTCCTAGAAAAGGGTATAACCAAAAGTTTCCACACAGATGGAAGCTCAAGGCATCATTACCTGCTGCATGATCTTGGAGAATTCAGAACATAGAATCTTCCGGCCGGCTTCGTCAAGAATCTTGTCAAGCATTATGTCTTGAAGGGCCACAAGTGTTGTTTCAAGCATGTCAAGCCCAGCCTGGTTTGCAAAGGTGAAAACAGGAGATGCCTGCACACATTTATGCCAGTAGATTTAATCCATAAGAAAAGGAACAGAAATTATAAAATCAAGTCTGTATTGCTTCAACTCGTCCTTTGATAAAAAGAAAATACCATGACACTACACTCATCCCATTTCCATCCTACCGCTAATGATGTGACATTAACTGTCTACCATTAAATTTGTTATTTTAGAAACATGAGTTGATCTAATGGTTGATGGTTAATGTAGCGTAAATAAAGTATGATGGAAGTGCTATGGGAGTGTAGTTTATAGCACATCTCTTGATAATCTGAAGTATATTTCAATAATATGCATTGGATAGAGAAATTTAGCGCTACAGAACAGGGAAAGAAACTGAAGTGCTTACATTTGTTTTTACGGAACAGCATAGTATAGCATCTGAATGGTGCCAAAGTTGCTTTAAGATTGCATCACCAGCTTGGGAGTCAACCCGAAAGAGCTCACTCCCAGTGTGGACCCTGAAAGATACCACATAAGAGTGAGCAGTTAGCAATGAAAAAGATAATCCCATACCATCTCCAAATGTTGATTGCAAGCTTGTTTAAAAGTTAAATAGTTATTTGCCAGAGTTTGCCATAATTTCCATGAAGAAAGTTATTCAACTCTTGAACAGAAAATGCAACTAAAAGAAAAACCAAAAAGAAATAGAAATGCAAAACTTGAAAGATACTAGGATGTCAACCTGTAGCCTCGGCAAATCCATCGGGCCAGAGTAAGAGCCTCAGGGGAACCAGGAAGGGGTTTGGGCCCAGGATGGGTACTAAGGCGGGAGGGAGAAATAGCCATGGCAACCCTCTGGACAGACCCTACAACGCTACGCACATATTGGCGAGCCATGGCAGCCACGTTGTCCCGCAAATTGTTCTCAAAAGTAAATTGGAAAGCAATAGTCAGAACTGATCTAAGGTTGTAACTGTTCAGATCAGCTTCACCAGCTGGGCGGGCACCACCCGCTCTGACTTCAAGAGTAGAGGCCAAGTCCAATGTTCGAGTTGCAGCTGGCCCATCCTGCAACACATATTAAAGAATTCAGCACACGTTTAAAATTTCAAAACTCAATGGCAGTAAATCACAGATATCACTGAACTGTTTTAGGATCCAGCGGTATCACACGAAAACCAGATGGCAATAGGGGAGCGTCATCAGCAAAAGATTCATCAATAGGTGCAAAGACAAGCTGAGCACAGGCACCAACTGCATTTTCATCAACCCCACTGCAAAGCTGTCACCATAGAATATAATAAAATTAAATGATTATATCAGCAATAAAGATCCACATTAATGAAAAATTCTTTAGAACAAGAAAACAAAACCTATGCCATGTCATACTAATCTCTGTCCAAGAATAACAGGGGAGAGATTTTCCTCCTTGGGGAGTCCTAAAAATAAATGGATTTTATCCAGAAATAAAAACATTTATAAATTTGATCACATATTACCTTTAGATTTAATCCCACCTTTTTAGGCTCCTATTTAGGGAGAATATTTCAACATAATGCATGCCAACTATAAACTTTCATCTATTGTGTGACGAAAGGAATAGAAAAAACCAACCTGCAATAAGTACATGTCCCGTGCCAACGCCACATCTTCAGGGGAGAATGCATGACCCTCTAGCCGAACTACCTCCAGGAACTTCATTAATGAAGGTAAAACTTTACTTAGAAATTTGTATTTAAATCGGGTGAAATAATAGATGTAAAAATAATGGAAACTTGCTCAAGTGGATAAGATATTTGCTACCTCCTCATGTTCCACAGTATGGGCAAGAGGTAAGATGACCTGGCTACCAGGGAAACCACCAGGTCTTGCACAAGGAACTGCATAGGGGCTAGCTTTAAGACATGCTGCAGAGTAGGCATCAACTCCATAGTCAGCCCACTCTGAACGGTGCTCCCTAAGAAAACGAACCAGCAAGGCAGGGGGGACATCCTGCAGAGTCCAGAAAAAGATTAAAAATTTAATCATGTACAAAGTCATATGCGAACATAAATTTCATAAAAAGATTAAAGCATCAATAATCAATCGAAATTCTGAGAGAAGAGAGTTAGATACAAATAAAATGCTGCAAGGCTAAAACAGTGAAACAGCCAAGCTAACCATCCTCGCTTGTTTGGATTAGCATATCAAAATACCTGCAGAAGCATTGATGCCTTGGCACATAGCACCCCTCCTCCAAAAGTTGAGAACATCGATGTGCTATACTGGGAGTTGAGAAATTTATTTGGAGATGAGTTTATCATGATGGTCACATCTTCCACACCGTCACTACCTAGAAGCGACCAACCATCATCCACAAACCCATTAACAGCATCATTGAATCCCCTACAATTCATTTTCATAAACAATTTAGTCAATGGGGAATCCAGTATAGCCTAGGCGCATTGAAGTAATCAATTCTTTGAGATTCTGTGCTCTAAACTGTAAATAATAAACTCAGAATCAGGGCAAAGCCCCGTTGATCTTGAATACCATGTTTGGAGACCTTACCTGCTAAGTCTCTGACTGAATGTCCTTAAAACAGCAGGCTGGCGGCCACCACCATACTGAATTTCCCCACTAGTCTCTTGTGCAATTTGTCTTATGTGTCGTAAGGCCTGTGTTGTAAGATTTAAAAAAGGCAAAGTATGAACAAACAAAACTAACCAAATAGATGAATGAATGATCTCTCATATATCACAGTTTCTTACAGCAATAGTCATTTTCTGTGCAAGAATCTTTGATGATTCATAAAGTGGTCTGAGAACTTCAGGTACGCTCCAAACCTAGAACCACCAGGAAATTGAAGTAAGCAAATGCAAAAGAAAGAAGTTGAAGTAGAAACAGAATTCAATCAGCTCTTCTCCTTACATCTAAATCGACATGATCAACAATGTGAATAATGGAGCCACCGCCCTCACAAGGTCGAATTAGAAAGCCACTCGGAAGCATTTCAGCTCTTACAAAACTAGCAGTGGGAGGCCCTGCTGGACCACCAGTAGAAGAAGTCAATGATCTCTCGCACACCTGCAAAACATATTTTGATACAATAAAATAAGTTACAACAATGTGGTAAACTTGAAGGAATTATAGTGAGAAACTCAGTAAATTTGGGTCAATTAATATTAGTCGGATTGAAGAAACACCAAATTTCAAGGAATATTTATATCCATAAATTTAATTCAAAAAATTCAAGGGAGATATTCATATCCAATGCATTATGCAAACGACTACATTTAAGTGCCATTTGGATAGTGAGTTGAAATGAAAGTTGAATAAAATATTGTTAGAATATTATTTTTTAATATTATTATTGTTTTGGAAATTGAAAAAGTTAAATTATTTATTATATTTTGTGTGAAAAGTTCAGAAAGCTGTAATAATGAGATGAGATGAAACACTTTTTGTATCCAAATGGGGCCTTTAGGGCCCCAGCCATTTCTTGTAGAAGACATGGCAGCATAGTCTAGGAAGTCTAGGACAAAACAGAATGGTTATTGATACGGGTGTGAAATTCCAAAAATTTCCTTAAGGAAACAGAAAAATATCTTCCATGTTGAAAGGGAATATGAATTACCACAAGACTACCATCTTCCAAGCTTGTAGTATATCTCATCGTCCAGAAGTCACGTGCCGCAGCCAATGTTGTAGGTGCATAAGTCTGATAAAGAATGTGGAAAATTAAAAAGTAAAGGGAATTAAAGTGAGAACTGAAAGTCAGACTGCATCTTCAATAGTGATCAAATCCTAGTTCACACAGGCAACAAACCTGCATGTATATGAGCTCGATCGTCCCTCCATTTCCTGTAGGGAGTACACTAAGTACATCAAGGCAACGACAATCACGAAACCACGATGGACGATCTTTAAGGATTTCGGCGACCTGTGATGAACTTGTTATATACTTCATGAAAATTTAGGATATAAATGTTGGGGAGCAGGTGTGGAGGAAGGGAACCCGCCATATAGGGAAAAAAATACCTTTGTGGGCTCTAGACTCACAAGACCACAGGCTCGTGCTGCTACCCCACTACAGTTGCGGGAAACAGCAACGATTCCAATAGAATCCGGACCAGGCTACATTATCAACATCAAAGTTAGATTTTGGAACAGAAGTGGCACAGAGTAATGCACTTGTTCCTATATGCTAGCAAAAACACCCACATCTCTGAAGAAAGATTCAAGAAGTCTTACCTTCATCCCAATCATCTGGACCCAGTCGACAGCAGTTCCAGTAGCCTTGGAAAGGAACTCTGCCAGGGCCTCCTCAGCAATTGCGAGAAGACTACATGAATGATAAGGTCAAGAAAAAAAAATAGTAATATTCTGAAATAAAGTGGTTCAACTGGACAAATTACTTACCCAGCTGGGTTGTTAGCATCCCTTTGGGGATGCTGAGGTGTTGGGTTTTGCTGTTGTTGGTTCTGACCATTCATGACCACAGACTCACAGCTGTTGTCTGTGGTCGTTCCAGATGCCTGGTTAGGATCCCCCAAATGATGCTTTTAGATTTAATCAATATAGAGTGATAATGTTCACAAGTTTTTCCTATAAGGAACATCCATCTTATCTAATAGACAAAACTTGGAGGCCCAAATCAAGTGTATAGAATTTGAATAAGCTGGACTTCGTTTGGTAAATCTTGGTAATTACCCAAATTCAAGTAAAAATGGCCACACTCACCGCACCTACATTTTTACAGAACATGTATAGGACACCACAGAACCATGTTCAGAGCACAAGAAGCATCCTTCATGTGCTTGAAATTAAGCGAGCAGGTAATCTTTCAAAGTAGAAATAGCTAGGGGTCAAGGACAAGAAGCTTACACTCTGCAGTTGATGTCGCATGTATCCATTCTCATACACCAACTGTGAGACCTGTTTCTGCAACCGGTCATTCTCTTCCATCAACAGCTTGTTCATTGCAGACAGCTTTCTATTCACTGTCTGGAGACGAGAAGCTTCCTTCCTCTGCTTCTCACGGCATCTACGGAGAAAAATGAATGGTGTCAGTGAACAAGTTCACAAAATTTATTTTGTCGCCAAGTCTAAATTGAAAGAGAACTCAATATTGGTAAAGCAAAAATGAAGGTAACACAGCCGTTCCATGGGGAGGTAAAACAAACTAATTTTCTATTGTTTTCTGCTTTTCACACGTACATCCCAAGGTGAAAAAACAAAAGAACAAAATAAAATGAATTTGAAATGATGGGAAGATAGAAAACCTAGAGCATTTCATGAGATTATAACTGAAAAACATCTATATGAATGATTTCATTCCAAAACATGACTGCATGGATTCAAAATCTGTCTATTAAATACAAGTATATCAGTCCAAGAAGCATCCAAACAAGCCCTAACCATAAAGTTGAATCTACACTAAACATCCTCAATTTAGTAGGTCAAATAAAATGAATACAAATCCCACCACAACCAGATGTGCAAACATGAAGCAGACAGAACCAGAAGTAAACAGAATTATCATAACTATAATTTAAACACCCAAATGCATTACACAGCAGACAAAAACACCATCTTAGGACTAGGAATAACATAAGCAATTATTATCTGCAAATTTTTCTAAAATAAATACGACACAAAATCAATCATCTCGGTTACAATGTTGACATCTGCAGATATGCTGAATATTGAAAAAAAGGTAAAAATAATTGCCACAAGAACAAAGAAGGAATGTTTTCATGAAAAGCATATTGATTAGCTATCGTTATCTTTCATTTGAATTTAACCCTTTCTCAAGCGCATGCCATTCTTTGAAAAAACAGAAAATTCAAGACAAAATTCAGAGAAGAGAGCATATTAACGGGTAATATTTTTTCTTAACTCCAAAACAAAGCATTTACAAGGCATGCAAGAACACATGTTCTTCGCTAATAGAACAAAAAGGAATACGCTTAAATATTCAAACCAGAAAAGATTAAGCTTCTAGTCAGATCATATTACTATTTTCCGATAAAGATTCGATGTTCAGAAGGGACAAGAAAAGAAATCAACAGTTCATGAAATTATTAAAGGGGTAAAAGCTGTACATTTTCTCATTTTAAGACGGAGCATGAAGAAAACAATGGAAAACTGCCCATTACGAACCAACATTCCCCCTTTCAAGAAATCTCCAAATACTACAGACAGGATAGATGGAGAATCGATATCCAAGACAAAACAATAGAACGGAACTACAGAAAAATAAGGACAAAATGATAGAACGCTTATCCTCCATCCCCCAGGAAAAACACCTCTTTTTTTTTTCCCACATCGAAGCAGGAAAAAGAAGAAATTTTAAAACTTATAAAAAATAGAGTAAGAGAGGCCTCTAGAGATAAATTCTACCGCATTGTAAAATGAACTGATCAAGACATAAAAAGCATAGACAAAAACTTGACAAAAACAACCAGAATTGAAAGCCTGCCTTTTTAGGTAAGTTCAAAGCCTACCACATGAATGCTATGCATGGAAAAAGAAAAAAAAATGTGATTAAAAAACGCATTCCTCGGAAGCCACAAGAAAAACTACGGAAGTCATTTTCATGACGATAAACGCAGCAAACGAATGAATAATAACGAAGTACACGACTTTCTATCTTGTACATAGCTATGTTCTCCATCTACCTGCGGTTCTGAAACCAAACTTTGATCTGTTTGGGCTCGATGTTGGCAAGTATAGGACACTCCCTAATGAGCTGCTGCCTTCTCAAAGAGCTAGGCTTTGGGCATTCCGAGTACACCCTCTCCAACGCCTCCACCTGCTCTGGCGTATATCTTACGTACTTGCTTGAATCCATATCCTTATATGGTGAATTTTTGTGCATAGAAAGCGCCATACATATGACAATACAGTACCAAACACCAAAAGCTTAAAAAACCACTCAAGAAAACCAAAACTAGAACAGACCCAGAAGTTGTTTTGGGTTACTCAGGCCTCCCGAAAATGGGATTTTAGAAAGGTGGTAGCTTTCGTTCTGTTTCTTCAGCTTCTTTGTTATTGTTGTTGATGCTGGTGGTGTTCTGGGGCAGGCTCTCTCCTCCAAGAGAGCCTACTTTCTCCTTCATCAGCTGGTGAGCTTTGTTTTGGTTCTCGGAAAGCGAAGCTGGTAAGGGCTTGAACTTGAACAGGGAGGGGTCCTGCGTTCTTTATCTTGACGCCAATCTCGATAATTTTTAGGAGCGACAAAGAACCAACCCACAGAAAGATATAGAGAGAGCACAGATAGAGTGTGCTCGTGTTTGGTTTTGTACGTAGATGACAGGAAAAAAAAAAAAAAAAAAAATCAAACAGCCAATGGTAATTGGTAAATGAAAGGGCCACCTGGCCGCATGCCCATAGGCATTGGCATTACCCTTTTTCCTCTACTCTGGATTTTTGTTTTTGGCCGCAAACACCCTCTCTTCCCTCCGTCCTCTACACCTTTACCGTGTGATGTGAAAATTAAAAGACAAAAAATAAAAAATAAAACCAAAGAAAAGGGAGAAAAGGATGAGGAATAAATGAGAGGGCAGCAGAATGCAGCAGATTTTGGCCCGCCAGATCAGAGGGAGACGTTTTTTGACAAATGGGTCCCTGTTTATCTCTCTCCTCTGGGCAAAAGATAAAGTTACAGTACAGCCTGCCTCTCTCTCTCTAAGCGTCAGTTTCTCTCTCTTCGAGGGAACATGTTCTCATTGATGCATGCGTTGGACATATGTATGTATGCATGTGATGTGATGTATGCATGATGGACGAATGTGTGTGGGAGGCATGAAGTGATGACAGACACAATCGACCACATACCGAACAAAAAAAACAAAAAAAGGAAGCAGATGAAATGGACGAGGATTGCGGTATCGGGTACTAAACTTGGAACGGATACATTAATGGGTTAAATAATCGGTTTCGAAATTTATTTTACAAAAATGATATAAAAATAATTATTTTATAACTTTTACGCAAAATATTGCCGAATTTAAATCTAAATTTTAACTAATATGGTATAAATTTATTTTTATCTATACCATTCATTTTCAATCTACACATTATAGTAAAAAATCATCTCCTTTTATATTTGCATAATCCAATAAGAGATGTCTATTTAAAAAAACCAAATACTCAAAATGAATAGTGATATTTTTTTTTACAACAATTCTTAGAATTATATTTTAAAATAAGTGTATTTTTATAATGTCATATTATTTTTATGAGGCATTTTATAAAAATATTTTTAATTTTAAAATATAATTATGGAAAATATTATAAAAATTATTGTGTGTTTATTCTTTTCTTTGTTAGAGTTGTTCTTGTGTTTATTCGTAGTATCCTTATAAGATAGCTCAAGACTTGTTCTTTTGCAACACAATTAAGCACGTGTCTTTCATCAAGCAAATAGAGTATTTGCTCATAAGCTTGCCCAGGCAGTGGAGTTGTCTATGATTACTTTCAAAAGGAGCTAATGCACGCTGTAGACTGTAGAGGATAAAGTTGAAATTGATAGAGTAAGTTGGGCTTCCAATTGCTCTTCTATTGTGTATATAATTATTGCTACATGTACGTATAATTTTATTTATAAGATTTATTTTATTAATTTTATTTTAGAATTAAAATTTTAAATTTTAAATTTTATAATTTTTAACATATCAATAATTGTCAGTTGACATGTGAAGAATTAAATCTTTTATAAGTTTTTTTGAAATATAATTAGCATTTATCTATATATATTTCTCAAAAAATTGAGTTACAAATTAGAGATATTAAATTCAATCAATCGACTGTATAAGATTGTATTTGGTAAGTGAAGTAATCTCACACACACTTCACTATTATTCACTAATTTTAACTACTATTTATAGATGATTTAAAATCACATCAACATCCAAATGTAACATAAAAGTTTCATAATTGGATGAAGTTGTACATTGCAGGATGGATTCAATTCTCTGGTATATGAAAGTACAAGAAGTGTTACTTGACTAATAACTTGGTTGGTTAAGGGGAAAAATATAAAGGAAAAATCATGAAAAGCAAAGCAAGACTTATGTCAGGTTTGGATACAAGGATGAGTTCATCTCATCTTTTCTTATTATTATAATTTTTTTAAATTCTTACATAAAATATAATAAATAATTTAATTTTTTTAAATTTTAAAATAATAATAATATTAAAAAATAATATTTTAACAATATTTTATTTAATTTTTAACTTTCATCTAAAATTATTTTATTTTATCTTACCATCCAAACCTATTCACGACTTGCCAAGTTTAAAAGAAATGCATAGATCCCATAAAAGCTAGCTTGAAGCTCATCAAACTCCACAAAACAAAGGAGAATAGGAAACCTTTTGAGAAGGTTTTGTGAAGACCAACTTTGATGTCGTCGTCCGTGATCAAGACTTTAGATGTTGCAATCAATATCACAGGAGCCTCCTCCCTCCATGCATGGCTCGACCAAACAACCCTCTAGTACTAGTGTTGTATTCAAGCCGAGCTCAAGCGAGCTTAAGCTATTTGAGGCAGCTCATTTAATACGTTAACGGGCTCGCCTCAGCTCGATTATAAGCCAAGTCCAGATTTCTAGCCAAGCTTTGATCGTTTCAATGAAAAAGTGAGATCGAGCTCAACTCGACTCGGTTCAAGATTGGTGGTTTTTTTAATTATAATAACATACCCCTCAGATTGTCCATCATAAAATAAGGTACAAAATTCTTTTATCTTCAACTGATAATAACATGTGTGATATGTACTAACATAATATAACAATCTTCAAATAAAATACAAACTTACAATAAGTATTTGGTCTGATATTTGCCCCCATTAATGCTTATAAATTATGGTACATGAAAGTATCAAACCAAAAATGCTTTCTTCAATCTTCACATCAGGTCGTGCAAGCTTTCCCTTGTGCCCATCCCACAAATGCTTTTGGTAAGTAAATATGAAAAATGCGAAAATTTGTTACCACTTATTGCCTCTTGGGGATCTTGATCCCAATTAAAGAAAGACCAAAGTAACATTGATATTCTTTGGACAACATGTTGCGTTTGTGGAGTATGATTTGTTGGTGTGTCGGCCTGATTTGATGACCCGACAATGATATATTATAGTTTTTTGGCACATTCTCAAGGAGGCTTAAATCATGAAATGCAGAATTGGACTAATAGGCCCAAGCTGAAGTGAAATTTTTTGACTTGGGTCTAGTGGCAATGCCCTCGAGAGCATTTTGTCACATCCTTTTTGTTTGGAAAGCGCTAGGCATAAAGTTAACTCGATATTTGCACGACAGAAAGTTTGAGCTAAGCTCAAGTAAAGATTTCGCTTGAGAGAATGAAGGACAGAGAGTTTGCTTGAGGTGCGCTTTATAATCCGATTGAGCAAATAATGCAAAAAAGTAAGAATTATGATTTTCTCCATGTGACATTATAAATATATACTCAATAAATAATATAGTGGTTCTGAGCTTTATAAATAGTGAGATTTTATCCCAAAGTGTATTTTTGTAATTTCTTAATATAATAAAATCTTTTATAGCTCTATGAACATAAACACTTCACTGAACCACGTTAACTTTTGTTGTACGATTAATTTACTTGTATTTATTTTTGCATACACAAGCAATCATAACTAACAATGTATAGTGCACGCAGGCTATATCAAAATATATTTCAAAAAATTATGGTGAAACTTTGATAATTTGACAAACCTAATTATGTAAAAAACAACAAATTTATGGATTAGACTTTTGATTTTTTAAAAAAGGATGACTGCAGCTCACAAAGCTTTATTTAAGTCAAGGACTTCAAAGGCTTCCCATTAAATACCAATAAATAACAAATCAAATCAGAAGATACCACTCTAAGCATTCCTCATTTACATTATCTAGCTTCTAAGTATCACTCCAAGTCAATAACCATTCTTGCGGGCTGATTTAAATATTGAAACGGTTTGATTTCATTTCATTTTATCATTATAATTTTGTTAAATTTTTGTATAAAATATAATAAATAATATAATTTTTTTAATATCAAAATAATAATAATATCAAAAAATAATATTCTAATAATATTTTATTCAACTTTTAACTTTTATCTAAAACCATTTCATTTCATCTCACTATTTAAACTACACCTAAAAATATTTTAAGATAATTTTTTATCCGCATGACTACTCGAATATTTTAATTTAATAATTCTGTTAAGGAACGTTTAATAATAATGTAAAATTTAATTGACTCAACAAAATATGGTTTGTCATAATGGTGATTTTTTTAATTGCAATAGCAAACGTCTCATATTGTACGTTCATGTATAAAATGAGGTGCAAGGTTCTTTGTCTTGTACTAATAACAGCATATGTGATACGAACTAACAAAATATAACAATCTTCAAATAAAATACAAACTTCCAACCAAAATAAAAATTGAATCTCCTAAATTAATATTTAAGCATACAAACTTCAGGATCTATACCTGCAAGTATAGCACTGAAACAGTTAAATCCCTTTTAGTACTGTACTGGCATACACTAATTTGTAATTGAATTTGAGTAATGTTATAAATAGTTATTTTTACATATTCTCTACACACTTTACTAATATAATTAGTTATATTAATTTTTTTTAATATACAATCAATCACATTAATAGATTGTATAAAAGAATACGTAAAACTGATTGCATATAGAATTTTTGAATTTGTAAATACCAAACTTCAAAGGCTCCCAATTAAGTCCACTTCAACAACTATACCTACATACACCGATACACACTAAAAATTAATATATTTTTTTAATTCCTTACTTGATTACTTAAGTACTTTTAACATTATAATTCTGCCAAGGAATGTTTGATAATAATGCAAAATTTAATTTGCTCTAACAAAATATGCTTTGTGATAATGGTGAGAGTAAGAAATTACCTTAAAATAATTATCATTCAACAAAAATTACAAAATTCACCAAAAATACCAAAGTAAGTAATTAAGTGTTTAGATTACATATTACTAAATAAAAATACAGCTTTTACCTATGGTAAAAGAATCTGAGTTACAAATGGAACATTCTTCTATAGACAAAAAAAAAAAAATAAATAAAATCAGTAGTTAGTACTTTTGTTATATAAGATAATAAACCAGTAACTTAAAAGCTAAAAATTAACGTAACACTTACTATCACAGTTGATGATATTTTAAACTCATATAATGCTTTGACCCAATTAGACTCACATGGCAACATATGTACTGTTTTAGTTGACAATGAAGCTTGACGAGGATCAATAACTCTACCATCAATGTTGAAAGTTGATGCAGAATCGACAATGGTAATTGATGTTGCCAATTTATCTAAGATCAATTTGAACAAAGTTAGAAATTTAAGAATATTTGCTTTCCACTATTCCAAGGCATTGGAACTTGCATCTGACCCATCTTCACACACACACATATAAAGTCAAATTTATTGTTCATAACTGTACATCTTGAAAATTCTTGTATTAGTAAAGCCACTATTTGCCTATATAAGGAGGGATTGGCTTTGTTGAAAGACAAAACTTTATTTTGAGAACCCTTAGGAGCTTCATGACCTAAGAACCCTTCTTTTCTCCTGCTCTTCCATTGTAATTCCTAAATATTTTCATGTGAATATTTCAACTAATAATTTGTTAGTATTTTGAGTGTTTTATCTTGTTTACTTTCTACTTCTATTTATATGTTCTCTTATAAATACTAGGTTAGGAGCACGTGCATAGCACGTTTGCTTAGTTGGATTAAACAGGTTTTTTATAAAAAATAATATGGGTTTTTAAAAACTACTTGATTAATGAATAATTTAATGCATAGAGACAAAAAGGTAAACTTTAGAAAATATTTTTAGATAATGATAGGTCGGTAAATATAATAATTACATATTTTGATATATTAGAAAACAAAAAAATTAGTTCAAAATTAAAGTCAAGATACACTAAAATAACATAGACAAATAAAAATAATATCATTGCTATTACAATAAATACTACCATCACACTAAAAGAACGCATAACCAAATTTTAACATCCAAGCATAAAGTAATTAAATAAATATACAAAGTAATTACAATCTGTTCATAAAGTAGAAAGTGCAATAGTATAAAATTACAACAGACCATAAATTAATGCAAGTTTAGCAAATAAGCAACCATTAAAACAAACCCAGTTAATTCAAACCATATGACTTTCAATGATAAACCAATTAATTCAAATCCAGTTGCACTAAAAAAATTTCACCAACCCAATTGAAAACAAAGCCCTTTTTGAAAACTAACTTGTGGGAATTAAATCCCACGAAAATACTATTTATAATACAGCTTGTTAAAACAATAGAAACTCGTTTAGTAAGATATATTTAAATCGAATTTAAAGCATTTAGAACAAAATGTCAATCTTGTTCTTTTGAATTTAGTCGTAAAGAAAATATCACTTAATAATATAATTTTAAAACCCCAAATATAGTATATATATATTTGTATAAATTCTGACACTTAAAGTAAGTTCATTATATAGCTCAACGTAAAACCAATGCAGATCCAAAGCAAGGCTGCACATAAAAGGCCTTAGGCCCGATTTGTCCGTAATACCCGACATGGTCAACCTGTATAAAATCGGTTTCATCGGGTCAAACTCCAATACGGGTATAAAGATCATATTATTGGTCGAAACCGATCCACCGAAAACACCCCATTAGAGCCTCTCTAGTTCTTCTTTTTAAACCCTATCTACCGACTCTATTCCTCCTCCTCGTTAGCCGTTGCCGTTGACATTCACCATTGCCGTTCGTCGTTGTCATTCGCCGTCGACCTTCCGTTGCTGCTCCACCTTGCGTCTAGATCTTCCCCTGCGACAGCTTCGTCCTCTATGACCCACATGGCTTCTGGCATGATTCCTACACCTTCTTTTCGATTGCTTTCCAGTATTTGTTCCTTGGGTCTGCAGATCTCTTCACCTTGGTCGGGTTGCTAGAATTTTTCTTTATGGAGGCACCTTCGTCCTCAAACACAGGTTTGTCCCTCTATTTCTATTTTCGTTTCTGTGTTCTTTTTTTTTTCTTAGGAATATATCATCACATTATTATCCATTTCTAAGATTGATTAAGATAAAATCTACCAATGGGAAGATAAAAACCCATTTCTGAGATTGATTTAGAAAAAAACCCTCTATTTCAATTTCCCTTTATCTATTCTTTTTTTTCTCTTAGGAATATATTATTGCATTATTAGCCGATTAAGTTTGTATTCAGATGAGTTTGTATTCATCTTCTTCTCCCTCTCGCTAAAGCTACGGCGTGAGATGCATAACAAACGAGGAGAAAGCGAATGGGTTTAGAACGGGTTCGACCCGACATGAATTTCACGGATCAAATCGGATCAATCGTGTTTTGTTTTCTTTGCGGATCGGTTCGGGTTGGACCAAACTCTGAACTGGGTGATTCGGTGTGCAGCCCTAGTCCAAATCATATTCGGTCATGACTTATAGATAAGGGCATAAATAACAAATAAAAAGAAAAGTCTCAATTATTGTTTACGAAAAAATAGGATTACAAATACACCACGGTGGTTTAAAAATAGCATTTATTTTTATTTATTTAGTAATAACGTAAGTCTATAGGTATTTTCTGAAAGGCTAAAAAATATCTATAAAAAAAAGGGCAAACTAACCTATGCAGGCAACTGACCTTCACTTAAGAATAACAAGAGGCTATGCGGCATAGATTTATAGAGAAGAAAGGGAAGCATGCGATGGAACCCAAGTGGTTAAAAATAGAGAGCTTGGGAAGGAGTTTTACTTGCTCTGTTTTGATGCAAGGAAAACAGGAGCTTATGTGGTTTACAGAAGTCTGCACGGGGTGGTAGTGCAAGGAGGTTTGGGGTGGTTGGCTGCTGTGAAGGCACAAAGAAGCTCACGTCAGGATGGACGTACTCTGTTGGGCTTCCGTGATGAAGAGGACGTGCAAGTTTCCAACGACAGTGGCTCGATGCTGTAGCTTCGTTGTGGGGGAAGTGACGCGACGAAGCTGGGCTGCCCGATGGTGGCTAGACGACGGTGGATAGCCTAGTAACTTCACGGCTTTCTCCTCAGCCCGTTATCCCCTGTTTACCCACTCCTGAAACACAGCAAACCATAAACTCAAACCTGTTAGAGATCAGCCTCTGTTGATTTCAAACTTGTTGGCCACTGTTCTTAGTCGAGCTTGGAGGTACCATAAATTCAACCTCTATCACGCGGTGCCGCTACTTCTTCTTGCTTCATTGGGTAAGTTTCGGCCACCCAAAGCATCTCTCTCTCTCTCTCTCTCTCTCTCACACACACACACACACACACACACACACTCATTACTCTCTTTCTCTTTGTTGTTCAGCCGCTTGCCATCGTCACTCATCTCCGTCGCACGCCTCTCACGGTCTTATGATGAGTTCCCTCTCTCCCTTACGCCATGCTTTCTTCCCTCTGGTAATATATTTCTCTCTTTCATTAGTTGGTCTCTCTCTCATCACTCTCTCTCTCAATATTCAGTCGCCGCCTCGCCGATGTAATCTTCTCCACCTTCCAATTCTTCGGGTCCGTCCTCCACTCTTGTTGAGTATGGACGTCTCCGTTGCATGATTGGTCTCAGTAATGGGTGCACTGGTCAGTAACGGAATTAATTACAAGTAATGGAATACAAACGGGAAAACAAGAAAACTAACGGTAAAACAAGAAAAAATCAATGTTCATAGTTAGATAGATACTTATTATAATAGAGTAGAAATGTCCAATTTTGATTTGATCGGTTGTACTGTATCAACACTTCTAATAAAATATTTAAACAATGTATGGTAACTATGCATGTTTCTCCCAACAACGGAGGAACCACTGGAAGAGTTTGTTCGAGCATTTTCTTTCTCTCTCTATTCCATAGAGTTGAATTGTATTCCTAACATACTCATCATAGAAATCATGTAACACTTTAGAGATATTGTCAACATTCTTGAAAGCTTGTGGCTCTTGATAAATTAAAGGGAAACAAAATTGGATTAGCACTATCTTGAACCTAAGGTTTAACATCGCATCAATTGCCATAAAATAAATTACTTTCCCAATATTTTTTGATTTAGACTTCATTTTTCTCATTATTGATTTTATGTACTTTTTCTCATCTCTAGACTTCTTACCTAAGATGTCTTTCATTCTCCATATTTTAGAAAGAAATATGTTTGTTGATGAGTAATCATTTATGGATACAATATTGGTTATCTAATTGAAAATCATAAGTTGTTGACAAACATTTTTAACTTTCAACCATTCTTCAGTATTTGGAACCCATTCAAAACTTTGATCCCTATCAACATATCTGGGAAACACCTCTTTGAATTGAAGTAAAATATCTGACATTAAGTATGTCCTCTTCCATCTACTAGGCATATCTGGAAATTAGTTTCTTTAAGGGTAAATGCTACTATTTTACAATTTCACAAATTATTTTAACCTACTCTCTGATGATACCAAATATTTCTTATAATCCCTCACACAATAAACAATTTCCTTGATCTCTCCAAGTCGATATTGCATAAGCAAATTAATTATAGGCACACAACAACGCACACGAAACAACTTTCCTCTTATAGACAATATTTTCTTCAATGTAAAATCATCTTTCAAGATCCTAATGGCAACATTATTAGAACTTACATTGTATATAATAATTGAATTGATTTTATTCTCAATTTCTCATTCTCGAACACTTTTGTAAAGCATCGACAATAAGAAGTGCACATATTAGTTGTGATATGAATTTTGTTAACACCTTTAAGCAAACATTTTAACTTTGTCTTTTTTGTCTCTTAAGTTTTGATGCATTCATTCTTTGTAGCAGCTCGAGACATTTTTTCTCAATATAGAGTGTTGCACTCATAAACTTATTAAACCTGGCATGCTTAATAAAAGAGAATGAATATTTATGATAAAATATCATATAAAAGGCAATCTCTCTCACCTTATTACGGCCAATATAGGTAAAATTTGATATAGTTAAAACATCATCCAGCTCCTTAGACTTAATTGTTAAAACTTTCTATTCTTTTTAGAGGTTATGTATGACAAACAAGTTAGTACGTGCCTCTTTGCATGTTAACAAAAATAGTCTAAACAACTTTTCTCTCTTTGCATGTCGAAGGACCAAGGTCCCGCTTTAACATGAGTCGATCAATAGTAACTTGGGCAAGGCTTTCCATTCACGAAGTGTTAATTTTTTGTTGTTTGCCCCCCTAAATTCAACAAAAATAAATTATTAGGGGTGACCTCCCATTGTTTAGCTCCACTTTTGATAACACCATGCAATTAATTATGATAACACCAATTAATTATAATATATATAGGCTAGCTTAATTATGAGAACGGCCACTTGTTAAAATATAACAAGGAAGTGGCAATTAGACTTACATGCATGGAAGGAGATCAAGAGGAAGAAAGATATCGACCATTGATGATGATATGCATATATATATATATATTATATGATCATTTACGTATAGTACCTAGTACTACTTGTATAGCTCAGATTGAAATCAGATGATCAGTAACCTCAATATAATATGTGTTATTTTTTTCATGTGCAGTGCCATCATGAATTCAACTTGCCCTAGTTCCTTTCGCTTTCGACGTATGTGCCAACTGGACAAAAAAAATTAGGGTTAAATCTCATTGCATTAACAATATGCTTTATTTGCTAAAGCAAACGTTGCCATCTTACATGTATATATAGAATCTAAAGCCCCTCAAAATTAAAGTCTTCCAAAGTTTTAAATCTCGAAGCTAGAATCTAACCCTAAATTTAATTCACTTTTTTTTTTGGTTAAGGGATCGACCGCACCAACCGTCCCCTTTTGTGACAATTGAGAGTGTTTCCCACCTCCATCTATCCCTTGGTTCAGAAGAATCCAAGAGAGAGAAATAAAGAAAAGCAATTGACTTTTAGATCATTTCACAAAGGTTGACATTTTTACACAAAGGGTTTCTTTCCTGAAAGCATCCAAAGCTCGAAAACACTCATCCAAAGTTGGCTCTCTCTCTCTCTCTCTAACAATATGTGTATAATTAATGGGCATATGATGGGAGCTGAAGGAGGAGTCAATGGCTATACACAGACTCACTTGGTGTTTTCCTGTCTCCCCGGACATATATATATATATTTATTTATATACATAATATATATCATGATCATCAAACCCTTTACTTCCCTTTTCTTTCTTTTTACATCTCCTTTTTTGGAAGATAAGGGACACTCCAAAAAAAAAAATAAGGCGCAGGGGACACCGAGACCCCACCATTGGGGCAGGTCCACTGAGCCATGTTCCCATATCACATATTGCGTGATTCTGCAATATTAACAGTGGTGGAAGTTCCTTTCCAACCCCGTTTGAGGGACCCAAAAGTTAAATTTTTTTTTTTTTTTTTCAAATGTAGAGGCGGGCGACCCCATTTTGCCATGCACCAAAAGATTGTCATAGAGTCTCACAGAAAAAGACCCCACCCACCACATTTTTTTCTCTCCAGAATTGTGTGCCTTTGCTTCCATTTTACATCTCTCTCTCTCTCTGCGTGAGGTCTTTGTTGGGGGTCCATGCTTGATAAAGGTGTAAAGCACGTATAGACTTGGATATACAGAAAAGAAGGAACCGAACTCGATAGGATGCATGCTCATGTGAGGGAAAATAATATATATAATCTCTGCCACTAATTATTATGGCACAGTACCATATAATACTTGCTATGATTAGGAGTGGTATTAAAGTATAAGAATTTGATTTGTCAAAACCTAAGAAGAGGAAAGGACAGCCTCAGGGGGAGAAAAGATTACCAGCATGTGCCATGAGACTGCAATAAATGTCAACATAAATACCATTAATTAGTCGTCGACATGACATGCATGCATCCCAATGCATTTTTTGTTTGAAAAAATTTAGTTTAAGTGATTTTCTTATAGCAATATGTTCATCTATCTCAATATATATTATAATTTTTTTATTAAAAATAATATTAATTTAAATTTTAAATATAAATATATCATATTAATATATAATCACTTATACAACAAACGTTTGGCAATACGATTATGGATTTGGATAAGAGTACTTGAGACAACCAACTAATTTAATTAAAAGTGGAGAACGTACGTCTTTATACTTCGATGAAACAAATTAAATATATATGTCCTTAGATATTGTACGTAAATTAGCAATTTTGAAGGGTTTCGAAAAGATGATGATGATCTGGGGGCCATGGCCAATCAAAATTATAATATGCTTCGTGATTGAATTTATTATATATATATATATATATATATATATGTATCATCTTCTTCTTCTTCGTTCTTTTCCCCTTATTTTCATTATCGAATTTAAAGTGCATGCAATATTATCGATCGTACGTACTTTCAATGGCATAGGGTATAGTGTGTTTGGCTTTATTTCTTGGAGGGAAAAAATTGCATGGTTTTGACAAATACACTTGCAACTAAAATTGATCATCACTTGCAACAGTAACAATCCGAGCATTCCAATTATTTCATTTGAAGTGATAAAAAAGATTAATGACCTGATCTAGTGCTACTTTAATTCCCTGTTGTATGTGTTCCCGAATGAGTGAATGATAAGAAACCAAAACAAGTTATATGAACTGTTACAGATATAAAAAGATTAATAAAATAAATCAACAAATTGATATAGTTTTGTAAAATCTATTAAATCAACTTTATAATAAAAGTAACTTTACAATTTGATGTACTATATTAAGCCACGTCAGTTTGTAAATTTATTTTATGTAATTCTTTTATAGTTCAAATATTTTTCATATATATATATTGAGAGAGAGATATATATAAAGGAAAAATATAGTTGTAAGCACAATTGTGCACTAATCTGTGCACCAATATGATGTGATTGGTTAAAAAGTAAATTTTATTGAAAATAATGTTAATTTAAATTTTAAGTATAAATAAATCAGTATTGATACACAGATTAGTACGCGACTGTGCTTATATATAGCAAAACTCACATATAAATTGTGCCACCCCCAAGAAGCTCGCTGTTATTTAGTAGAAATCGAACCCAGGCCCAATACACGAGTTGTAATGTAGCCTTGGACTCCAACATTAGAGATTCAAGGAAGAAGCTGTGTAATCTTAGCTAATTTCAGAGTACTGTATATCCCACGGCCTTGAATATAAAACGTAAACAACAAAACATATATAAATGGAGTAAAACTGATCAATTTGTAATTGTAAACATGGAAGTATTGTAACACAAATTATTAATATTCATTATCTATCAAAACATAAATGAATACATAAACAAATATGTTTGATTCTAAGAAAACGTACAACGTTAATGTTGTGAAAAATATAATAATCTGATATTAAAAAAAAAAAAAAAAACTTACACTAGAAGAAACCAATTGAAAAGTAGTTTGGTATCAAAGAACGAAAAAGAGAGAAGTGTAAGATAAGAACTGTTTTTGGAATAGGAAACATGATACATGCATATAAAGGTTAATGGAGGGTGTGGTGCGCATATGAGTAATCTTCAAGTCTTAAAAGGACCATTTAAGTGGTAAAACATACGCTAATGTGTCATTCTTAAATCCCACTCTAATCTTTTTTTATTATTTTAATTTGATTAGGTTTATCTTTTGGTTCTTAATTTTCTTGATTTGATTGACATGTTCAGACAACTGAGCTCTGTTACAATAATTAGCTAGCGATCTCATGAAGATTATATATATTTGTAAACAAAAGGCAAGACTAGCACACACACTCACGCACAAAAACACCAATCTCTCTCTCTCTCTCTCTCTCTGTGATGGGACTGATTGGTTTACAGCTTACTGAAACTTTGTTCTGTTGGGTCATGTGGTTTTGAAGCACATCATTGAGGAAGAGAATATAGAGGAGAGAAACAGTTGCAGGTCCAAAAAATAATAAAAAAGAAGTCATTCCACACCGAACTAACGACTACAGATATATAAGAGAGGATAAATAGATCGATCATGCAGTCTCTAAAAAGACAAATCCAAACAACGTAGAATTCTAGACAAAATTGGAATGATTTCACCGCAGAAACATATATCGGGAATATATATATATAGTTAATGTAAAACAAAAGAAGGTAATAGTGACGTTGAAATTTGAGAACCCAGGCAGTCCCATCTTTGTTGGATAATTGATTGATGA
The DNA here is from genome assembly GCA_011037825.1 of Carya cathayensis. Lineage (NCBI taxonomy): Eukaryota > Viridiplantae > Streptophyta > Magnoliopsida > Fagales > Juglandaceae > Carya > Carya cathayensis. Next base: position 214,777 of record QGSO01000822.1, read on the forward strand.
ATATCATATCATTTGCATGACCCCCAATCACCCACTTAAAATGGTCAATTCTAAGAGCCACCCTTTTGACTTTGTTTCCTCTCTCTTTTCGGGGACAAGATGGTTTTTACAGGAAGCTTTCGAGTGGGGGAGGGTTTTTACCACCATCTTATTTCAAGTACTTGAATTGGCAGGAGGAGGAAACACGTAGGATTAATGCATTCCCAAGGCCTCATTTTAGTCAGGTGAAGTTGAAGGTTTTGCCAACTTTGACCGAGCGGGTAAATATATTCCATGAAATTATCCATAAAGAAAAATTAAAAAAGTAAATGGGCGGAGACGGTCCTGAACGCTTGCTTCGTGGAAAAGCACTTGTATTCAATTAGGCTCCAGGGTTATGCAAATGGCAGATTTGATAGAATAATTACTAGTTTCCTTGGGCTAGCTTGCTGGGGTCTTAGTTATTCCACCTCATTTTTATGCCCTACTAGTACAAGGAAATGGGAATTCACATCAAGGAGAATGGCTAAATACTTGGGATGAGCTGCTCCAGTTTGGGAACAGGGTTTTTGGATTAGTTCCATTCGAGGTTGGGTTAAAATATAGTTGGTTGAAGAAGTTTCTGACTTGTCCAAGCTCTCATCCCTCTTGATGGTAATTAGCATACCGGCAATTCACTGTCATGGAAGCTGTTGATCTTATGCACATGAGCTGAGTTTGTGGCGGAAGAATAATGTAGTAACAGTTTGTTGCAGAGTTAACCTTGCATTGCTTGTTGATGCCCTGAGTTGCTAGTTTATCATTCTTTCTTGCACAAAGTAAAATCCATACATAGAGAATTTGTAGCCTGCAAATCCCATCTCAACCCACAGCTAGAATTTGCAAACTTTTTATACAGTATTTGTAATTATGGGATCTACGACAATCCCAGCTCTAGTCTTTGACGGTAGCAACCTTTCACCCATCCTAGAGAAGCCTGTTCGAGTTATTCCAGCACCAATTAATCAAACGGGAATCTCATCCAGAAAACTACTATCTCTTCCCACCTACCAATAAAGAGCTACAATCCTATAGTTCATTTCTGGTAGTTCAAAGAAGATGCTAACACTTCCATTAGCCATACAACTCTGTACAAATAAATACGTTACAAAATACTATGACAAGCATCCCCATAGACTCAACACAATTTCAAAGAAACAAATCTAACTTATTCTCCCAGGTGACAACAGAATCCGAGGCCTGATACAAACACCAATGGCCAATCTAATCTTTGCAAAGCTAATGATATACATAACCAAACAATCAACATGACACAACTTTGATGTTAGGAAGTCTTGGCTTTGCCACAGATTTAATCACAAAGATATATGCCCACACAGCAGTCTAACCATCACTCTCATAGGAAAAAAAAAAAGGCCAAGCCTTCAAGAAAATCCATCATGGAGAAGATAATAGTTACCGCACTTCAACAACACTATTTCTGCAACCTCCCTACAAACTGGCTACGGGATAAGCTATACATACTATGGATTCTAAGTATAGATTCAGAAGGAAGCAATAGTGAGACTTTTGGGGCCGGAATAGAACCTTGGCTAATTGACACTGTTTATGAATAATGGGTTCGTGCAGCCCATCGCATGCGTTGCTTCCAAAAGCTCAAGATGTGCCATCTGAGGATGCAATATCATTTTTATCAGAGTTGAGATTGATGTTGGACTGTGATTTGTCACCTGATGCCACCTCATTCTGTTGGTTCCCATTTTTCTTTGAATTGAGAAACCGACCCCCACATCCTCGAGCTCTTCTCAATGCATGCAAATGTCGAGATTCATGCAAATATGGCTGCAAGATTACTCTGACTAATGAGTGATAAATATGTTTAAACTGAAATGATATGGAATTGAGAAATAATGCAATCCCACAGATCTTTTCATAAATTTAGCCAATGAAACTCACTGCAACATTGACGCAAGGGGCAAGAAATTCGTGGCTTATAACAAACCTTTCGTGACTTAAGAACTTTATTTTCTGATTCAGCTTTTGCACGAGACTGTCGACGCCGCATAATGCCATGATATTGTTTCGCATTCACAAAAACAGGTTCCTCAACTGCATCTGAAGGCAAAGGAACCCCAGCTTGCTGAATTCCCATTAACTGTAGATGGACCTAAGACAAATAATTCAATAATGGTTACAAGCAATGTGTGGTGTCAAACTCCAAAATTTCCATACATCGAATCACATGGCATCATATGATAACTGTATCGACAAAGCACTAAAGAAAGCATACCATCGGTTGACCATAGGTTTGTGGAGGATATGGCTGTGAATCATATGGGGCAAAGATGCTTCTATAATAGGGATCTGGATATGGGTATACTGCCGGTGCCTTCAACAGAAAAGACAAAATCAAATTATTTAAATTCTCCATAGTTTCCAAATTTGAATATGAAAATGGGGAGAGAGCCAGAAATCATAATCAGTTGGGTATTCATTGACAACTATTAACACCAGTTCAGTTCTTATACTCTTACATTGAACAAGGAAATCCAGAACTCATAGTACCATTTTTGTTTTGATATGCAGAACTCATACTACCTTCAAAGAGAGGAAGGAAAAAACAGAGAGGACAGAGAACAAGAAAGCTAAGCCTATTTTTTTCCCCTTTTGATAAGTGAGCTAAGCCTATTGTTACAAACTCACCATCTCTATTGATTAATCATTTAGAAATTATTGTCATGCAGACATACAAGTTTATGGCTAGTCAACTGTTTTACACACAAGACTGAATTAAAAAATTATCCTGCTTTCATTTGACAAGCAGCGTGCACCTGAGTAAACAAGATGTACATGATCCCAAACAAAGTGAAACTTAAGATCTAACATAACAAAGGTCCATAAAATCCAAAATGAAGAGGATGAGCCAGTAGTTGCTATCAATCAATCAAACGAGAATCTCAAAACATCATCTTCAACTTCTTTAGTAGAGTGTTCAATGTCTATAAATCCATGCATTTTATTCATGCCAAATACACCACATGAGAGATAAATGGGACTGAGTTCCATATTATGCTACTACAAATCTCATTAAAGCTACATTTTCAACTAGCAAACAAATCTACAACTGACCTAGGCATCGCCTATGAAACCCCAAACAGTTTTTTTTTTTTTAAAAGGTGACCACAATAGACAGAACGAAGCAGATGATGGTCATCAGACACCCACTCGACTAGCATATACAGCAACAATCCACTAAAATATTTCCCCACTGTTTAAGATTATCCAGAGTCAAAAGTTGTTACCCTCACTGCCAAAAAATAACCCACTTTTTTTGGGGTATTAGCCGGCCAATATTCCATGAACTGGATATAATAGCTCCATGAACTGCTCCATCGACTCAAGTTTCCAGTTTTATAAACCTTATAGTTTCAAATGAAGTCAATGATTGAAATGATCAAACATTGACACACATCTATACATTGCAACGTGAAAATGCTTAGAAAATAGACGTTTTAACTTAATCTTCCCACACCATAGACCATTCCAAAAGTGAACTTGATTCCCTAGCCCACTATGAAGCTAATTGTTTGGAGAACTCTTCCCAACACCCTTCTAAGAATGATGAGACTGCAACATAGTTGCATACATTATGGAGCTTAATTTTTACCACTGCCAATTGACTTTTGTCTTTCCTCTGGTTTTATTCAAAGATTAAATAAAATAAAAATAATTCATTACAACTTAATTGAGATGTAATAAAAAAGGATCATCCAGTAAGATGCTCTGGAAACAAAGAATGGTTTCGAGCAAGTCAAAGATAGCTAAATGAATTATCTCACCATCATTATCATCTTAGGAAAAGAGACAATAAGCCTATGCTTTCTCCCATTTGGAGAAAGTCCAAATGGTGGTTGCCACAGCTACCAATCAATTGCCATTTTTTTTTTTTTTTTTTGTCGGGAAACCTCTCCAAGGCAGAGCCCTTTGGACCCACCCTTGCTGAATAAACCCCGGTCCCGTGCACCGCACCAGTTACCACTTGAGCATCACCAAGGCAAAACCATTGGAAACACCATAAATGCCACTTTACACACACGGACACACACACACACACATATTATATACATGCAAATTAATTTTAATAAGTAATAATGTATTAAAGTACAAGAAAAAGAAAAAAATATAGCAATCATTACACTCAAAAAGAAAAAATTTTAAAGCAAGCAAGTCACATAGTACTCCATATTGGTCACTGACATGTCATATCCTCTAAAACATCAGAAACCTGAATAGCATCAAGAGCACAAAACAGCTCATAGTAGTGTCCAATTCCCAATCAGACATTCCTATAGAATATTAGACCAGTGCGAAATCCCTACTGATCAATCAATAAGGCTCCCTACTGTTGCTTTCTTAGTCAGCATAAGAATACTCTACTTCTGTAACTCATCGAGTATAATATATCCTGAAGTGTGGTGGATCTCCTGGCGTGTTGGAGAAGACAGTTTCATTGCAATCATTGTGAAGTTTTGAGAAAATTGATCCTGGCTTGCTTAATGCGGTGCATGTGGAGAGGATGAGATAATCGACATTTTAAAGATTGTGAGAAATCAGTGGACGAGCTGAAAGATTTTTTCAGAACCTTTTATTTTTATATTTTTAGGTGGACACTAATATTAGTGATACTGCCCTTCGCTATAAGGATTTTCTTCTTCATTTTCCTTCTAACTTTTTAGGTCTATCCATTGTATACTCCTTGTGGACATGGATTTCACAACTTTTTGAGATTGAATTAAATTTAATTTACTTATAAAAAATACACAGCTGAAAAACACTTTGGAAAAAGATGTTGCAAGTGGAATATGTTGAGAAGTACACTAATACTTTAAAAATTGACTTTCAAAATAGTACCAAAGCATGCGCTGCTCCAAGCTGCTGAGGTGTTTGATACTGAACATTTTGACTACTAATACCAGGATGAGACATTCCAGTTGCAGGAGACAAAGACTGAATCTGAGATTCTGAATGCTTTTGCTGCTCATCAGCTTCACTATTATCTGGACAATTATAAGTTTACAGTACATTACAAATCTTATGAAGAATTGGACAAAATTAAAAGAAAAAGGATATATGTAAAGCAAAATAGAAACTAGAAACAAGTAAAACAAAACCTAAAGGGACCAAGCTTTACAAATGAAGTGAGGGACTTCACAATTTTGAAAATCAGCTTTTACAAGCAATCAGAGAAAGTTGTAAGTTTCTTCAACATCAATAATTATCGCAGCAAAAGAGCAATGCATGCTATAAGGCAATATTCCCATGGATGTTAGACACTTTGACGTCATCACAAGTGGAAATATTGTGAGGTGGGATTGGGTAAGTTGTAGGTTAAATCTAGCCAATGAAAAATAATTACCATGGAAGGTAACGTGCAAAAAATGCCCTCTATAAACAAAGATGCTCTCTCGACTAGTTGAGATAACATGAACAGCCTTTGGTTCTGTTGGTTGAATAGCATCAGTTTCTAACTCATACTGGAGATCCTAGTATAAAATTGTTAGAAAAGCATGATTGAAAAAGAGTATTGTGTTTTCGCTGATTAGAGTTATTGTCTCACTTTGGAGAGAGGGTTGATCTCACTTCAGAAAGATAAATGAAATTGAAAACGAAAAAAAAAAAACACTTCCACATCTTGAATGAAGTTAAAATAACGAAATTTCCATATCACAGAATCCAGTAGAAAAAAGTGATAATTCAGTAAGACTGGTTCTCAAAACAAAATAAGCTAGCTCAATTAGATCAAAATTAGAATTATGACAGCATCAGTTCAATGGGATCATAAAAGAATGGTGGAAAGGGTAGCACAGATTTATGATTTCGACCAAGATATCATAGAGAATACCGGAAAGATCATTTGCAGAAGACGTCATGAGGCTGTAATGCACACTGAATCCCTGGAGTAAAATCTGGCAGTACAATCACACTGTCAAAGTAGTAGCAAATCATTCTAGAGAGACTATTTAAAACAAAAACCATGTCACCAGCTCATTGGCCCAAACTAGGAACTTTAAGGCAATATTCAAAATAGCATTGGAAGACAGATGACTACATCACAAATCAACTAAAATACCATACATAAATAGCAGCACCATATGATATTGACTGATCATATATATAATTTTTTATCAGTAATATCGACTGATCATATATGACATTAACAGATCTAATTAACAATTTTTCTCATAAGTAACTTGGAGTAATTAATAAATACCACAGTGATGTGATTGATTTCAGAAAACTATATTTTATTCTATTAGTTACAGCTACTTACTATGAGATATATACTCATTCATGAATTGAGAGATATCAGCACTTATTTGTTTTGTAGCAAAACACCAGAGCTTCCTCATGACACCAAATAGGCAAATAATGGACAAACTGACATAAATGTTCATAAAAGTTGGTTTAGCTTTGACAAACCATTCAAAATAAGCAAACTCAATTCCCTTTTTTTATTGCATGCCTGGAATGTTTTCTTTAATTAAGATCAGAAAGTATAACGTTTTTTTTTTTTAATATTCATACACACATGCATATAAAAGGACAGAAAGATGGATGGGCAAATTATTATCAAAAGAAAAAAACTATGCTTTTAATGGCAATTAGATTGTTTAAAGTTGATAGTGGCCAAAGAAAAAATAGCTTCTATTGGATATTGTGTTAGGGTTCCTGGAGGCAAGAGAAAGAACAGGGGAAGAACCCTAGAAGAGATCTGAGATGTCGAAGGGAACTGAAGTGTTTAACTGATGTGGTTTTTAGTTATGCAACTCAAAATGGTGTGTGCAAGTCAGAGAAGTAAAATGGTGTGCCTTGAGATGATAGAGCTGGAACCCATGGTTCTGAACAAGTCGTTTTATTTGTTTTCCTTGTTTTAGTTAAATGCCACGTTTCAATTAGTGAAACCGTGCATTTTGAGTCCTATGACACGAGTCTATTTCTGCTTTAGTTTGTTATGAATGTGTCAGTGTCAGAGGGAATATAAGGTAGTGGAGAGCAGAGAAAGGATTATTGATGAATCTGTAATTTCTGAACTTTCATGGAGGTTGGAATGCCTCGAACATTCCAGTAGAATTTGAATGAACGTATGACATTATTTTCCCTCATTTTCATCTCCCTTTCTTCTCTTCGTAATTTCTGGTTATTTTCCATAGCAAGAATCCTCTTCAGCTCTAGTGAGGTAGCTGACATATTTAATCGCACAAGCATATGAATATACTCAGTCTAACAAAGATAATAGATATAGTTAATTGAATCAAATTTAATTGGTATGGCTAAAGGAACATTGCACGATAGTCAAAAATCAGTTCTTGCCACCGTACTGCTAACGTAGAAATCAACTCAATCAAACCAAAAAATTCAACTAAATTCACACAGTTAAACCTGAAAAATCAGCTCATTCATACTTCTAAAAAAGCTCATTTAATCATGTAGATACCGCACATTCATAAACTAAGATAATTTATGTCAATAAACAAAATGTGCAAATGCGACCACTTCCAATTTCTTCAATTTCCAAAGTAACAGCAAGAACTCGAACACATGGATCACCAGAAACCAAAACGCACAAAAAAATCATAAAAACCCCTAGGTACGCGTGTGGTTGCCGAGAAACCGTCAGAAAAAAGGAAAACAAAATAAAACTCAGAATCCAATGGTCAAATTCCAACCTCTCAATTGTTCTCAAGCATTTTAACCCAGCTACTAAGCAAAGAAAAAGACGGCTGATTAAGAGCCGAAGCATCAGAACACTGTGACAGAGTCCAAGAATTATTTAAAAAAAAAAACTGTTTCTAAGTTTAGTGTTAATTCCGAACGACCAAACATGTTTGAAAAAGAAGAAAGGACAGGGGGAATTGAACGAACTAGGGTTTCGAAACTTACCCCCAATTGGGAAACTTCACAGGAGACTTTATAGGCGATAATTCTGGTCGGGTGCAGGAAATGAAATGAAATGAAATTCCGAATCGGAAAACGAAACTTTAGAACTGGAAGTTCTGGAATTCCTTTTACCGCCGTACTTCACTGCTACCCATCCAATTCACACGGCCATTTTGCCCTTTTCTGCTTCCCAAATTATTTACCATCTGGTCATGTACCATTCTTTACAAAAACATATATACAGAGAGAGAGAGAGAGAGTTTTGGGCCGAGATACGGGTGCTTTCGGTCAGGGGAGTGGGGCTGACCGTGAAGTGGGAGGGGCTAATTTATGCGGGGGCCACGAAGTGGGTGGATGGGATTTGAGAGGTAACGACTGACCGTCCTCGTCTTCCCAAGTTCCGTTTGTGAAAATGTACGGATCAGCTGCACGTGAGACCACGGGAGAGGATGTGGTCTAGTCGGTATCAGATTAAAAAAAAATATAAAAAAAACGAGAGTTCATCTTTAAAAAGTAAAAAAAAAACCCTACTTTTTAACCTTGATTTCACCCGTACGTAGTTAAATGTCAGATGAATTAAAATAAAATGTATAAGTTAGAAATTGAATAAAATATTATTATTTTATTATTATTATTTTAAAATTTAAAATAATCAAATTATTTATTATATTTTATTTAAAAATATAAAAAATTTGTAATTTTAAGATAAGATGAGATCAAACAATTCTTATATCCAAACAAAGCCTTTAAGTATTCTTAGATATTTTCTTTCTTAACATCAATCAAATAAAAAATATTTTTAAATTTTAATTTTTTAACCTTTTCATATAATATTATTAAATCATTATAATTTTTCTAAACTCTTAAAAAAAAAAAAATTGTTACGTACAAGTTTCAAATATATTACTTACAAGCCTTTTGTAAATACCTGGATCCCATCAAGAAAAAAGTGAGTTTTTCATACTTTTTCATGATGGTATCTTCTTTTTTATAAAAGGCTTGCGCAAAGTTAATGCATTTAGAATTTGTATATATCATTTTTTAAAAAATATTTTCCTTTTCAAATTTTATAATAAAAAAAATTAAAAAATAATATTCAAACGATATTATAATTTTATAATATATTTGTTAACTTTTTATCTATTATTTCTCAAAATTTAATAAAATATTTTAACTCAAACAATTTCATTAGTATTTATAAATACAATAAATATCCTAAATATCCAAATAGGCTTTAAATGACTGAGAAATATTTAAAGAATAATTTTATTAGTAAATATTTTTATTTAGACACTAAAACATATTATTTATGAAAATATATCACATCAATTTAAATAAATAGTAAAAAAATAATTTTTTTTTTTTTTTTTAGAATCTACGTCCACCGAAATAGACTACACTCCTAAAAGTGCATTTAGCACTTTATTTTATTTTTAAAAAAATATTTTTAAATGCCTTTAAACTTTTTTTAATAAAAAAAAATCACAAATTCATTAAAAAACAATTCCTTAACTATTAAGTAAAAAATAAAAAAATAAAAAACATATTTCGTTAGAAATTATCGGTAGACATCTTGGATGGCTTTATCATTTTCCTTAAAAAGAAATAAGAGATTACACAATCTCTCAGTCTTTCCACAAAAAAAGTTAATAATAAAGCAACCAAAGCGAAGTGTAAAGAAAATAGATTATAAAATTCAACACTGATACGTAAAAATAAAAAAAGCTAAATGAATGTTTTTTAAAAGCCCTTAAATCATAAAATTCACTCATTTCTTCTTCTTCATCATCATCTTCATCTGTTGTGGTTGGCAACAGTTATTGTTCTTCTTCTTCTTCTTCAACTGTGTTTGGCAACTTCTGTACTTAGAACAGTAATGCCGGATTACCCTTAGATCATCATCTGTGTTGTTGAATACAAAATGGACCCCCAATCTTTTACTAAATTTATCCCCGTCCTCTATTCTGCCTTTGACTAGAAAATCAAGTGAAACTCGAAAGTAATCCCCAATATTGGTCTCACCCCGCCCCTTCAAGTTACCGCGTGGAACACACAACAGCCACATGAGATCATCTGATTCCACTACTCTGCGGGGGTATATCCGTATCCATTCATACAATCGACCATTGATATTGACCCTGATCATGTTGTCATGACAGGGCGCCTCTCTAAAAGCATCCAATTTCAACACAATACCGATAACCAAACCTGCTAACTTGGCTTTTTTAGGTGAAGGCATTCGGAAACACATCTCATTCTCCCTAGTTTTATGGCTAAACCATTCTGGTAACTCCCTTCCTCCAACTTTCAATCTAATTCCCATTTTTCCACAGAATCTATATACCACAGGAATCATCATCGTTAAATTATCGATGAAGGATTTGCCACCACTATTTGCATTCATTTGTTGAAGCCCCTCGCAATCCTCCAATCTAAGGGATTGCAAATGGGTCAATCTAGTGATACATGCAGGGATGCTAACGAAATTGTTTCCTGATAGATCCAAAAATTTTAGCGTGGAAAGGCAATGAAGACTCTCGAGGAAATCAACTTCTGCTAGATTACAATAAGAGATGTCCAACTCTGTCACAGATGGAAACCCAACAGAGAGGCTCATATCTTCAGTTTTGTTCCTCTTTAATGAAGCCAGCCAGCCCGAACTTCTTGATGATGACGACGACGACGATTTTGGAAACCTTCCAAGGTTTGTGCAACCCCAAAGACAAAGACACTTGAGACGCGGCAACTTAGAAATGCTTCTAGGGAGATCTCTAAGCTTCTTGCATGAATGTATTTTTATCCATTCAAGCCCAATGAGATATTCAACTAATGAAGGCAGTTCTTGAATGGGACTTTCGATAAAAAGAATTTTCCATAAATGAGGAATTTCTCCCACAATATTTGGAAATTTCTCAATACTTGTGCCAACATGACATGCTAGGAATTGAAGGCGTGGCAACTTCAAGTTAGGAAGATGTCTAAGTTTAGAGCAATTTCTAACATCCAAACTATAGAGTTTGTTTAGAAATCCAATAGATTGATGAACCTCAACTAAATTCCAACAGCCTCTAAGATCCAAGCTCTCAAGATTTGCCATCATTGAGACATCGGGGATGCACTTCAAGTATTCACAGCAAGAAAAATTTATTTTTCTCAAATTTCACAAACCTGGAAAATAAAGGTGAAAGGACCAATGTATCGGCTTCCAGGAAATACCCATTTAATTTCTTTTTTATAGGTAAATTTTTTTAAAAGAAAAGTTGATCCAGACATCTGAATTCTTATTTTAAAATCCAGAAAAGAGATAAGATATTTAGATCATAACTTTACCTTTATTCCTTCAATTTGCTTGATTTTACTGTGATACATGTTGAGAGTAACAAGTTTTTGAGGATGAAAATTGGACGGCAGAGATGGTGACGGGTATGCAGCCCAATCAAGCAATCTTAGCTCATTAGATAAACTTTTAGGACCCTCTGAAAAGCATGCATGACAGATTATAAGCAGTCTAAGCCTTTTCATTTTTGTAAAGGCTCTAGGATTCAACAAAATATGTTTTTGCCCGAGCAAATCTAGGTTTATGCCTTGAATTGCATTAGTTCCCTAATAAATCATAGAACAAATGGACTAAAAAATATTAGGACTCAATTGATAGAAGAATAAAGTGATAAAATTGATAGAACAAGTGGACTAAAAGTGCTCTTACCGTGTTTTCAATTAGAATGTGGAGAATATCCTCATGAGACCATAATCGGCTTTGCTTTCTTGGCTCGTTGGGAGATTCTTGATGAACAATATTCCTACCCATCAATTGTTCTCCAAACTGCATCAAGTCATGCATTTGCAATTCGTTTTCGTATCCAATATGCACCAAAGATCTTTCAATGAGAACTTGTATTCCAATAACTGCATCAAAATTGCTTGCTTCCAAAACTTTAGTTACATATACATCACTTCTCCAAACTGTTTCCGCACATCTGAAGGATCCATGTCATAGAAAATGGGTCAAACCATTTGGCCAAATGATTTCCGACACTCGGGAATCTTGACGAGTTCATCTAAGCACCAAGTGGAAGTGGCATAGTTCTTAGAGAAGACGATAATGAAAATCTTAGATTGTTCGATGGCTTCCAAAAGCATGGGGGAGATTTCGTCTCCCTTCCGAATATCCACGTTATCTTTGAAGGTTTCGATTCCCTTTTCAAAGAGAGCATGATGTAGATGACCGGTAAAGGTATTGCGGCTATCTTCCCCTTTGAGACTCAGAAACACGTCATGATTCCAAGGATGGGGAGAAGAATGGGAGGAGAAGGAGACATTTGGAATTGGGATGGCCATAGAAGAGATTGAAATCTTGGTAGCTTTTTAAAGGAAGAAGGGTAAGGAGTTACTGAGTGCAGAGAGACTTGTGAGTAGAGAGGTTTATATTAAGAAAGTGGATCAATTAAATGGTTTGAGTGGGTCACTGTCACTGTGTAATTAAACCCTCATGAAATTTCCTTGGCATTACCGAAGAAGCTGCTTACTTTCAAACCGATCATCAAATTTCTTCTTCTTTGTTGAAAAGGTATGCATTACCGAAGAAAGACTTGCCGTCAGTCTATATTTTCCCATCTGTCTGTCTTCTGCCGAATATTGAATCCATGGTTTTTTAGTGAGTACCCACACGTCGTTTTTTCTGTGAACAATGAATACAGTTCATTACATTTCCTTTAATTTTTTTTTTTATCTGAATTGAGTCGGTCAAACTTGGACTTACATGATTACATCAAGTTGGAGTTTATGTTTACGAAAAATTTATTTAATATTTTAAAAAATTTGGCGGACCAATTATTTGGCCGATAAGTTAAATTATTTCTATTAAATGAATTTTGAGAAAGAAATTTGGGCTTCTTTTTATAAACTAACATCAAAATTTTTTTTTGACATGCTTAGAATTTGAAAAAATTGACACGCGCGTATTCTACCCTTAAAAAAAAAAGGAAGAAAGAAAAACCCTCTTTATGACAAAAATTAATAATAAACCTATAGCCACTTCATTAAAAATAATCTCAATTGTATATAACTATCATCCATTTGAAATAGAATTATAAAATAATTATAAAAAATAGCTTTAAGCTTATTATTATTTTTTTTTATGGCAAAGCCTATCTCTTATATTTATAAGTCGTAAGGATAACACACCTAATAAAGTGTGTACATGACATAATTTGATTTGGAGGAAGAATTTTAAAATTTGAATATAACAAGTCAAGACTTACAATTCAAGTGATGTGAATGATGTACTCTACACACCAGCTTGAGAGGGATGGCGAAGAGGCCTTGCCTGGAGGATGAGGTGATCGCACCTGAGTTGGAAGGCTTTGACACTAGTTTGGGGTGATTTGAGTCTTCTGCCTAGGGGACTGTGGCTACACTTCCACTGTTCTAGGATATTCTTTCTACCTTGCCAGGTGACTGGAGGGGGGCGTTCGGTCCCAGCCACCTTGTTGACCTATGGGGGTGCTCTTTGCCAGACGGAGTGGGTTGTCCAAAGCGGCATCGAGGATGACCTGTGTCCCGCCCTTGGGCTCTACCTCTGGCTCTGGCTCTGTCATGGCTTCTGACAGCGTGGCATCTCTTGAGCCCACCGTCCCCAAAGGCCTTTCTCATGACGTTGAGTGAAGACGAGTCTTTGGCATCCTCATCTTCCTATAATACATCCGTCAAGTAGGATACCTCCCTAACTACCATCTTCGAGGAGGCTTCCCCGCGAGTTGGTTTTGCAAGCCCTGGCTCTTCTCCGTGGTCGAAAGGCAGGGCAGTTAACAATGTCGGGCTCGAGGAACACTCGACATCCCAAGTGCTTGACCCTTTGCTCTTGGGCTGCTGGCTTGGTGCCCTGGGGTGAGGATGACACTTCCATATCTTGCTCTTTGAGGAGAGAGACCGATTGGGCCAGGGTCGAGGCTATACGAGAGATGATCGATGAACTTAGGAGCATCCTCTCTCTGGTAGGACTTCTCTCTCTTTATTGTCTTGTTGTGGTAGTTTTTTCTGTTCTTGCTGTCTAACCAGTTTCATTTAGCATGGGCCCTTACAGCCTGGGTCTTGGACGATCAAGCCGAGGTGGGGAATGAGGCTGAGGCCTTGTGCAGTCTTGGAGTCACTTTGGAGCATGCCGAGAAGGCCTTTGCCGTGGTTGAGGCCTACAATTGGTCTTTGCATAAGATCATCAGGGACCTCAATAAGGATATGGAGGAGCTAAGGAAGGAGGGGTTTCGCCTCAAGTCAGAATCCAAGGCCGCCAAGAAGGAGAGGGACCTAGAGCAAAGGTGGGCACTTCGCCTAGAGGAGGATTTGAAGGAGGCCCAAGAGCATGTCTAGGCTACATTACCTCGCTGGTGGAGGATATGCCAGATTCGTACTTATTATACTCCCAAATATTACAAAGTACAAAGTCCCCCGCTCTCAAGCAGGGTGAAAGAAATAAAATAAATAAATAAATAAAATGTCTCTACACTTAGGGATGGGGAGACGGGGGCGGGGAAGGCATTAGGCATCAAGTCCTAGCCTAGGTAGTCTAGGGAATCAAGGTCTTCCCGATTAGGTGCAAACTTGGCCTGGTCCAAGGTCCTGAGATTGTCATGAAGGTTTGCCTCCATGTGTACTTGCAGCTTCAAGTTTCTTATTGTACCTATGTGCACGTGTGCCTATTGTTGATTTTGCAATTTTTGTATTCTTCACCCTGATTTGACTTAGGGCTCGATTGAGCTTCTTTCATCAAGGTATGTCTCTCGCAAGAGCTTGTGTTGTTCACCAGGGTTTGAATTGGGTTGAGGTAACCATTGAAGCCAGTTGCCTAAGCTAAACATCGGCTTAGACAACTAAATGGAAGATGGACTCAATCGCATTGGGTGTGGCGAGTAGAGTGAGACACTTGTGAGAGGTGTTTCCTTCTATAATCTCTGGGTGTGAGCGTGGAGTATTGGCTTAGATAACCAGGTGGGAGATGGGCTCAACCTTGCTGGGTGGCAAGGAGAGACTAGGACACTTGGGATAGGTGTTCCCTCTTATAATTGGTGAGGTGTGAGCACGGAACATCGACTTAGATAACCAAGTGAGAGATAGACTTGATCGCACTGGGTGGCGATGAGAGACTTAGACACTTGGGAGAGATGTTCCCTCATATAATCGCCAGGTGTGAGTGCGGAGCATTGACTTAAATAACCAAGGGAAATATGGACATTACCACTTTGGATGGCGAGGAGAGATGCTGCAACATTCAATCGCATACACTCATATTATACATTTTATTAAGTTTATCAATTGTTCTTTACACTGGGAGCTATCGAACAAAAGAGGGAACTATCTCCCATCCCAATACGTCCTTACCCGCTGGTCTGTCGGGTTTTTGCTTGGTTGAGCTTTGGTTAACTTTAGGTAGTGAAGCTGGTTTTCGCCACTTAGCTACTCCAGCTTGTGCCCATTGCCTTTCGTGCCCCTTAACTCCTGCACGTAACATTCCCTCGCCACCACTTGTTCGCCGCGTACACCCTCCTTCTTCATTGAGAACTTTATCTTCAAATGGTATGTTGAGGTTCCCATCTTTAAGCTATTATGCGTTGGTCATCTAACTATGGTGTTGTGTGAGGAGTGGGCCTTGATCACGAGGAAGTCTGCTATGGTGGTTGTTGTGAGTCTTCCCATTCCGATGATCACAGGCAGGGTTATGGAACCCAATGATTGTGTTGTCTTGCCAGAATATCCCCTTAATGGTGTGGGAGACGGGTGCAGTTGGTCTTGGCTTATCCTTATTTTGACGAAGGCCTCCTAGAAAAAGATGTCGATTGAGCTACCATTGTCTATCAATATCCTCCTAGCGGTGTAGTTGGCCACTGGTATCGTTACTAACAGGTTGTCATCATGTAGGTAGATCACCCCCTCACAGTCAACGTCATCAAAGGAAACTGCCAGGGTCTTTTAGGTTAGGGCTTGTTTGGGAGGCCTCTCGACGCTGAATACTTCCTCGTATCTCGCTCTTTAGGCGTATGCTTTCCTACCAAATGCAGACGTGCCACTGTTGGCAAGTCCCTCGGCTATGGTATGGATCCCGCCCAATGGCACATTGTTTTGTCCTACCGTGAAGGACTTTCTTCCATTCTACTCACATTCCTCCTCTTCGAGCTTTCACTTTGATGACCCTCTCGTCTTAGTTCATGCATTTCTCCAACTGCTAGCTTAGGGGGCAAAAAGCAGCGGGCACCTAGATGTTCAATCATATCTTCTCGGACCTTTACTCAAATCTCTGCCATCTTCTTCTTCAGATGGTGGCAATTTTTGGTTCTATGGCCCTCTGCATTATGATAGGTACAGTACCTGTGTACCCTTTGGCCATGGTCGTTAGGGGTGAAAACCGACCATTCGGTTTCGGTTTTGGACCCAAACCGAAACCGAACCGATCATATACAACCCCTGTAAATCTCGACCGAAACCGGCCGTTGAAAGGGGAAAAAACCGTCTACATCGATCTCGGCGTCACTCCGGTCGGTTCGTCGGCGTCTACGGTGGTCTTCTCCTCCACGTCTACGGTGGTCTTCTCCTCCACAAACCACCCCACTGATCTTCTCCTCCACAAACCAAACCCATTACCAAAACGACGACAACAAAAAAAACAACCACCGAAGCCACCACCACAACCACTTTCATCAGCACTGGCGATGACGCCGCAACGACTGGGTGAAGAGAGAGACGATGCCGAGAGGCCCTGCATGGCTGCGTGCGCCGTGAGAGAGAGAGAGAGAGAGAGAGAGAGAGGGCGGCGTAGAGACGAAGAGAAATGAGGAAGACGCGTTGGTGGAGAGTTAAAACCCTAGAGTGAAACGGCACCGTTTGGCTTAAGCCAAACGGTGCCGTTTCATTTAGTTTTTTTTTCTTAACTTCAGATGTTAAACGACGCCGTTTCACTTATTTAAGTGAAACGGCGTCGTTTAAGTAAGGTATAAAAAAAAATATATCATATATTATGTCGGCCGGTTCAGTGGTTTGAACCAGGGTCAAACCGCTGCCGAACCGACGTAGGTCGGTTTTGAATAATATTTACCGTACGCCGACCGGTTCACTGGCGGTTCCGGCCGGTTCCTGACGCGGCCGGTCGGTTCCCGTCGGTGGCGGCCGGTGGCGTCGGTTTCTGTACACCCCTAATGGTTGTTGCCTTCCAGTGGGCACTCCTTGTCCTGTGTTTGCAAGTTGGTATTTGAGTGCACTTTCCCGCCCGGGAGGGGGGGGGGTGGTGCCGCTATCGCTTCTTCTCTCTTATTGGCCCTTCTTTGCCTTAGGTTCCTTCTCGTCAAAATATAACAAGGCTTGTCGGTCATTGCCCATTTTGTTTCTCAAATTAATTTGTTATTCTTTTACTAGTTTGGCAGGCAAGCATAATGTTATTTAAACTAGACGGCTGATCCCTTTATAGGTAGGATGGAACTAGGGAGGGGGCATCCCTTGATGTGGAGGCTAATTTCATGTTGATGAATATTACATTTGGTTTACCTGTATTCTAGATGAAATAAATTTCTTGGGTCCAAGAGCAAATAA
Source organism: Carya cathayensis (assembly GCA_011037825.1). Taxonomy (NCBI): domain Eukaryota; kingdom Viridiplantae; phylum Streptophyta; class Magnoliopsida; order Fagales; family Juglandaceae; genus Carya; species Carya cathayensis. The sequence continues at coordinate 232,267 of QGSO01000822.1, forward strand.
TTTACTACAAGACAAGTATCAGGTTAATAAACGGTGGCCTTATGAAAACAGTACCAAAATCGATGAGATTTTTATCACTAGTACTTTCTCTTCACTAATTTTGGTTAATGGTGCTATACTTGCAATTCCCCAAAGAAAATAAGGAAAGATAAAAAGAGGAAAAAATGGTAGGTTGTCAAGAAATTTTGTAGAATGTCTCGTCATTGCAATTATTATAAGATATATATAAACATTTTATGTTAGATGTTTTAGTTTAGAATTTGAGGTAGCATTATGTTGCTTTAAGAAAATATAGGAACTAAAATGAGCAGAGGACTAACGTCAACTAGTGGCATGGTTAGGCAAAAGTGACAATACATGCGATCCAAGCTTTTCCTCATGGATACTTTTTGCACACTTTTCCTCTTCCAGTATAATTAAACAAGCCGTTTCTTATATTTGTACATAACACTTCATTCCCTCGTGGTAAGAATATCATATTAATAAGGTTGCCAGCTTGATGAATACGATGATTTTTTTTATTTGGCGATGAAGTGTTGCGGTATGTTATATTGTCTGTGCTTAATTAACAATTTCACTAATTGGAAAGAGTTCTTTTACACCTATATATTACACCTATATATATCAACTGGCAATGCTCAAGTGGCCATGTTCATGTATGCATGGAACCCATGTTTGGATTGCCTCATAGAAAGATGGGATAAAACCCGTTGTGACTGCCTCACAGATTGTTTCTTACCACTATGGCATGTTGAAAGTGGTTCTTGCATCTTAGGATCTGACTCATAAAATTTCTCATTTGCAAGTGGTTGAAGGCTATTTCTTTCTTCATAGTCTGAATTAACATCTAGTTGTCTTGCTTCTGGTTCAATTTCTTCCACAAAAATATCATTGGACCGGCATTTCAATTTCAATAATTCAAAAATCAACGCTGTATGGCCTTTCTCAAAGCCATCTACACCGGTATCCCCTCCCAAAAAATCCAACTCAACTACCTGTATACCGTCCGAATAAAGCACACCAGCACGAACCCCTTTCACCTCCACTGACGTAACTTGTCTTTCTTCCTGACTAACAGTCTATTTTGCCTCATCCAAAATTTTCGTGCTTTCAATAAGACCTTCACCATTTGGTACTATATCACCTTTATTACCCTCTGTCTTGCTTTGCCACTTAGAAAACTTCTCCATATCCTGTTTCTTTTCCCCATCAGACAAAATTTCTCCTTCTTCAATTTCTATTGTATTCCCCTCATCTCATTTTGGTGCAACATCCTTTATAGCTTTATGACCTTCAGAACCATCCAATCCTTCCCCTCCGACCTTTGACCATTTTCAAAGTCATTGTCAGATGATTTTTCTTTCCACACTTTCTTTTGATTCATATTTCCCTCCCTTCTCGAAGGACGCCTATACTCTCCTATCTTGCAAACCACTTCCATGTGACCTTGACGGAAACACTTCGAGCAATAGAAACCAAGTTTCTCATATTTCACTTCCAGCCAAATAGTCTTGTTAGCCAAAACCATGATTGGAAATCCCTGCACAGGTTCCTCTTTCAAATCAATCTCCACACTTGCACCAGTGGCCCTAGTCTTCTATAACATGGCATTATCCATCCCCAAATCTGGTGGCCAAAATCTACAAGCAATCGGACTGATATAAATGCAGAGGAAGGCTCGGTAAAAATATCCATTGATGCGTTAATGTGGATTCAATATACAAATCAAAATATTTTGTCCATTTGAAAAGTTTAAAAGCGCAACCTTCTATCAACCTCCCCTCTCTCGCCCAACCATGCACAAAGTCACGTTCGGATTGCAATTGAAAGAGCACATGATGATCGTCCATGAAGCTGGTCATTGGAACCTCTAACAAATCCCAAGATTTAATAATATGGAACCGAATCTTTTATATAGGTGGCCTAATATGAGCAAACTTTAGAACCAGAGCATAACGGAAATTCACTGCAACCTTTTTCATCTCCATTTCAGAGAAAATAAAACCTGGTGCACCATTTACATCAACCGAATACTGCATCAGCAGCTTGAAAGAACAAGTTTCCTGTTGTGCCAACGCCTGCAAATAAGTTTTCTTACCCAAAACCCCATCATCTGAGGCCCCCTATGGTGCTTGTGACGCCAGGGGCAAGGGTTTTGCCATGGCCATTCCCTTGGCCCTGACAATGAAAGGGATCCCAAAAAGGAATGTCTGAGATTTGTGGAGCGTTTCAAAAGTGTGCAGAGATGGCCTCTTCTCACCTTGGTGTACGTTATTTGTTTCAAGTATGCATGTATATATGTTTGTGGCTCAGTGTGTGAATGATAGAAATTCCTTTATTCTTGTT
>QGSO01000823.1:0-93506 GCA_011037825.1 Carya cathayensis
GAGCCAAGATTGCAACCATAGAAAAACTACCACCTCCAAAGAATGTGAAGGGAATCAGAAGCTTTCTGGGACATGCGGGATTTTATAGAAGATTTATCAAGGATTTTTCTAAACTCTCTAAACCTTTATGTAATCTTCTTGAGAAAAATTCTGCATTTGACTTTGATGTTGTTTGTTTGCAGGCCTTTAATGCAATCAAGGAGAAATTAATTTCAGCACCAATTGTGATTGTGCCTGATTGGAGTCAACCATTTGAAGTTATGTGCGATGCAAGTGACTATGCAATTGGAGCAGTGTTAGGGCAAAGGCGAGACAAGCTGTTTAGAGCTATTTATTATGCAAGCCGGACATTGAATGAAGCTCAATTGAATTATACGACAACTGAGAAGGAGATGCTTGTTGTGGTGTTTGCTTGTGACAAATTTAGATCGTACCTCATTGGTACAAAGGTGATAGTGTTCACTGATCATGCAGCACTCCGTTATTTATTTGGCAAGAAGGATGCTAAGCCGAGGCTAATTCGTTGGATCCTCCTTCTTCAAGAATTTGATTTGGAGGTTCGGGATAAGAAAGGAAGTGAAAACTTAGTGGCTGACCATCTCTCTCGGTTAGAGCAAGAGGAAGAAAGATCAGATTCAGTGGTCCAAGAGGCATTCCCTGATGAGCAGTTGTTTGCATGTGAGATCAAACTTCCGTGGTATGCTGATATTGTTAATTACCTAGCTTGTAAAGTTTTACCACCTGATCTTACTTACCATCAACGCAAGAAGTTTTTGCATGATGTGAATTATTACCTTTGGGATGAGCCTTTGTTGTTCAAAAGATGCCCTGATCAAATCATTAGAAGATGTGTGCCAGAAGAAGAGATGCAAGACATCCTCCATCATTGCCATTCATCATCATATGGAGGACATTTTGGAGCCACCCGTACAGCAGCTAAGGTACTTCAAAGTGGGTTCTTTTGGCCTTCTATTTTTCGTGATAGTTACACTGTGGTGAAAACTTGTGACCGGTACCAACGTATGGGAAATATTTCAAGGCATCATGAGTTACCACTGAAAGGTATCTTAGAAGTTGAGTTGTTTGATGTTTGGGGAATAGATTTTATGGGCCATTTTCCTCCTTCTTTTGGCTTTGCTTATATCTTGTTAGCAGTTGATTATGTGTCAAAATGGGTGGAAGCAATTGCTACAACAACAAATGATGCAAAGGTAGTGCTCAAATTTCTGCACAAGAACATATTCACAAGATTTGGCACTCCACGAGCTATTATTAGTGATGAAGGGACTCACTTTTGCAACAAGTTGTTTGAGAATCTTCTTTCTAAATATGGTGTGAAGCACAAGATAGCACTTGCTTACCATCCTCAAACTAATGGCCAAGCTGAAATTTCAAATAGAGAGATCAAGAACATCCTTGAGAAGACGGTCAAAATCAATAGAAAGGATTGGGCGAAGAAGCTTGATGATGCTTTGTGGGCATACCGTACAGCCTTTAAAACACCTATCGGGATGTCTCCATACCGATTAGTGTTTGGAAAGGCATGTCATCTTCCTGTAGAGGAACTATGCACTACTATGGAGAACAAGTGGAGAGGAACTATGCATTTATTCATCTTGGAGATCCTAATTGATGGAGATTGGAAAGTCTGGCTGTAGATTTTAAAACAAGCGCTTATGGGAGGCAACCCATAGATCTATCTTCATTCTTTCATTTATTTTATTATCTTTATTTATTTAGTTTTAATAATTTGGTTTTTGATGCAGGTTTATTTAGCATGAATAAAGAGCTGAAAAATTTTAAACTACGGAAGTACTCATCATGAAACCAGGGAAGTTCCTTTTATTTCTTCAATCCTTTTTACTTTTGCATTACAATGAGGACATTGTTTAGTTTAAGTTTGGGGGTGTGAATTCCTATAGTCATTTGATCCTCTTGTTTTCTAAGTTTTGGGTTGTTGATGGGTTGTTTGATTCTCTTACCAAGCATGCATTGGAGTAAGATTGAAGTCTCTATGACTCTGAAATTTGTGATTGAAGATGGTTTTGAGAAAAATTTTCAAAAATTTCTTTTATGTCAAGTGAAGTTTTGTGGGTACTTTGGTTTAAATCTTTGACCTTGAACACAATTGAGCACATAGTCATTTTTCTCTTATTCCATTTTGCTTATGAAGAGAAGAAGTTGAATTAATTGAAAGAGGGAAGTTCGATTTTGCTTTGCTCTAGAATCCGTTGATGGGTCCTTGAGGCGAAATCCTAGTTGAGACCAAATATTAGAGAAATGATCTAGGCATTTCTTTGGCAACCAAAAAGCTTTCCCAGCCGTCCTAAATATCATGCCATCATTACATGGTGTGTTTCCATAGTCAACCCCCTTGAGCCTTATGTTACATAAGCCTTTATTTATTCTTTGAACTACATAAACCATGCCCGCTCTAAGCCTGAAAAACAATGAATCTACCTTTGATAGTTTGAGAAAATACTTTGGTGGAGAGTTACATTTAAAAGAGAAAATTTGTTTCATGATGAACTGTATTATGTTTGCTCTGTTTGATCAAAGAAGAAGAAGAAGTAGTGAAAAAAAAGAAGAAGAAGAAAAAAAAAAGAAAAAAAAAAGAAAAAAAAAAGAAAAAAAGAAGTCACTAAGCGGAGTGTGAATCACCTCAATTTTGTTAAGGGAATTGTTGGTATTGCATCAGTGATTACAAGCAACAATAATGCCACAAGTATGAGCATATTGCCAAGAAAGAGCTATGATTTGAATCATGTGGGTATCTCTTTTAGTGTTCTTTTCACTAAGTATTTTCCCAGTTTGCTTTAATTATCCATATCCAGTTCTTTCTTAACCCTCACCCTGTGGCCTATCATTACAACCTTATTAAAGACCTTTTGATCTCTGATTTTGGTGTTGACTACATTAGTGGAGAGGATTTCTGAAAATTGGACTTATGGGGTTAAGTTTTAAGAGAATTCTTCTGATTTTGGTTGTTCTACTTTTATCTGAGTTTACAGGTGGTTTGAGGTTAAATTGATTATATCACACACACACACTCAAGATCTTAGCTTTAGGTTGAAGTAAACGCCTAACTCTTGCTTGACAAATTGCAAAATTTTTGAGTGATTTTCTTGCTATCTTTGATGTTAAAAGAGTAAGATACTAGTGATGAAATCTAAATTCATAAAAGCTTGGTAAGTGATGATACTTCTCTTTGGGGTCGAGTTGATATTGCCTAAACTATCATTTGCTTTTCTTTTTGTTTGAGAACAAACAAAGTTGTAAGTTTGGGGGTATTTGATGACTTGCAAAATTTCGTATTGCAAATTTTACAAGATTGCTCGAGTGGAGGCTTTTGGCCGCTCGAGCGAACTCAGGCAGCTTCAAACGCTCGACTGTCGCTCGACAGTGAGCTCGAGCAGGTTGCGGGAATACAAAGATCGCTTGAGCGGAGACATTGGCCGCTCGAGCGAAATCAGGCAGAGTTGAACGCTCGAGGTGCGCTCGACAAGCCGCTCGAGCGAAGTTAGGTAGAGTTGACCGCTCGATGTTCGCTCGACACCCCGCTCGAGCGAACATCGTATTTTGACAGATCTAGGGTTTTCCGCCGTCGCACCATATAAAAGTGATTTTTCACTTTATGGCCGTACCTTTTAACTGGAGAACACCTTTTGGGATAGAAAAACACAGCTAGAAGGATTCAAATCACTTGTTTTGAAGAGGGAATTCCAGATATTGCACGTATGTTGGAATCATACACGAGCACAGACGGGAGAAAAGCCTTGAAGCATTTCCTTGAGTTTTTGAAGACGAGTTGCGGCTGCAAGGGATATTTTTCAGCGTTTATTTTCTTCCAATATTCTCAGAACAAATATGGTGAATTCGTTTATGTTGAATTCAATTTCTAGCATGAGCTAAATTTTCTTTATTCTAGGAAAACGATGTAACCTAGTTCCGAACTATACTTGATTGTCTATGCTAATTTAATGCAATTCTCTCTTTGTTTATCTGATTTATTCTGACTTTATTGCTTCTAATTAACTGGCCATTAATTAGATGATATTTAATCTTGTGATTTGCTATCGAAAGAGGGAATCATAGGGTAGATCTTGAATATTTCAGCATAGGTAAGTATAGAGATCGAAAGACTTGTATGAACCTATGTAGTAATTAAATCATTGGTCTTATTGCTTTCTTGATTATTTAATTTGCATATTCTTGTGTGAATTGATAAACAAGAATAATTTCCAATTGACTATCGAAAGAGGCTTTTGGATGAATTAGAGATTTGCTAATAGACAAAAAGAATTAACTTAAATTAGTTGGATGAGAAAAGCATAGTGAAGAATTAGGTGAAATCGATTTCCTAGAAGTTTTCTTTCCCATTAATTTGATCTTCGAACGTCAGTTTTATTTCCTTTGCGTATTTTGGTTTTGAGTTGATCTTAGTTTAATTTGCAACTACAAAAATCTTAGTGATTCCTCTAGATAAAATCGAGATTAATATAATTTTGGTATTTGGCAAAAGTAAGATACCAATCCCTGAGAACGATACTCTTCTTATCACTTTATTATAAAACTACGATACTATGCACTTGCAGTTTTGCACCGATCAGGAGGCATGAACTAAAAGATGATATTGATGTTCAGGCACGGTTGGCTATTATTGTTAGAAGGTTGGAAGTCATAGAATTAGCAAAAGAGAAAGCAGTGAGTAAGGTTCAGGAAGTGTGTGCTCTCTGCACCGATGTTAGTCATAAAACTTTGGAGTGCCCCACTTTGCTAATGTATCAAAATGGTGATGTTGAACAACCTCAAGTTGTAAATTGGGTGAGTCGGCCTCAAAACCCACCAATGTCAAACACTTACACTCCGGTATGGCAGAACCACCCTAATTTTTCATGGAGAAATGACCAATGACAATCAAGTCAAACAGTCGCACTCCCTCAAAGTAACTTTCAGCAACTGCCCATGACTCAATATCAGCAGCCTTTCCCACCTCCTAAGTAGTCACTAGATGATACAATTGCTCAGATGGCTGCCACCTTCTAGCAATTTATGGCAAGCCAAGATTCAACCAATGCTCAAAACTCTCAAGCTATCAATGAAATCAAAAGCACCCTTAACAAAGTGACGACTACTCTGAACACCTTGGAGAAGGGTAAATTTTCAGCTCAAGCTCAACCCAACCCCCAAGTGTGCAAACAAGCGCAATTACACTCAATTGAAAATGAAGACCTCAAACCAGTGAAAGCGGTAATTACATTGAGGAGTGGTAAGCAAATTGAGCAACCAAATGTTCTTAAACAAGCCAAATCAAGGTCATCAGTTGAAGATGATTGTGAGTTTGAATAGCTTTCCAAGGTCTTGGAAGATGCGATGGAACTACCCAAGGCACAAGTTGACTCAAGGGGGAACCAACAAAAAGAGAATGAGCCTATGGGTTAGAAAATTGAGGATTTGAAGAAGGAATATGTGCCTGCGGTACCATACCCTTAGAGATTATTGTCGACTACCAAAAGTAGACAACAAAAAGAAATTTTGGAGGTGTTCAAGCAAGTAAAAATCAACATTCTGTTGTCGGAGGCCATTCAACAAATTCCCTCTTATGCCAAGTTCTTGAATGAACTGTGCACAATGAAGTGGCGATTGAATGTAAAGAAAAAGGCCTTTCTAACGGAACAAGTGAGTGCGATAATTTAGCATGAAATTTCTCCAAAGTATAGAGATCCAGGTTCCCCTAAAATTTCCATCATGATTGGTGAATCCTGAATTGCTAGAGCTTTGTTGGATTTGGGCAGTAGTGTGAATTTGTTGCCATACTCACTTTATGAGCAACTTGGTTTGGGAGAATTAAAGGCGACCACAATGATGCTCCAGTTAGCCGATAGATCAATTAAAAAGCCAAAAGGAGTTGTGGAAGATGTGATCGTGCAAGTTGACAAGTTTTACTATCCAGTTGACTTCGTGATTTTGGATATGCATCAGTCAAGTGCCAATAGTTCTTAGGCTTTGTCATCCTTGGGAGGCTATTTCTAGCTACGTCAAATGATTGGATCAACTGTAGAAGTGGCATCCTAAAGCTTACTTTTGGGAACATGACACTTGAGTTAAACATTTTCAATGCATGAAAAATGCTGAACCACTTTGACAACACAAGTGACTTGAATGCTGTGGAGGGTTTGACACCAACAAAAACCATTTGCTCAACCCTCTCCTTTTCAGATGATGAGTATATTTTTCAAACCTTTGAATTTTTGCTTGATGATGAAACTGACCATGATAATGAAAATTTTCTTAAGGTGTTAGATTGTGTTGCTAATTTTTCTTTACCACTAGAGGTATGAGCCACAAGTGTGAAATGGCAACCCACATTTGAGACTCTGCCTCCAGCAGACATATTTAAATCTTCAGAGGAAGAAGTTCCCCAACTAGAACTGAAACCACTTCTTGGGGATTTAAAATATGCATTCCTTGGCCCTGAAGAAGACACTTTCCTTGTGGTGATCTCTTCAAAATTAAATCAGAAAGAGGAAGGCCTTCTGATGGAAGTGTTAAGGAAGCATCGAGGCGCAATTAGATGGACCGTAGCCAACATCAAAGGAATCGATACTGCTATCTGCACTCATAAAATCCACCTGGAGGACAATGCCCAACCAGTTAGAGATGCTCAACATAGGCTCAACCCCACCATGAAGGAGGTTATAAAAAAGGAAGTGCTCAAATTGCTTGCAGTGGGTATCATCTGCCCCATCCTAGACAGTAAATGGGTAAGCCCAACTCAAGTGGTACCCAAAAAAAAAAAAATCTGGTTTCATTGTTGTTAAAAATGATAAAAATGAGTTGATTCCAACTAGAATGGTTACTAGTTGGAGAATGTGCATTGATTATAGGAAACTTAATTCAGCCAGTAGGAAGGATCATTTTCCTTTATCATTTTTGGATTAAATTTTAGAAAGAGTGGCTAGTAATGCATATTATTGTTTCTTGGATGGATACTCTGGTTATTATCAAATTGTTGTAGCGCCTGAGGACCAGGAGAAAACCACTTTCACCTGTCCTTTTGGCACATTTGCTTTTACTATAATGCCTTTTGGTTTATGTAATGCCCTAGCCACTTTTTAGAGATGCATGATGAGTATTTTTTCTGACACGATTGAAGATATTTGTGAAATATTCATGGATGACTTCTCTTTTTTTGGGAAATATTTGGAAAATTGTTTGCATAATTTGGCATGTGTTCTTCAGAGATGTGAGGAAAAAAAATCTTTTACTTAATTGGGAGAATTGCTGATTTATGGTTACTCAGAGCATTGTCTTGGGACATATTGTTTCCTTGGAAGGTATAAAGGTCAACAAGGTAAAAATTGAATTGATATCTAAACTTCATATCCCTAGAATGATTAAAGATATTCGTTCTTTTCTTGGCCATGCTGGCTTTTATAGGCGGTTTATTCAAGGGTTCACTTCTATTGCAAAACCTTTGTGCACTTTTTTACAAAATGACATTGAATTTGTTTGGACTAATAAGTGCCAAAACAACTTTGAGGAATAGTAAGATTGTGGATATCCTTGCCCATAGTGAACGAAGTTCAGTTAAAAAAGCCAACCCTCCTTTAGTTAGTGGTGAGTCAAGCACTTTAGATTCAAATAATGATGCATGTCCCATACCTGCAACTTTTCCACATCGTTTGCTTTCTTTGCATTAAGAAAAATAGCATGCTGAAATCTTAGAAATTTTTAAGCAAGCTAGAATTAACATTTCACTTCTTGATGCTATTAAACAAATTCTTGCTTATGCTAAGTTTCTAAGGGATTTATGCATTGTGAAATACAAACTAAATGTGCAGAAAAAGGCTTTTCTCCCTAAGCAAGTTAGTGCCATTACTCAAAATTACACACTAGCTAAGTATAAGGATCCTGGGTCACCAAATATGTCATGTGTCATTGGAAATTCTAAGATTGGTCAGACCTTGTTAGACTTAGGTTTGGGGTTTAACTTGCTACCTTATAGTGTGTATGAATAATTGGGGCTAAGGGAATTAAGAGCCACTTCAATCATTTTACAACATGCCGATAGATCTGTGAAAATTCCTAAGGGTATTGTTAAGGATGTTTTTGTCCAAGTAGATAAATTATATTACCCTGTGAATTTGTGGTATTGAATATGAAGTTGTCATCCCACTCAAATTCATCACCACTTGTGATTTTAGGAAGACCATTCCTAACAATTTAATTGTAGGAGTAGTATTTTAAAGTTGAGTTTTGAGAATATGACTTTAGAACTGAATATTTTTAATTTGTGTAGGCAACCTCAAGAACTTGAAGATATTCAAGAAGTCAATGCATTGGAATCCCTACTTGTTGAAAATCCTTTGTTAAATTACAATTGTGATGAACATTGGGAGGATTTAGAAGACTCCCTTGATCTAATTGAGTCTACTAATCAAATTTTTTTCTCTTTGTGCTGTAGGAAATTCAAATGAGATGTAGTGGAAGCTTAAATTTGAGCACTACCAGCACTACAATCCTCGGCATAGCTCTACAATGAAAAGACCCCAGTGCTGGAATTAAAACCACTGCCCTCAGAGCTGAAATGCGCCTACCTTGGACCAAAAAAATCATTTTCAGTGGTGATTTTTGTACCTTTGACCCCTAATCAAGAGAGTAAGTTGCTGGAAATTTTGGCACAATACAAATTGGCCATTGACTGGTCCATTGCTGATATCAAAGGTATAAGTCCTTTTATTTGTACACATAGGATATATTTGGAAGAGAACTCAAAACCCTCTAGAGAGATGCAAAGGAGACTAAACCCCACAATGAAAGATGTGGTACAAAAAAAAGGTTTGAAATTGTTAGGCATAGGCAACATTGTAACAGTCCGCTAGAAATTCAATGGTGAAATTTCTATAGACTTGAGGAACTTCGTGAAAACTTGAATCGGGTAATCGCAAAGGTTCTAGTCTGTCAACATAGTTAGTGTTATCACTCGCTATGGTGCCAGAAATGCGATTTTAATTGTTTGAGGTAGTTAGAAGTGTCAAATTATGTTATAGTTTATGCCACTAGACTCAATAGAATATTTAGGATTTTATGGCCCAATAACCCATTTTCATAATTTCGGACGAAACGACTGTTCGAAACTGTGAATTTATTTATAGGGGCACTTCGGGGTTGAGTTTTGGTAAACGGTTTTTACTGTAGGTTAATATGAATATTTAGGATTTTTTAGTACTAAGTTTATTGTGCATTTTTTCGGAGTGAATAGTAACCTCGATAAGCATACTAAGTGCAGTGTTTTCAAAATCACATGGTGGAATGTCCAAATTAGGTTAGAGAAGTTTTATTTAGACACTTGGAAAGATCTTAGACATACATAATGAATAGTATTAGATACTTGGCATAAAAAGGAGCCATTAGATGTATTTGTGAATGAAATCAAGGTGTAAGATCATGCCACCTAAGCAAAACCTTTTTCATCTGATCAACCAAATTGAGCCAGATCAAAGAGGGTTTCAACCTTAGTGAAACCCTAAATGGTTGGAATCTAATTGAAACCCCAAAAACTTGGTTGAAATCGAAACCCTAAACGGTTTCCCCAAACCCTAAAGTTGGCTTTTAAACCCTTTCTGATCCAATTTCTAGCATTGTGTTTAATCACTTGATTAAATCACTTCCACATGCTATTAATTTCTCAAATTCTTCTTATGACATCTCTATCCAACCTTTTAAACCTTAGAAATTTGTTTGGACCAAGAAAAATTGGATTTGGGCTTGATAGCATCTCAAACCCTAACCAAACCTCCTTTAAACCCCAAATTGAAGCCCACTTGGTTGAGGCCCACGAATTTGGCCACCTTGGCAAGGCTTCTTGGAGAAGTTTTCTCCCCCACATGGCAGACCATTCACTGCCCTTGGCTGCACCCAATAGTGCCTTGATGAGATGGAGAAACCCATCCCATCAACCTCCATAACTCACTGCTTCTATAGGCTGTCCTTTCTCCTCTCTATTCTCCACTTTATGTCACATATCTACCTTCAATCAATGGTCATTCAGGTCCATAACTTCCCCCTACAGAAGTCTTGAGTTGTGCAAGTCACACTTACTTCCCTTTCATCACTTCTTCACCCTGTTCTTAGAGAGAAACCCAAAAGAGCTCTCTAGGGCAGATTTCTGGATCTTTTTGCGTGGAGCTTTTCGGGCCTTTTTAGGTATTTTTACATGATGACTCCTTCATAAAAGTTGTTCCTCGTTGAGTATAGTTTCCATATATATATTATTCGTATCATTCCATGGTCATTTGGTCGGTCAAAAGTATTTTTAACCATGGAAAGGTCATTCTAGGCGTGAATCTGGAGAGTATGTTATGTTTTGGAGTTCCCAAATCCCCACGTACCAACACAGGGAATTCGAGACGTCCGGATGGTGACAACCTGGGTCACCATCCTATCGACGAGTGCCAAGTGTGTGCAAGCAACACATGTGCACAAGGAAATACGCAGCGGATAGCAAAGTCATAAAATTAAGTACCAGAATTTTTTTCTTAAATAAAATACAAAGCGGTTCAAAGATATATAATAAAATATTACAAGTCATAAATATTGTTTCAAAACCAATTGCAAAGCATGAACTCCAACTCAGATCTCCGGCGGAGCTGCATCCTCGGGCTCAGCCTCCTCCTCATCCTCGAACTCTGCACCAAAATCTACGGTACCAAAAATGGTGCCGCAGGTAAGTAAAATCCAAACACCACTAGATAAAAGCATATTAAACTCAAACAATATGCATGAATAAATGCCAATGCACAAAACTCATAAACCATATTTTTTTCCACGCACGCCAAAAACCCATTTGGCTCAAAAACATATCCTTTAAACAAACCTCGCCATTATCCCCGATAACGGCCCACACATACCGTTTAAAACCAAGCCTCGCCATTATCCCAGATAATGGCCCAAACCACCATTTTCCTAGAAAATGGATCACAAGTCCTCAACACATCCTCGCCATTTTCCCAGAAAATGGCCCGTATCCGAAAACCATAAAAACCAACCGATTATGCATGCACCATGACCTCCCCTAGGGATCATCCGCACACTCTGGCTCTGTGCCACACCGCAGGTAACGTCTACGCGTGTGACACCTACACGAGTGATGCCCAGACTCGCGCCTCGCGCGTACCTGGCCAGGCCATCCTCTAGTCCCCGCCACTCTAGGGACCACGGAGTCGACACGACAGCGTTACCGTATCGTGCGATCCGGTCGTCGCCCAGCGACAACCCAGGGGATGTCACTCAGTATTATCCACTCCCGAGTGACCAGAGGAGCTCCACCGAGATAATAACCCATCCCGGCTTGGGCTCGTGATACGCACACTCCCAAAAATCCATTTACGCCAATAAAACAGGATTTTCTCAATTAAAATAAAATACACGTGCATGCACCATGTAAATGCAAATTTCAATGCTCGACAAATACAACCAACCATAGAACAACAATTCAAGCAACTCCGTCCTCCATCCATCCGACCCCCGAACTCCTCGGACTCAGTCCGGAATCAGCAAACCAACCAAATAAATTATTGTAAGAGCAAAATATAATTAAATCTAAAAGTAGAGTTTGGAAAATACTTACAGAGCTATATAGGATTTTTAGAAGGTTCGGCGCGCGGCAAACGATGGGCGAAAGCAACGTAACAGTGCAAATGCACTGTAGCCGTGGGTCGCAAAATACCCACTTTTGAACGGGGACAAACCAAGACACCAAATTGATAGGGAATGGTCTAGGGATGTTTATGAAGCTAGTGGAAGTGAGTTTTGGCCGTGGGTGGCGGCGAAAACGCCGGTAGAAGCGAAAAACGAGCAAATCGGAGTTGAGCTCGTGGGAGCTGCTCCGGTGGCCGATCTAGGCCGGAAATGGGTGGGTTAGGTCGGCAAGAGGTAGGGGAAGAAGTGGTGAAAAGATGGTGGCCGGAGGTGGTGCGACGGCGCCGGAAACGGTGACAAACCGTGCGGCTTAGATGCGCTTTTCCGGCCAAACGGCGGCACGGTTGGGGGAGATCTTTGGAGGGGTGGTGCACCGGAGGGAGGGGAAGTTTTCTGGGTGGGTGGTGGAGGCCACGCCGCCGGCAAGTGGCGGTTCTGGGCGGAGGAAGAAAAACGGTAACAGGGGAAAAACTGGGTTGGTGCCGCGACTTTGAGCGGCTCGTGGCGGCTAACGGTGGCTCCGATGGTCCTGAAAATTGGAGGGGTTGTAGTCTGCCGTGAGAGGAAGAGAATGGCGGGGGTGGTGTATGACACCTCCACCGGACGGCGGAGATATGGCTGGCCAAAGGTGGCTGCGCGGAATGAAAAAGTGCAGGGGAGAGAGAGAGAACGACGTAGCGCATGGGAGGGAAACGGGAAAGAAAGAAAAAGAAAGGAAAGAAAGAAGGAAAAGAAGAAAAGAAAAGGAAAAGAAGGAAAAAGAAAAAAGAGAAAAAGAAAAGAAGGGAAAAGAAATGAAGTCTAAACTTCACTTCCAGGATCCATAAATTGATCCGCCGAAAACGATATAAAAACATAAAACGACTAAATAACTAGCAAGAAAATATTTTAAATACATCGTTAAGCTAAAATAAAATAAATAACTAGCAAAAACCAACTATTAAATTTTTAAATCCAAAAAAGAGCTAAAATAAAATAAAACAGCAATTTTAAACTCAACAGCGAATAAAATCCAATTAAATTCCGATACTTTAAAATAAAAGCACTATAATATTAATTAAATTAAAACCACTCCTTTAGTGAAAATACACGTAAAAACGGGTCATCACATCCTCCCCCCTTAAAACAAATTTCGTCCTCGAAATTTTGCAGGACCAAACACCAACTTGAAACAGGCCATATAATTCCACATAAAACCAACTGCAACCAAGATTAAGAAACGTACCGTCATCACTCAAACAAGTAGGGGTACTGCTCCCTCATGTCCACTACTCGCTCCCAGGAGAAATCTTGAGCTAACGGATCTCCCCAGGCCACCTTAACCAAAGGTATTGTCTTGGACCTCAACTGTTGCCCCTTCCAATCCATGATCTGCGACGGAACAACCTCATAAGTAAGGTCTGGTTGCAACTGAATACACCCTGGGTCGACAAAGCGTGGCTCTTGTTGTCCAAAACTCTTCTTTAAAGATGATACATGGAAGACATTGTGTATATCCCCAAAATATTCTGGCAAGCAACTCTGTAAGCGACGGACCCTACCTTCTCCAAAATCTGAAAAGGTCCAACATATCTCGGATCCAGCTTCCTCTTCTTCCCAAAACGCTTAACTCCTTTCATGGGAGAGACCTTGAGATAAACCCAATCGCCTTGTTCGAAAGACAATTCTCTCCTCCTGGTATCCGCGTAACTCTTTTGACGACTTTGCGCTGCAGCCATGTTATCTCTTATAATCTGAATCTGATTTTGCATTTCCTGTATTATCTCGGGTCCAATTATTTTCTTCTCCCCGACTTCATCCCAACATAAGGGTGATCTACATTTTCTACCATACAGAGCTTCATAAGGAGCCATTTGGATGGATGCATGGAAGCTGTTATTATAAGCGAATTCTATGAGTGGCACGTGATTCTCCCAACTTCCTTGAAATTCTATAGCACACGCTCGCAACATATCTTCAAGAGTTTGAATCGTGCGCTCTGATTGGCCGTCTGTCTGGGGGTGATAAGCAGTACTAAACTTTAATTTAGTACCTAAAGCCGCCTGCAAACTCTTCCAAAAATGGGAGGTGAACCTTGGATCTCGATCCGACACTATGCGCTTGGGTATCCCATGTAATCTCACTATTTCTTTCACATACATGCGAGTCAATTTTCCTAGAGAATCCGCATTATTGACCGGTAAGAAATGAGCACACTTAGTCAATCGATCAACAATCACCCAAACTGAGTTCTTTCCACTGGGAGTCCTCGGCAAGCCCACTACAAAATCCATAGTGATGTCATCCCATTTCCATTCAGGAATAGGAAGAGGCTGGAGCAAACCTGCTGGTCTTTGATGCTCGGCCTTGACTTGACGGCAAGTGCCACATCTCTCAATATACAAGGCAATATCCCTCTTCATTCCTTCCCACCAATAATTTTTCCTTAAGTCCCGATACATTTTTGTGCTACCAGGATGAACGGAATAGGGAGCCGCGTGAGCCTCCGCCATAATTCGCTCCTTAAATTCTGAGTCCTTAGGAATTACTCTACGATCTCGGAATCGAAGAATCCCATCTTTATCCAAACTGTAGTGCAACGGCCCTCTAGATTTTCTGACCCTTTTTCTAATGTCCAACAGCTTCGGATCTTTTCTTTGAAGAGTCTTCAATTCTTCAAAATCAACTACTCGAATATCAAGAATTGAAGATATCACTTCCTCTTGCTGCGAACTTCCAATAAGGAGCCTTCTCATCCCGCAAAGTAAAGAATCCACTCCAGAAGATTCAGCTTCATCCTCTAAGTGTGACTTCCGGCTCAAGGCATCTGCAACTACATTTGCTTTTCCTGGATGGTATTTAATCTCGCACTGATAATCACTTATTAGCTCTAACCATCGCCTTTGCCTCAAGTTGAGATTCTTCTGAGAAAATAAATGCTTCAGACTCTTGTGATCGGTGTAGATCTTGCAAACTGCCCCATATAAAAAGTGTCGCCAAATCTTAAGGGCAAACACTATCGCGGCCAATTCTAAATCATGTATCGGGTAATTCTTCTCGTGGTCTTTCAGTTGACGAGACGCATAAGCCACGACCCGTCCTCCTTGCATGAGAACACATCCTAAACCAAATTTAGATGCATCACTGAAAACTACAAACGGCTTATGTGGTTCTGGAAGTGCTAAAACTGGCGCAGTTGTCAATCTGTTCTTCAATTCCTGGAAACTCCTCTCGCACTTGTCTGACCAAACAAACTCTACATTCTTTCTAGTCAAAGCGGTGAGAGGACCGGATAATCGGGAAAATCCCTCCACGAATCTTCTATAGTATCCAGCAAGTCCCAAGAAACTTCGAATCTCGCGCACAGTCGAAGGACGCTGCCATGATAAAATAGCTTCCACCTTACTGGGATCAACTGCCACACCATCCCGAGAAATTACATGCCCGAGAAATCTAACTTCTTCCAGCCAAAATTCACATTTGCTAAGCTTCGCGTACAGCTGGTGCTCTCGTAACTTCCCAAGCACTAAGCGAAGGTGATAAGCATGCTCGTCAATATTCTGGGAATAAATTAAAATATCATCAATGAAAACCACCACAAAAGAATCCAGATAAGGTCGAAAAATCCGGTTCATCAGATCCATGAAAGCTGCAGGAGGGTTAGCCAGCCCAAAAGGCATCACTTTGAACTCATAATGCCCATATTTTGATCTGAAAGCAGTCTTGGGGACATCTCTATCTCTTATTCGCAGCTGATAATATCCCGATCTCAAGTTAATCTTTAAGAAGATAGCCGCTCCTTGAAGCTGATCAAATAAATCGTCAATTCTTGGGAGAGGGTACTTATTCTTGATGGTCACTTTATTAAGCTCTCGATAATCAATACACATTCTAAGAGTGCCATCTTTCTTTTTAACGAATAAAATTGGTGCACCCCATGGCGAAGTACTTGGCTGGATGAACCCCTTGTCGACCAACTCTTGCAATTGGACTTTCAACTCTTTCAACTCGGCTGGTGCCATACGGTAAGGGGCTTTATGCACAGGAGCCGCCCCAGGTTCTAAATCGATGGTGAACTCCAACTCGCGGACTGGAGGTAACCTCGGCAAATCATCTACAAACACATCAGAAAATTCTTCTACAACTGGAAAATCTGCTAAGGACTTGTTCCCAATTGGCGTAGACACCACTTGAACCAAAAAGGCATCCGCTCCACAAGCAATATCTTTCTTCGCTTGAATTGCCGATATAACCATCGGCTTTTCTTTTAATTTACTCCCCATAAACTCTAGACAATCACTATTTGAGAGTTGAAAACTGATTACACGACTCCTGCAATTTATACTTGCACAATACCGATATAACCAATCCATGCCGAGAATAATATCAAATCCCAACAACTTGAATACCACCAAGTCGGCATCAAGTGTCCTACCACCAAAATCCAAGGGACAACCCAACGCAACTCTAGAACAACAAACCATTTCACCATTTGGAAGACTCACCACTAATGATTCTGGTAGGGGTCCCGTAACCAAATTACATATCCGTGCGAACGTAGAAGACACAAATGATTGAGATGCACCCGAATCAAACAATGTGCACGCATAAAAATCATACAACCGGACTCTTCCTGAACCAATCACATATACCCATAAAATCCAAAAATAAAGAAAAACCATACCACACCAAAAATCAAATCCAAAAATTAATTTAGAACCATACCTGTAATCACTCCAGCATCGTGGGTCGCTGGTGCCTCATCATCCACCTCTCCAGGGGTAACAGCATACACTCGGGCCTGCGCTACTTGCCTCTGATTAGTTCTTCCACCACGTCGACCTCCACGGCTTCCTTGAACTGTATTAGGACACTCACGGGCAAAGTGTCCCTGCTGGCCACAATTATAGCATCGAGCTCCACCCAAAGTGCACTCACATGAGCTCTATTACACCTCATGCAAACGGGCATCCGACCTCCTATACGCACTCCTGAGGCAGCTTGTGGTCGAGTTCCAGACCGCTGAACAATTTTCTGAGGCGATCCAGAGCTACTTCCTTCTCCAGTATAACTCCGCCTTTTATGTCCCGGAGGGGAACCCATACTCAAATTATTCTCTCGCTCCACGAGAGTGGCCACATCCACCAAATCCTGAAAAGTGGATATCCGGTGGCTGACTACCAACCGGCGTATATCGGGGCGTAGACCCTCCTGGAAACGCTCAGCTTGCATCTCCTCTGTGGCGATGAGGTGGGGAGCAAATTTCCCAAGTTCTACAAACCTTCGGGAGTACTGTTCCACGGTCATGCTCCCTTGGACCAAGTGTGAGAACTCTCTTGCTTTTTGCCGCCTTACAGAAGCGGGAAAGAAGCGGTTATTAAATTCCTTCTTGAAGCGCTGCCAAGTCACCGCGGCAAAAGACCCCAATTCTGACTCCAGCATTATTCTTTTGGTATCCCACCAATCAAAAGCAGTGCCTTGTAACAGATAGCTGGCGTAGAGAACTTGTTGCGCCTCGGTGCAACCACATACCTCAAAAGTCCTCTCCAAGTCCTTGATCCACTTTCCAGCTTGTAGTGGATCCTCGTCTCCAGTGAAGTGGGGAGTCCTATGCGCCAGAAAGCGCTCATACGTGCACCCCGCTTGCACTCCTCCACTGGACCCTCCTGGTAGCAGCCATGGCCCTCCTTGTTGCCAAGGCCCTCCTTGTTGCCAAGCCCCTCCTTGCTGCCAAGGTCCTCCTTGTTGCGGCCAAGGACCTCCAGGTTGTGGGCTAGGCACTCCTTGCTGAGGCCTAAAATTTTGCTGCATAAATTCTGTCATTTGCCGTATAGCTTGGGCAATGGAGTCATCTCTCTGTGTATCATCCCGTGGCCCTTGTGTAGATTTCCTCGGTCTCACCATTTTACCTGCCACCACAACCTTTGACCCCCTTTTAAAAAAAAAAAATAAAACCAATAACATAAAACCAAACCAAAACCAATCCACATAACAAGAAAACAAAAACAAATCAGCAGCAATAACATAACTAATTAAATAAAACAACCAAACAAGCTCAAATAAATTCAAAACAACTAAACCACGTCAAAAAGCAATATTACTTAAAATAAATTTTAAAACACAACTAAAAAAAAACATTCTGGTACCTCTCCTATGGGACATGTGGTTTTACCCAGAGCCAAACCGCTCTGATACGACCTGTGACGCCCCCAAATCCCCACGTACCGACACGGGAAATTCGAGACGTCCGGATGGTGACAACCCGGGTCACCATCCTATCGACGAGTGTCAAGTGTGTGCAAGCGACACATGTGTACAAGGAAATACCCAGCGGATAGCAAAGTCATAAAATTAAGTACCAGAATTTTTTTCTTAAATAAAATACAAAGCGATTCAAAAATACATAATAAAATATTACAAGTCATAAATATTGTTTCAAAACCAATTGCAAAGCATGAACTCCAACTCAGATCTCCGGAGGAGCTGCATCCTCGGGCTCAGCCTCCTCCTCATCCTCGAACTCTGCACCAAAATCTACGGTACCAAAAATGGTGCCGCAGGTAAGTAAAATCCAAACACCACTAGATAAAAGCATATTAAACTCAAATAATATGCATGAATAAATGCCAATACACAAAACTCATAAACCATATTTTTTTTCCACGCACGCCAAAAACCCATTTGGCTCAAAAACATATCCTTTAAACAAACATCGCCATTATCCCCGACAACGGCCCACACATACCGTTTAAAACCAAGCCTCGCCATTATCCCAGATAATGGCCCAAACCACCATTTTCCCAGAAAATGGATCACAAGTCCTCAACACATCCTCGCCATTTTCCCTGAAAATGGCCCGTATTCGAAAACCATAAAAACCAACCGATTATGCATGCACCATGACCTCCCCTAGGGATCATCCGCACACTCTAGCTCTGTGCCACACCGCAGGTAACGTCTACGCGTGTGACACCTACACGAGTGATGCCCAGACTCGCGCCTCGCGCGTACCTGGCCAGGCCATCCTCTAGTCCCCGCCACTCTAGGGACCACGGAGTCGACACGACAACGTTACCGTATCGTGCGATCCGGTCGTCGCCCAGCGACAACCCAGGGGATGTCACTCAGTATTATCCACTCCCGAGTGACCAGAGGAGCTCCACCGAGATAATAACCCATCCCGGCTTGGGCTCGTGATACGCACACTCCCAAAAATCCATTTACGCCAATAAAACAGGATTTTCTCAATTAAAATAAAATACACGTGCATGCACCATGTAAATGCAAATTTCAATGCTCGACAAATACAACCAACCATAGAACAACAATTCAAGCAACTCCGTCCTCCATCCATCCGACCCCCGAACTCCTCGGACTCAGTCCGGAATCAGCAAACCAACCAAATAAATTATTGTAAGAGTAAAATATAATTAAATCTAAAATTTGAGTTTGGAAAATACTTACAGAGCTATATAGGATTTTTAGAAGGTTCGGCGCGCGGCAAACGATGGGTGGAAAGCAACGTAACAGTGCAAATGCACTGTAGCCGTGGGTCGCAAAATACCCACTTTTGAACGGGGACAAACCAAGACACCAAATTGATAGGGAATGGTCTAGGGATGTTTTTGAAGCTAGTGGAAGTGAGTTTTGGCCGTGGGTGGCGGCGAAAATGCCGGTTGAAGCGAAAAACGAGCAAATCGGAGTTGAGCTCGTGGGAGCTGCTCCGGTGGCCGATCTAGGCCGGAAATGGGTGGGTTAAGTCGGCAAGAGGTAGGGGAAGAAGTGGTGAAAAGATGGTGGCCGGAGGTGGTGCGACGGCACCGGAAACGGTGACAAACCGTGCGGCTTAGATGCCCTTTTCCGGCCAAACGGCGGCACGGTTGGGGGAGATCTTTGGAGGGGTGGTGCACAGGAGGGTGGGGAAGTTTTTTGGGTGGGTGGTGGAGGCCACGCCGCCGGAAAGTGGCGGTTCTGGGCGGAGGAAGAAAAACGGTAACAGGGGAAAAACTGGGTTGGTGCTGCGATTTTGAGCGGCTCGTGGCGGCTAACGGTGGCTCCGATGGTCCTGAAAATTGGAGGGGTTGTAGTCTGCCGTGAGAGGAAGAGAATGGCGGGGGTGGTGTATGACACCTCCACCGGACGACGGATATATGGCTGGCCAAAGGTGGCTGCGCGGAATGAAAAAGTGCAGGGGAGAGAGAGAGAACGACGTAGTGCACGGGAGGGAAACGGGAAAGAAAGAAAAAGAAAGGAAAGAAAGAAGGAAAAGAAGAAAAGAAAAGGAAAAGAAGGAAAAAGAAAAAAGAGAAAAAGAAAAGAAGGGAAAAGAAATGAAGTCCAAACTTCACTTCCGGGATCCAGAAACTGATCCGCCGAAAACGATATAAAAACATAAAATGACTAAAATAAATTAAACACTACATCAAATAAATAAATAAACACCAAGAAAATATTTTAAACACATCGTTAAGCTAAAATAAAATAAATAACTAGCAAAAACCAACTATTAAATTTTTAAATCCAAAAAAAGAGCTAAAATAAAATAAAACAGCAATTTTAAACTCAACAGCGAATAAAATCCAATTAAATTCCGATACTTTAAATATAAAAGTGCTATAATATTAATTAAATTAAAACCACTCCTTTTGTAACAGCCCGCTAGAAATTCAATGGTGGAATTTCTATAGACATTAGAAATCTCGTGAAAACCCCATTAGTTTTTACGAATCGGCTAATCGCATAAGTTCTAGTATGTCAACATAATTAGTTTTATCACTCACTATGGTGCCAGAAATGTGATTTTATTTGTTTGAGTTAGTTAGAAGTGTCAGATTACGTTATAGTTTACGCCACTAGACTCAGTTGAATATTTAGGATTTTTCAGTACTAAGTTTATTATGCACTTTTTCGGAGTGAATAGTAACCTCGATAAGCGTACTAAGTGCAGTGGTTTCAAAATCACAGTGTGAAATGTCCAAATTAGGTTAGAGAAGTTTTATTTGGACACTTGGCAAGATCTTAACCACACATAATGAATAGTATTAGATACTTGGCACAAAGAGAAACCATTAGATGGATTTGTGAAGGAAATCAATGTGTGAGATCATGCCACCTAAGCAAAACAGTTTTTTTTCATCTGATCAACCAAATTGAGTTAGATGAAGAGGGTTTCAACCCTAGTAAAACCCTAAATGGTTGGAATCCTTTTGAAACCCCAAAAACTTGGTTGAAACCGAAACCCTAAACGGTTTCCCCAAACCCTAAAGTTGGCATTCAAACCCTTTTTGATCCAATTTCTAGTATTGTGTTTAATCACTTGATTAAATCACTTTCACATGCTATTAATTTCTCAAATTCCTATTATGACATCTTTATCCAACATTTTAAACCTTAGAAATTTGATTGGGCCAAGAAAAATTGGATTTGGGCTTGATAGCATCTCAAACCCTAACCAAACCCCCTTTAAACCCCAAATTGAAGCCCACTTGGTTGAGGCCCACTAAGGCCCACTAAAGCCCACGAATTTTGGCCACCTTGGCATAGCTTCTTGGAGAAATTTCCTCCCCCACTTGGCAGACCATTCATTGCATCAAGTTGCACTCATTAATATGGAGGAACCCACCCCATCAAGTCCCATGTCTCATAGCCTTTGTAAGTTGTCTTTTGCCCCCCACTATCCTCTACATTATGTCACATGTCTACACCTCCACTCAATGATCATTAAGGTCCAAATATTCTCCCTACAGAAGTCTTGAGTCGTGCAAGACACACTTACTTCACTTTAATCATTTCTTCACCCCGTTCTTAGAGAGAAACCCAAAAGAGCTCTCTCGGGCAGATTTCTGGGTCTTTTTGCGTGGAGTTTTTCGACCCTTTGTAAGTATTTTCACACGATGACTCCTTCATAAAAGTTGTTCCTCTTTGAGTCTAGTTTCCGTAGATGTATTTTTCGTATCATTCCATGGTCATTTGGTCGGTCAAAAGTATTTTTAACCATGGAAAGGTCATTCTGGGCGTGAATCTGGAGAGTGTGTTATGTTTTGGAGTTTTTGACCAAGCTAATGGATATATCTTGGTCCGAAAATTTTATGGAGTGTTCTTAGAATGTGTTTAAGAGTTTTCATTGAGGTTTTGTTGCATGAATAAAGATTTTGATGATAGATTTTATTAGATCTAGAAACATGAAAACTGGAAGTGACAAAACAGTTTTTATTTGGATAAAGTTTGAATATTTTGAGGTTTGATCTTACTCTAAAGGCTTTGATATTTTTATATGATGATCCTAAGTCTCTTATTTTCATGTTAGGATGTTATTTTGGAGATATTTAGTATTAGTTTCAAAGATATGATTTTTCTATGCAAGAGAATTTCGGTTAGGCCTAAGATTTGATGTTTTTAGGTTAGATCCATGTTTTATTGGGTTTTAGCCATGTGATTTTAATTTTGATGGTTGGATATTCTTTAGGACACGTTTTTAAACCATGTGATACTTTATTTCAAAGATCTCACCTTCTTAAGCCATTGATCAAGAGATTTATCAAAGCTAGTTAAGAAAAAGTTTCTGTTTTTGGACTAAGTGTAAAATCAAAAACTCCAAGTGTTATTTTTGTGATTTTGGTGACTTTAGTTTGATGATTTAAAGCATGGTTTATCTGAGGATGATGTTATGAATATGTTAGAAGTAAGATTAGATTTTTTGGAATTCTTGGAGATGTTTTGATTTAAGGACAAAGCTTGTGATTCAAGTGTTTTGATCTTTTTACAAAAAAGTTTGGTGTTGATTATTAGCTTTTTCTAAATGGATGTTTCAAGTATGGTTTTAAACTTAGGATTGGAAGATGTTTGTTGTAAAATTTTGGTTTAAGCATGAGTTTTGAAGTTGGAAGGAATTGTAACAAAAATCAAGAGAAATGGCCTATGGATGTTTCGGCCATAGTGTGTTTTCCATAGTGTTGTTTTGTTTTAAATTTTTTTCTGAGTTGATATTTGAGTTTAGAACAAAATTTACATGAGGAATGTAAATTTTGGAAATTTTTGGAGTTAGGATATGAAATCCTTAAGTTATGGGTAAAATGGTCGTTTTCCCACATGTAGAGGGTAAAATGATAATTTTACTCTAAGATAACTTGTTTCCATGTTTCTAATTGTTAGTAATTAAATTTCTAACTTTTAGAATGACCTTTTACAGTTTCTCGTATATCGCACTTTATTCTCGTAGAACGTGACAATCGAGGTAAGTTAGCCTCTAACTTACTATCAGTTTATTGTGTATGTGTGATGGGTAAGAGAACTACAATTTATGTATGTATGTTATCGTATATGCCATGTCATGCTATGTCATTACATGTTTATCTGCTACGTATGATTTAATCTCTCATGAATAATTATCTGTTACATAATCTTTTCTATCATACAATGATGTATGTTATAAGTATGCCATGTTAAGTATGCCATGAAATGTTATGATTAAATCATATTGTGTCATTTACAAGTATACGCCATGTTAGAAAAGTATATGATATTAATTAATATCTCATGCATTAAGAAAGATAAGACATGTTATGTTACGTATAATACGTGGGGCCACAACAACTGTGGAGTACGTATTATATTTTATGTTACGTGAATACGTGGGGCCACAACAACTGTGGAGTACGTATTATATTTAATGTTACGTATATACGTGGGGCCACAACAACTGTGGAGTACGTATTATATTTTTTATGTTACGTGTATACGTGGGGCCACAACAACTGTGGAGTACGTATTATTTTTTATGTTACGTGTATACGTGGGGCCACAACAACTGTGGAGTACGTATTATTTTTTATGTTACGTGTATACGTGGGGCCACAACAACTGTGGAGTACGTATTATTTTTTATGTTACGTGTATACGTGGGGCCACAACAACTGTGGAGTACGTATTATTTTTTATGTTACGTGTATACGTGGGGCCACAACAACTGTGGAGTACGTATTATATTTTCTGTTACGTGTATACGTGGGGCCACAACAACTGTGGAGTACGTATTATATTTTATGTTACGTGTATTCATGGGGCCACAACAACTGTGGAGCATGAAGTATGGGGCCACAACAACTGTGGAGCATACACTACGTGAGACACAGCAATTGTGACACGTAGAATACGTGGGGCCACAACAACTGTGGAGTACGTTTTATTTTTTATGTTACGTGTATACGTGGGGCCACAACAACTGTGGAGTACGTATTATTTTTTATGTTACGTGTATACGTGGGGCCACAACAACTGTGGAGTACGTATTATTTTTTATGTTACGTGTATACGTGGGGCCACAACAACTGTGGAGTACGTATTATTTTTTATGTTACGTGTATACGTGGGGCCACAACAACTGTGGAGTACGTATTATTTTTTATGTTACGTGTATACGTGGGGCCACAACAACTGTGGAGTACGTATTATTTTTTATGTTACGTGTATACGTGGGGCCACAACAACTGTGGAGTACGTATTATTTTTTATGTTACGTGTATACGTGGGGCCACAACAACTGTGGAGTACGTATTATTTTTTATGTTACGTGTATACGTGGGGCCACAACAACTGTGGAGTACGTATTATTTTTTATGTTACGTGTATACGTGGGGCCACAACAACTGTGGAGTACGTATTATATTTTCTGTTACGTGTATACGTGGGGCCACAACAACTGTGGAGTACGTATTATATTTTATGTTACGTGTATTCATGGGGCCACAACAACTGTGGAGCATGAAGTATGGGGCCACAACAACTGTGGAGCATACACTACGTGAGACACAGCAATTGTGACACGTAGAATACGTGGGGCCACAACAACTGTGGAGTACGTATTAAGTCAAGTTTCAGATCAAGTGCATGATAAGTCAAGTTTCAGATCAAGTTCATGTTTTGTTATGTACACGTACATGTTATGTTCATGATCAAGTTATGTTCCAAGTTCATGTTCACATCATGTTAAGTTCACGTTTACAGTATGTCTCAAGTTCACGTTTATGTCATGATATGTTCAAGTTTATGTTATTTTCAAGTTCATATTTATGTTATGCATGTTTACGTTCATGCTACATTTCAAGTCCATGTTATGTTTTAAACTCAAGTTCATGTCATGTTAAGTCAAGTTCAGTTCACGTTTAAGTTCTGGTTATGTCATGTTATATGTCAAGTTATGCTATGCTTATGTACGACTTTACTTATGCATTTATGCTTTTACTGCCATGCATGCATCTTTAACCTGTGTGTGAGTTTTATGTTAACTTACTGAGATTTGTAATCAAATCTCACTGTGGTAGTCCCAACTACCATTCCCCCCGAATGGTAGATCTTGTTACAGGACCCAAAGAAGAATTGGAATCTGACCATCTGAATACGGTCATCTAGGCTACGGTGCGATGTTGATGATGGTATAGTATTTAACTTAGGTTAATGCTTGTACTTTTGGAGTTGTATCTCAAGTATTCTTTTGATCACAACCATTTTGGACTAGTGTAGTGATCACGGCTTTTTAGTATGTTTTTATGTATGAAATATGTTTCAAGTATTTGAGATATTTTTAGTTTGGTGCATAGTATTGCTAAAGAAAAAAAAAAAAAAATTATCCGCTGCGAATATTGCATAATGCTAGATGCATGTTAGGAACATTGCATCTTATATGTCATGAACGGGGGCAGGTAACCTTGTGTTGCATGTCTCGACGCTTCAAATGTCCGTTCAATCCCAAGCGGAATTTGGGGGCGTCACACCTTTAGTGAAAATACATGTAAAAACGGGTCATCACATCTGTTACATGTATGTCATATCATGTATCATTCACCATTGCAAGTATGTCATGTTAATTAAAGAAGCCAGATCAAGTTTATGTTAAGTCAAGTTTTAGATCACATTCAAGTTAAGTTATTCATGTCAATCACGACCCTAAGTGCTAGGATGGAGTAATATCCTAGTGGAACTCCTTTGTTCACGCTGGAGTGTCTAAATAGGTGTGAAAAATTAGCCGGTCACCGGAGCGCACCAGGCACTAATGCCGATGGTGCCATATTTTATTTTACGTGTATTCATGGGGCCACAACAACTGTGGAGCATGAAGTATGGGATTACAACAACTGTGGAGCATACACTACGTGAGACACAGCAATTGTGACACGTAGAATATGTGGGGCCACAACAACTGTGGAGTACGTATTAACGCACTCACAGCTGGTGTAGATACCTGTATTGTGATGCAGTAATCGGTAGGGACACATGGCTCTAGGGGACCCGTGTAGCACCCATATGGTCACGTTATTAATCAAGTCAATTGAATAAGATTCCAAGTTCATGTCAAAAAGTTAAGAATAAGCAATCATGGTGACCCCATGAGATAAGAATTAGTTTCAGATCAAGTCCACATTAAGACAAGTTTTAGATTAAGTTCATGTTATGTTATGTTATGCTCACGTACAAGTTATGTTCATGTTCACGTTAAGTTTCAAGTTCATGTTCATGTTTATGATATGTTCAAGCTCACGTTCATGTTATGTTGTGTTCATGTTCATGTTATGTTTCAAGTTCACGTTTCTGTCATATTATGTTCACGTACATGTTATTTTCAAGTTCACGTTCATGTTATGTTATGTTTACGTTCACATTATGTCTTAAGTTCACGTTTATGTCATGTTATGCTCAGGTTTATGTTAAATTCAAGTTCATATTTATGTTATGCATGTTCACGTTCATGCTATATTTCAAGTCCATGTTATGTTTCAAGTTTCACGTTCATGTTATGTTGCTAGTCCATGTTATGTTTTAAGCTCAAGTTCATGTCATGTTAAGTCAAGTTTAGTTCACATTTAAGTTCAGGTTATGTCATGCTATATATCAAGTTATGCTATGCTTATTTACGACTTTATTTATGCATTTATGCTTTTACTGCCATGCGTGCATCTTTAACCTGTGTGGGAGTTTCTTGTTAACTTACTGAGATTTGTAATCAAATCTCACCGTGGTAGTCCCAACTACCATTACCCCCGAATGATAGGCGATGTGTCAGGATTAGAGCAGGGAGCAGACATTGGTAGACTGAAGGAGGTTGACTAGATGCCGCAGACACGACGCGGAGCTTACAGCTTACATAGTTAGTTTTTGGACAGTATTCTGGCCTCGTTAGTCGAGTTACATAAGTTACTCGACGAACTTCCTCAATAGTGTATTTTGGTAATGTAAATATGGAGTCTGATCTCCCATGTTTTTGAGGTTACAGTCTCCTAAGACTCGTACTGAAATCGTGGATGTTTATTTTATTAAGTATGCTTGGTTATGATTTAACTATTTGAGATATTATAAGTTTGGTGCATAGTATTGCAAAAAAAAAAAAATTATCCGCTACGAATATTGCATAATGTTAGATACATGTTAGGAACATTGCATCTTATATGTCATAAACGGGGGCAGGTAACCACGTGTTGCATGTCCCGACGCTTCAGATGTTCGTTTGATCTCAAGCGGAATCTGGGGGCGTCACAAACATCTATCTCATTGTTGACTATAACTATAGCGGAAAATAACAAGGGAGAATTGGTACCTACTAGAGAGACCATAGGTTGGAGGATGTGTGTAGACTATAGGAAATTAAATACCGCCTCTTGGAAAGACCATTTTTCCTTACCTTTCCTTGATAAGATTTTAGAAAAAGTGGTGGGGTATGAATATTATTATTTTTTAGATGGCTTCTCTAGCTATTATAAAATAGAAATTGCCCATGAGGAGCAAGAGAAGACTACCTTCACTTGTCCTTTTGAGACTTTTACCTTCAAGAGAATGCCATTTGGTCTATGCAATGCCCCGACCACTTTTCAAATATGCCTGTTAAGTATTTTTAGCGCCTTGATTGAGGACATTGTAGAGGTTTTTATGGATGATTTTTCAGTCTTTGGGAAAACATTTGATGCATGTTTGTCTAATTTACAAGTTGTCTTGAAAAGATATGAAGAAAAATAATTGCTGTTAAATTGAAAAAAAAAGCCACTTCATGGTGCAACAAGGTATAGTTTTGGGGCATATTGTATCCTCTCAGGGCATAAAGGTAGATAAAGCTAAAATAGACTTAATTTCAAATTTACCTACGCCTGAAGAATTAATAAAGAATTCTTTTATTTATGGAATTTCAAAGTATTTTAATAAAAAATTATTTTATTTATCAAATTTTTGTATTGGGCGCTTTCTTTAGAATAAAAGAAAATATTTTTAAGTCAAGGTTAAATAGTAGCACTCCGGCTCCTGAAAATTTTTAAAAGTGACTTTATTTTTAAACCTAGGGAGCAGAATGTTACAGAAACCAATGGTATGGTATATCTGGCTTCAATTAGAAGTGTAAAAATGGAAGACAAGGATTTTGGGCTGTGTTGGGCTTGTATGACTATTGGTGTAAGTCTTTTGGTTGTGGGCTTTTCGTGTGGGTCAATGAGTGGACCTTATGTCCAGATTTGAGGACTCATATAAGGCCTCAAAGATCTACCAAGGTTGGGTCAAATTGGCATGCCTTTCTAAGGTTGGGCCAAGGGCCTCTACCATACCAAGTTAGGCTCAAAGGCTTCATGCCCTCTTCATGTTTGGGCCTAATTTCTACGGTTTGTCAAGAAAGGCCGAAGCTTCTTAATTCCACATGGGTCTTGGCTTATGGCATCTATCCTTGCCCATCACATCCTTAGTGATTGAGGGACCTAGATAAAACACTATTGGGCTTTCTTCTAAATCCATCCATTCTTAGCCCTTTTAGCTTAGCCCACTAAGGATGCCAAGTGTCATTCCCTATTGGCTTCTTAGAAATAATCCAAAATAAAATACTAGAGATCTTCAATGATTCAAAATGTGATTCTCATGCAAAAATAATCTCCCAAAAAAAAAATAAAAAATTCAACAATAACAACTTACACTAACTAAGATTAAGGGAGCTAATGGTTTAAGTCCTAACGTGCGTTTTAGGCGGGTGTTACACCTCGGAATGGTAGAAGCTATGTTAGGAGCTATCTCTAACAAACTGGATGGTGATGAACTCTACCCTTTGGTTTAAGATGATTGAGAATGAGTCCGACCCCGACTGAAAGATAGAGTTAATAGTGATGTTCTTAGAGATGGTCCTATTAACTATGGAGCATATTAGAGAGATGTTTTGAACGACCTTTTTATGGAACCTTGTTGAAGTTGTCTATAATAAGGAGATTCTATCTCCCACTTTATGTCTGAAGTCATGCCTTATTACTATTTGGACCTCTTTTAGTAAGGCAACATTTATCTATGGTTACTTGAATTATTGGAATGTTTAGTTCATTTTGGCATGAGGTTTTATAAATAACCATTTTTTCACTGCAATTATTCATACTGCTAGTTGCACATTAGGATGCATTGCATATTATCTATCATGAACAGGGCTATGTAACCAAGTGTTGCATGTTTCGATACTCAAAGTCTCCTTTATATCCCAAGCAGAGGTTGGGAGTGTCACATCTATCATGAACGGAGGGCAAATACTCTTGTGTTGCATGTCCCGACGCTTCAGAATCTGTCCGATCACATGCAGAATCTAGGGGCGTCACAGGTTATAGATGCAATTTCGGATAATGTGTGGACAAATTTGCAAATATAGGTTTTTGTATAGTAAAACTTTGTAATTTATAACTTCAAGTATATCTCCTTTTTCAGCCACACCACCCATAGAACCCAAAAATTTTGTAAGTTAGCCTCTAACTTACTCTTAGATAATGTTTATATGACTTTGTATAAACACTACCTTCATGCTATAAATGTTATGTGATCATGAAATGCCATGTGATACATGATGAGCATCCGATCATTTACATGACATGTGTTGATTATTTATTAATTTTGTATAAACATGTACTATTAAGCATAATTTATAAAAAATATGTCATTTTTTCATTAAGAATATTCCATATCATGAAAAAGTGGGGCAAAATTTTTACAAGTTACCATTTTCATTGCGATTTAATGCATACTACTAGAAGCATGCTAGGTTGCATCACATATTATTTGTCATGAATAGGGATATGTTGCTGTGTGTTACATGTTCTATACTCCAAGTCTTCGATTCATCCCAAGCAGAGGTTGGGGGCATCACAACTTCTCAGATGGAGTGTGGACTTTTGTATACGTTGCTGACACTTCTCTGAACTCTTTTGTGTTATCCTAGAAAGTTCTCATGTCTGGTTGTGTCAGTAGTTGTCTGTAGCTCCTCTTTGGTGTGTGATCCTCTCTCACCCTAGGCGGGTAGCTTGTAACTCGCTTGAGCTCATCATTCCCTTTATAGCTGCACTCGGTCTCTCCTACTGTTAGTTCCTAAGACCATTGGAGCGTTTCTCGTCTTTGCCTTTGTGACGCCCTCAAATTCCTCTAGGGATTTGACAGAACTTGAAGTGTCAAGACATGCAATACATTATTACTTGCCCTCATACATGACAAAATAGGATGCAATGCACCTAACATGCATCTAGCAATATGCAATATTCGCAACAAATAATTTTTTTCTTTCAGTAATACTATATACCAGAAGTAATATATCCCAAAACATAAACATGCTTCATAAAATTTACGTTATAACTAGTATCCAAAAAGTTATAGTACTTGTCCAATGGTTCTGTAACATAACGAGTATTGGAGATAGCGCTCAAATACTATAGTCTGGAAATAAAAATTATTGTACTTAGGGGTGAAAATCGACTCATTCGGCAAGATTTTTGGGCAAAATTGACACCAACCAATGAGAGAAAATAGGGAGGAGCAACTGACCATACCGGTCGATGGGGAGGAGAAACATCGGCCGTATAGACTTAGGCAATTCTTTGGCAGTTCACGGTTGGTTCTCGGTCCCCTTAGTGGCGATGGTCATCTGAGAGACTAGAGAGAGAGTGTGTTGTAGAGGAGAGAGAAGCTGAGAAGTGAATCGAGGAAGAAGAAGGGAAGGAAGAATATGATTTAATTTTGAAACTTTAAACCTAGCATTGTTCCTACTTAATTTTTTTTTTCAATACATTATGAATAAAACTTTGGACAAGGTCGAAACTTTAATACTAAATTGTGTCATTTTAGTTGTGTTTAAAACACAACTACAAGCATAAAACGACACCGTTCCATTTAAACTTAAGTGGAACAATGTCATTTTAAGTACAATATATATATAAAATATATTTGTTTTAATCGGCCAATTCAGCGGTTTGAATAAGGTACAAACTGGAACCAAACTGGCCGATATCGATTTTCTCTATTTGTTGTTACATGCCGATTGATTCTCCATCGGTTTCGGCTAGTTTCTAACTCCAGTGGCCAATCTTCGTCTGCATAGGTTAGTCTAGCCGATTCCTATACAGCCCTAATTGTACTAACTCGTTGAGCCGTTCATGTAACTCAACTATCATATCCAAAATGACATCCAGAAAATGGGGGTTAGGCTCCATCAAGTCTTTATTTGCTCCACATTCTATTAGACCTCGTCCAATCTCCTATGCGTGGGTTCTCCAGATCTTAGCACATCATTTACCATTTGGGGGAGGGGGAAGAATTATAGTTGGGACAACCAAGTGAGATTTGATTACGAATTTCAGCAAGTTAGCAGATAACTTAGCATACAGGTTAAAGATGCATGCATGACAATAAAAGCATGGATGCATACATGATCATAAATAAGTTTGACGTGACTTGAGCTGACATGATAAAGATTGAAATGATGTGAACTAAACGTGACATGAAGCTGGATGTGAAATTGAACATAAATTCAACTTAAAAAAATGTGAACTAAACTAAGACTGAACATGAACTGAACTAAACTAAATGTGGACTGAACTAAATTGGAAATGCTAGCTTGTGTAACTGAAATTATTCATTTTGATTTAGAAAATTGGAGTACTCAGGTAGCTCCTACACCTTCATCATGAGTATCCTTTTTGTATTTATGATAGATTATATTCATTCATCGTAGTGTTGGACACATATGCATTGATTGCAGTACCAAGTAGATCATATATTCCTTTATTGTTGTATAAATGAACTAATAATAAGAATTAGAATTGAACGTGAATTAATAATGCATGAAACTGAAACTTGAAATTGACTTGAAAAATGTGAAAATATTGTTTTTGAGACACACTCTATACTTGACACATGACATGACATGACATGAAATGAAAGGACAGATGACCAGACAGGTAATGTGACATATACGTGAGATGAATGACATGGCATAACATGAAACAAATAAATATTTTGTGACATGGTATAACATTACGTGACATGTTATAACGTGTAATAGATAACATTACGTAATATGGCATAACATGTAACAAATAACATTACGTGACAAGTTTTTTGTATAACAAATAAATATTACATGACATAAAATATTATGTGACAGATACATGATGTGATAGAATATAACATGCGTAACATACATACATGATGTAGCATGACATATAGGATAACATAAGTACATAAACCATACTTCCCTAACCAACATACATACACAGTAACTTGATATTAAGTTAGAAGCTAACTTACAGTGATCGTTGTGTTATGGGGCTAAAGCATGAAACACGAGAAAAAGTAAATATGGATTCTAAAAGTTAGAAACTTTATCACTGATAATTGGAAATATGAAAAATGCTAACTTAGAGTAAAATTACCATTTTACCCTCTACATTTGAAAAAAGGACCATTTTACCCTTTAAATGTGGAAAAATGACCATTTTACTCTCTACATGTGGAAAAATAACCATTTTACTCATAACTTAATGATTTCACATCCTAACTCTAAAAATTACCCAACTTTAGATTCCTCATGTCAATTTTGTCCTAAACTCAAATATCAACTTAAAAAAAATTTAAACCAAACACAACTATGAAAAACTGCATAGGGCCGAAACTTCCAAAGGCCAAAACTCTTATTTTTTTGCAACTTCTTCCAACTTTAAAACTCATGATCAAACCAAAATTTTGCAACAAAGATTCTCCTATCCTAAGTTTAAAACGTACTTACAATATACAAAAAAAAATATACTACTCATCAACACAAAACCTTTTAATAAAAAGATCCAAACTTTTTAACTAAAATACAAACCCTTGAATCCCAAGGTTTGACCTATTTCAAAACATATCAAAGAACTACAAAAATCCAAATATTTCTTCTAAAACATTCATAACACATTCCTAAGAACTAAAATGCTTTGAATCATCACATAAAAGTCACCAAAAATCACAAAACATCACTTGAAGCGGCACCATACTTAGTCCAAAAACAAAAATTTTCTCTCAACTAGCTTTGATTAAACACTTGCTCTGTGGCATAAAATGATAAGATCTTCAAACCAAAATATTACGTAGTTTAAAAATGTGCCCTAAAGCAGATCCAAGCATTAAACTTAAAAATCACATGGCTAAAAATAACCCAAAATATAGATTTAGAAAACATCAAACTTATGACCAAACTGAGTATTCTCTTTCATACAAATTCATATATTTGAAACTAATACAAAAAATCTTCAAAATAACATCCTAACATCTAGGTAAGAGGCCTAGGATCACCAAATAAATATAGAAAAGCCATTGGATTAAGATTAAACTACAAAAGACCCAAACTTTCTTAAAACAGAAACTGTTTTTCCTCTTCCAATTTCTAAGTTACTAGATCTAAGAAAATATTTGATAAAAAAACTTTAATCAAGTGACAAATATTCAACAAGAATTCATATAGACATATTGAAAACACTCCATAAAAATCTCAGGCCAAGATTTGTCCATTAGCTTGGTCAGAAACTCCAAAATACAACACACTCTTAAAATTATCGCCGAGAATGAACTTTCTATGGTTAATATAACTTTTGACCAACCAAATGATCATGAGATAAAACAAACAAGATACTCACATAAACTAGACTCAAAGATGAACAATTTTTATGAAGGAATTATTGTGAGAAAATATCTACAAGTCAACCAACATCATGCAAAATATCTTAGAAACTTGCCTGAGAGATCCCCTAAGTGTTTCTCTCCAAGAATGGGAATGAGAAGTGGTGAAGTGAATGAAAGGTTGCCTTGCACGTCTATTAGACTTCTGGAGGGTGATGTATGGACTTGAATGACACTTTGATGGGTGGTGCTTATGTCACAAAGGGTGAAAAATAGTGAGGGGGAGTGGGCTGTTGCTGCTGCCTTATAGAAGGGAAGTAGTGAGGTGGATTTTTCTCTCAGATCAAGGGACTATTTGGGGCTGCCATGGACAGAGAACTTCCTCAAGAAGATTTTCCAAGGTGGCCAAAATTCGTGGGTTTTAATGGGCCTTAACCAAGTGGGCTTCATTTAGAGTTTAAAGAGGGTTTGGTTAGGGTTTTGGGATGCTATCAAACCCAAATCTAGTTTTTCTTGGCCCAATTAAATTTCTAAGGTTTAAAATGTTGGATAAATATGTCATAACATGAATTTGAGAAATTAATAGCATGTGAAAGTAATTTAATCGAGTGATTAAACATAATGCTAGAAATTGGATCAAATAGGATTTGAAGGCCAACTTTAGGATTTGGAAAAACTGTTTAGGATTTCGGTTTCAACCAAGTTTTTAAGGTTTTAATTGGATTAAAAATTTTTAGAGTTTCACTAGGGTTGAAACCCTCTTTGGATTTTGTTTTGGCACAATTTGGATGGTTGGATGAAATAGGGTTTTGATTAGGTGGCATGATCTCATACTTTGATTCATTCACAATCCATCTCATGGTTCCTCTTGGTGCCAAGTGTCCAAATAAAACTTCTCTAATCTAATTTGGATATTCCACACTGTGATTTTGAAAACATTACACTTGGTGCTATTATTGAGGTTACTATTCATTTCAGGAAACTTTACCTTGAAAAATTCTAAATATCGATACTAACCTAACTATGCAATTTTTTTTTTTTTTATTATCAAAATTTAACCTGGAAGTACCTCAAAATAAGAAAAACGCGTTTTCAAATAAGCGTATCGTCCGAAAAATGAAAATGAGATCATTGCACCATAAAATCCTAAATAATCAACTGAGTCAAATGGTGCATACCATATCACATTCTGACTTCTAACTATCTCAAATAAATAAAAATCGTACTTCTGGTACCATAGTGAGTGATAACACTGACTATACTGACATATTAAAACCTACGCGATTGGTCGAATCGTGAAAACTTTTGTAGTTTTCACGAGGTTTCTAAAACCTATAAAAATTCTATCATTGAATTTCTAGTTGGCTGTTACAGTCTTTCCTTCAACTCTATGAATGGTCTATCCCTTTTCGTTTTAGGTTGGGCCCTCACAACTCCCTTGGTTCACACCACACCCAACTCACTTCACAAGTCACACATTCGGCCACCACCATCAAGCATTCCTATGCCATGCATCACCCCACTTTATAGGTAACTTCCTCTTATCTTTCTATCACACCATCATACACACATGTAGGTCATGGGTAAACCACCTTTACCTGAGCACTTACACACACATATGTTACGGGTTGATCACTATATACCTTAGCACATCACCACCTACAACCACTGTGACGCACCCAGCCCCCGTTTGGGATTGGATGATGACAGAAGCGTCGAAACATGTAACTCAATGCTACATCCCCCCGTACATGACAGTTAAGATGCAATGTACCTATGATATGAACCCGCGGAATTGGAATCCCTTGAACCCACAATCAATTTGAAAACTCACACAAGAAAGCCAAAATCAAGTCAATGGAAGAACCTAGACCCGTTGAGAACTCGTTTCAAGAATCTAGATTATATTAAAATCTAGACCCATTGAAGAACTCGTCTCAAAAACTCAGATTACATGGAGGAACGCCACAAAAGTTGTGATTTACCTTTGATAAGTTTAAAAGTTCAATAAGAATAAGAGGAGTAAACTCAACTCACAATGAAAATTTAATATTGTTTAAGGAGCTTGTGTTGGGCAACCACATGCTTAAATACCATTCCCAAAACATTATAAAACCGTAAACTAAAATTTGTGAACCTTTCTCTCAAAAATGCCCCTTGACTGAAAATAAACCCCCTAGAAACACTATGGTCGGTGCCCCTCCTTGACGCTTAACATAAAACCCTAGTTTTTGCTTAACCTAACTTTCCAAATAAACCCTTGGCCAAAATACAAGGCCTTCCTAAAAATCCTAATTCATAAGAAATAAGACATATGTAGGCCAAGCATCCTCATGCCACTTAATCAAAACTAATAAAATAAATCCTTTAAACAAGGCCCAAACAATAACTCTAAGTCATGTCTTCCACAATTTGTATCAAGTGGATTAAAACTAGTTTTCATTCCTTTAAACCCATCTTGAGTGTAGGGCTCTTGCTAGCTTCATCCCAAGTGGATTGCACCAATTTTTGCATTGCTTCTTTGATTTTCTTGGCTCTTGATCTTGTAATTGGCCCATCTGAAACTTGCAAAGGATCTTTAAGGGTAGGCTCATCTTGGTTCCCATCAACCTAATGATCTAACAATATGCAATAAATCGTAATGGAAAAATTCTCTTAAGCTAAGTAAGATTGGTGGCCAATATAATAACATGGTAACATAGCTTAATTATCCCGAAAGATTTAATTTCCATTCAAGTACTCCCAAAATAAATATTGTTTTGAAAATCTCACAAAAACAAAGAGACCATCAAAATAAATCATAGATCCCTATCATTTCTTTCCCGACAACAAATTCCACAATCTCTTTCAAAATAAAACCCTACAAGGTCTTCCTTATTTATCCTTGTCCTTATTCATTATCCTTCTTAGCTCTTCAAAGAGCTGTAAAACTTTTGTAATAAACTGATTAGTGGCTTCTAGCTTGTCCACTAGGGATGGCTCTAATGAGCTCTCAAGGCTCTTAAGGGCCTCCTTGACTATCCAGGGAGCTAGGACTCTTGAGTTTTCCCATGATCGGTCTCTTGCTGTCTTGTAACAACTTCAACCATTCTAGGTGGGGAATGGTAGGGGAAACTACCATAGTGTGATTTTGAAAAATCTTAGTAAGTAAATACACAACATACAACTGATAACTTAGGCATATAAGGGCAAACCATACATGAATGTATGGACATGTATTTTGACATAAAACTTGACTTATGCAACTTTGACTTTTCAAAAACAACAAATAATGGAATTTTTTTTTCCTTTCAATAAAACATGTTTTCCATCTTTTTGTCTTGATCCATAAACATGTAACATATCTTTGAGCTCATTTCCTTATTAGTTCACATAACATATAGTTAGATACCTCACAGCTCCCTTATGCACTGTGTGTTCTCTGCAAGTTACTGCATCAACCAATGGCCCACTTGATTGTTGTGACCATGTCGTAATCTTTTAACTTATTTTGCAATTTGCATATTTCACCTTCACTAAATATAACACATGTGAGGCACCCACTAGTTTTAGGTGCTACCCTGCTCTAGTATCCTTTCCACAAGGATCCATCTGAGATCCGCCGATGGTACTTTGTTGACCTAGGGTCTATCACTCTATTATAAACAATCTTGAGTGGACAAAAGAGTTTAACTAGGATATTTTCCTGTTCAAGCATTTGGGGTCGTTATAAAGCATATACAAACTCTTTTCTTTGAAAATACTTGTAACGCCTGTCCTTATGGTAGGTCCTTTTCATATTCGATTTTGATAAAAATCGACGGGAATTACTATTCCTTTTAAAATCCTTTTCCATCCATACTAGGATACAAAATAATATTTTATAAACACTGAGAGGAATTAAGATAGATTATTATTTTATAAACTAAAGTTTATAAAATAATATTTCTTCATCATTATTTAAAATGATAAAGTATCGTTAATTATTCAAAGAGGATAAAACCATTTAATTTAAATAAGAGTTTTCAACGTAAAATTAAACCTCTTAATATTTTAAACAACTAAAATATTTAATCTAAGTAATTATCCACAATTATAATATTTTCAGAGCTCATTAAAATATTATAATTGTGTTACTTTAAAAGCAAGTTTATCTAATAATACTAGAAATATCTCCTATAGATATTTCCATGATATTTAACATATCCGTAAGCTTTAAAATATCTATCTTACTTTGAAACCCGATAAATAACTTTCAGAACACGTCATCGAGGTACAACACTAAGGATAAGGCTCAGCGTGTAGATCGAAGCTCGGCACGTAGAACGAGTCTCGGCATGTTGACCAAAGTCTGACACGTAGATCGAGGCTCATACGTAAAAAAGAAGAAAGAATGAGTGGATATCACAACTTTGTAACTCATATTCATGTGACATGAGACTTGTAACAAACTTTCTTTCCATAGACCTTATGAACATATGAATGCCATGAATCATTCAACCATGAAGTCAAATGTTGAACATCTCATGTTACGGCTTGAAAATATTAGAACATTTGAATACTCATTTCACAATATGTACAAAACACTCATCGTATACCAAGTGAAAGAACATTATTCAAATCCAAACATATTCATATAAACATGGCCGAATCATCAAACTTATAAAAGCATGTTATAACCAACAATTTGAACCAAGAGAATCTGAAACCATCATCATCAAATAAGCATGGCAAGATCATCATGTGAATCCTATTACAATCAATAAGTTATCATCAACAACA
The DNA here is from genome assembly GCA_011037825.1 of Carya cathayensis. Classification (NCBI taxonomy): domain Eukaryota; kingdom Viridiplantae; phylum Streptophyta; class Magnoliopsida; order Fagales; family Juglandaceae; genus Carya; species Carya cathayensis. The sequence goes on from QGSO01000823.1 coordinate 38,359, forward strand.
AGCATAGACAATAGCAACAAGAAATGCAAAGTTCACACAACATATATACAAATATTATCTAAGGTAGGTTGAGAGTCTACTTACAAAAATCCAATGCAATATAACATGATCAAGAAAGCTGTAAAAAGATTCGTTTAACTAATTAGAAACAGGCAATCATAACCCTAATTCGGCTTGCGTGGAGTCGCTTGGGTTTTTCTTGCTCATGGAGGCTGTAACAGCCAGCTAGAAATCTAGTAGTGGAATTTTTATAGGATTTAGGAATCTCCTGAAAACCCTATAAGTTTTTATGAATTGACTAATCACATAAGTTTTAGTCTGTCAGCATAGTCAGTATTATCACTCACTATAATGGCATAAATTTAATTTTATTTATTTGAGATAGTTAGAAGTGTTAGAATGTGTTAAGGTCTACGTTGTTAGACTCAATTAATTATTTAGGATTTTATAGCGCAATAATCATATTTTTAGTTTTGGAAAGTTACACTCTTTCAAAAATGTGTTTTTGTTTTTTTGAGGCACTTCGGGGTGGAATTTTGAAAAACAAATTGAATGGTAGGTTTGTAAAAATATTTAGGACTTTCTAGTGCAAAATTTTATTTTTCACCTTCTGGGTGTGAATAGTAACCTCAATACTATCACCTAGCTCAGTGTTTTCAAAAGCACAGTATGGAATATCCAAATTAGTTAGAGAATTTTTATTTGGACACTTAACAAAATCTTAGCCATACTTGGTGAATAGTATTAGACACTTGGCAATGTACGGATCCATTAGATGGATTTGTGAGGGAAATTAGGGTGTGAGATCATACCACCTAAGCAAAATCCTATTATTTCGTCTATTCAACCAAATTGTGCCAGACCAAAGAAGGTTTCAATCCTAGTGAAACCCTAAATGGTTGGAATCCAATTCAAGCCCCAAAAGTTTGGTTGAAATTGAAACCCTAAACGGTTTTTCCAAACCCTAAAGTTGGCCTCTAAACCCTTTTTTATCTGATTTCTAGCATTGTATTTAATCAATTGATTAAATCACTTCAACATGCTATTAATTCAACAAATACTTGTTATGACATTATTATCCAACATTTTCAACCTTGAAAATTTGATTGGGTCAAGAAAAATTAGATTTTGGTTTGATAGTATTACAAACCCTAACCAAACCCCCTTTAAACCCCAAATTGAAGCCCACTTGGTTGAGGCCGACCAAGGCCCACAAATTTGGCCATGCCTTCCCCCTTTAGAGGTCTAAAGTTGTGTAAGACACATTTCACTTCTGTTTGTCACTTATTCACCCCATTCTTTGAGGGAAACCCAAAAAAGCTCTCTCATGCATATTTCTAGGCCTTTTTAAGTGGTGATTTTTGACCCTTTGTAAGTTTTTTCACACAATGAATCCTTCATAAAAATTGTTCTTCTTTGAGTGTAGTTTTTGTGGTATCTTATTTTTCTCATTATATGGTCATTAGTTTGGTCATAAGTATTTTTAACCATGGAAATGTTATTTTGGGTGTGAAACTGGAGAGTATGTTATGCTTTGAAATTTTTGACCAAGTTAATGGATATATCTTGGTCCAAAAAATTTATGGAGTGTTTTTAGCATGGTGTATGATGTTCATTGAGGTTTTGTTACATGACTAAAGTTTTTAATGATATATTTTTGTAGATTTAGAAACTTGGAAATTGGAAGTGGAAAAACAGTTTTTTTGTTTCGAGAAAGTCTGAATATTTCATTGTTTGATCTTACTCCAAAGGTTTTGATATTTTTATGTGGTGATCCTAAGTCTCTTATTTTCATTTTAGGATATTATTTTGAAAATATTTAGTATTATTTTAAAAAATATGGTTTTTCTATGCAAGAGGATTTCGGTTAGGCCTAAAATTTGATGTTTTTGGGTTAGATCCATGTTCTATTGACTTTTAGCCATGTGATTTTAAGTTTGATGGTTGGATATTCTTTAGGACACATTTTTAAACCATGTGATTTTTTAGTTTGAAGGTCTCATCTTTTTAAGCCATGGATCAAGAGATTGATCAAAATTAGTTGAGAAAAAATTTTTATTTTTGGACTAAGTGTAAAACCAAAAACTCAAAGTGTTGTTTTGTAATTTTTGGGTACTTTTTTTTATGATTTAAAATATGGTTGATCTTAGAATTATGTTATGAATATGTTAGAAGTAAGATTTGATTTTTTGGAATTCTTAAAGATGTTTTGATTAAAGTCAAAAGTTGTGATTCAAGGGTTTGTTTTTTGTTAAAAATTTTGGTCTTTTTACAAAAGGTTTGGTATTGATGATTAGCTTTTTCTTAATGGACATTTTAAGCATGCTTTTAAACTTAGGATAGAATGATCTTTGTTGCAAAATTTTGGTTTAATCAAGAGTTTTGAAGTTTAATCAAGATCTTTCATTTAACGTGAACTTGAAACATAATATGAATGTGAATTTGAGCATAACATAAACCTGAAATACATGAACTTGGAATCTTGTTTGATAAACTGAACTTGGGCATGAACGTGACATAACTGAACATGAACTTAACGTGAACTTAAAACATAATATGAATGTGAACTTGAACATAACATGAATGTGAAATACATGAACTTGGAATTTTGTTCAATAAATTGAACTTGAGCATGAACGTGACATAACTGAAACTGAACATGAACTGAACATAAACTTGAAACATAACATGAATGTGAACTTGAACATAACATGAACGTGAACTTGAATTGAAACTTAACTTAACATGAACTTGATCTGAGTTCTGACAATCAAAATGATTTCGCCAGCAGTTTCGTCAGGAATAATGAACAATCAGAATGATTCCGCCAACGTATTCCATTGGAGATACTTAGACAATCAAAATGATTCCATCATGAGTATTTTAAATCACGTACCCTAACAATCAAAATGATTACACCAGGAATATCTAGTAATACTCTTCTTTTTTTTGAAAAGAAACAATTCATTTCCTTAACAAGACATTACAGACATTTCACTTCTTACAATTTGTTGAATACAAACTGGCGTAAGTTTAAGTTCTAACAAATCATCAGAAAGTGTGAGAGCATTTCTGGCCAAAGTATGGGCTGCTTTGTTGCCTTCCCTCCTCGTGTGAACTGCTGACCAGTTAGCAAAGGTGTTCAGCTCCCTCTTGGCATCTTCCACTATCAATCCACCATAACTACAGTCGAGAGAGCTGCCACTAAGAAGCCTGATGACTTGTAAAGCATCTCCCTCGACTACCAGATTAGAAATACCAATATCCCTACAAAAAGCGACACTCATCATTAAGGCATACGCTTCCCCACTGAATGGATTCAAATTTAGCTCCCTCCTGGCCTGAAGAGTACCGATGCTTCTTCCCAGGTTATCTCTCAAAATGGCACCAATCCCCACTAGTCCCCTAGCAGTATTAAGGGCTGCATCCCAGTTCAACTTGTAGTAACCTGCAGGGGGTTGGAGCCAGACACTAGCTGACCCCTCACCATGACTGGTTGGACAAGAGCCTGGGTGGTCCTGGCTGGATTTGTAAGCCTTTATTTCACCAAAGGCTTTGCTTAGAATCTTGTTTGGGTGCATGAAACCTTTCCCATGAATGAATCCATTTCTTCTGGTCCATAGAAGTCGACAACATGACTTGAATGTAACTTGAAAGACATGACTTACTTGCGATAGAAATATTTCGTAGCATGACATAACATGTAACAGACAACCAGAAATACTTGTTATGTTCAAGTTCATGTTAATGTTATGTTTAAGTTCACGTTAATGTCAAGTCTCAAGTTCACGTTTATGCTATGTCATGTCAAGTTAAGTTTTAATTTCAAGCCTATGTCATGTTAAGTTTCAAGTTCAGTTCACGTTTCGGTTCAAGTTATGTCAGCTCATGTCATGTTATGTCAAGTTATGTTATTCTTATTATTTTATGTTATATTATCTCAAGTTATGTTATGCTTATTATTTTCATGTCATGTTATGTTATGTTTATTATTGACTTTGATTGTGCATTCATGTCTTTATTGCCATGCATGCATCATTAACCTCTATGGGAGTTTTCTGTTAACTTGCTGAGATTTGTAATTAAATCTCACTGTGTTAGTCTCAACTATCATTCATCCCGAATGGTAGGCGTTGTGCCAAGACCAAAGCAGAGAGTGGACACTGGCAGATTGAAAGTGGTTACTAGATGCCACAGACGCGATGCTGAGCTTATAACCTCCATAGGTAGGTTTTTGGATAGTATTTTGGCATCGTTAGTCTAGTTACACGAGTTATTCAACGAACTAGCTCAATAGTATATTTTGGTAATGTAATTATGGAGTCTGGTCTCTATTGTTTTGAGATTACAGTCTTTTGAGACCCATACTGTAATCGTGTTATGCATGGATTATGTTTTAACTATTTGAAATATTATAAGTTTGGTGCATACTATTGCTAAAAAAAAAATTATCCGCTATGAATATTGCATAATACTAGATGTTTGTATCTTATATGTCATGAATAGGAGTAAGTAATTTTGTGTTGCATGTCCCAACACTTTAGATGTCTGTCTAATCCCAATCAAAAATCTAGGGGCTTCATAAAGGTAGTCCAAGCATTCAGCCTAGAGGCCCTTGGTCAAAAGGTGCTTGTGTCTTCCCTTGACCTTGGTTAGGTTTTGGGCATGTGAGTGTGTGCATGGCATATGTAGAGGTGTAATGGGTCTAGTTTTGGACAAAATTTAGGACTGAACCTGTATACACTGGTTCTGCAATTTTCAAAACTGATTACACACCGGTTACTCAACTAATTTGGTACCTCCCGTTTTATTGGTTTACGGTTCGGTTCGGTTTTTCGATTTTATTAAAATGAAAATTTCTCATTAAAAAAATCTGTTTATAAAACAAAAAGTTTCTTTAAAAATATCTATTTTCTTAAAAATTTGTTACTATTTACAAAAATTTGCTATGTAAAAAAATTTTTGCTATAAAAAATCTACTTAATAAAAACAATCCGCAATGTAAAAAAAAATTTGCTTAAAAAATTGCTATAAAACAAAAATATATAATATATTATTATAATAAACATGACTTTAATGGGCCAGTAAGGAAAATAGATATTAATAAATGACTTTTATCGTAGCACATAATCAGAGGTTTATCTAAAAGAGTCAAATTTTTCCCGTAGATGATGCTTCGGGTTGTCTCTAGAGGGAGTAAAAATTCGATTTATACAAATTATGACATGCCCAGTGGCATGTGTAGAGTATTTAAAAATAACAAAGACATTTTTTATAAAGAAGGAAAAGAAGATCAAAGATTAGAGGCATTACACAATTGTTGAGACCCCTTACCGAAAAAGTGCTATAATATAAAATAAAAATATATAATAAAAATTTTATTTATATTATTATTATATATAAATTATATATAATATAAAAAATATTAAATATAATATTTAAAAAATTAATTTAAATATATATTATAGCGAACCGGTCTTAAAAATCATGGAATCGGATCGGTTTCGGCCGGTTTTGTTATTTTAGAAACCGGTTCCGAATCGGATCGGTTCCACAGGTATAGTCTGGTCTGGACTGGTTTTCCAGTTAAAATTTAGACCCCTAGGCATAGGTGTGATGTGCATGTCGTGTATCATGGCCGAGATCCCTTGAAAAAATTACAACTTCTAGTTTTCGGCCTTCCCCTTAAGGAAAACCCTAGTTTCTTCCAAGAAAACTTCTAAGAGTAAGATCAAATGTTTGTGTGTGGTGGTAGTGTCTCCCTTGAAATCAAGCCCTGGAGACCCCATCACCCCTTGTGTTTGAGCATGTATGTGTGTATGGGTAGTGGGAGTTAGGGTTGTACCATGCAGTTCCTCTTTTGATAATGTGGCTCCTACCTTCTTTTCTTGCTCGTGACTAGGGAGAAGAGAAATGAGAATGAAGTTTGTTTGAAGAGAAAGTGTGGGAAAGTATGCTTGGAAAGGTGAGAAAGTGAAGAGACAAGTCTCTTTTAGGTTGGTTGTGTAAGAGAGAGTGGAGAGATGCAAGTGAAAAACTGAAATGGCACCAAAAGAAAGGACCCTTGGATGTTGGCCTCTACCCCTTTTATATGTTCCCTCAATTTCCACACAAGTCCCTCACTGGGTGCTAAAGATCCTATGCATATGCTCCACGGGGCTACCTCTTTTCCTTTGGCCGAAACCCTTGATTTCCCTCATGATCATTGCCTTGCTTTGGGAAAACCAAAAGTCCTTATGACATGTGGCGTGTTCATGCTCAAAACCCAAGCCCTAGAATCCATTTGGTGTCCCTCTTGTGCGTCCAGGTTCAATGAACCTCTTGGGCATATGTCTTTTTACCCTAAATCATCATTGAAGAGTGGGTGTGTGCATGCTTGCCAAGTGGCAAGTGCACACGCTAGCCCTAGCTGCCCATTTCTTCTCTCTCTTCCAAAAATCCCACAAAGATTTCCTTCTAGAATCTCGGGTGTGTGTACGTGTGGCCTTTTGCAAGCAACCCTTCCTCTTCCTAATCATTTCTTCATTCTAGAATAGCCCTAACCCTAGTGTATGCATGACACTTGACAAAAAGATTGGTTGGTCTTCCTTAGGTAGGCGTGAAACACACTTGGCCAAACACTAGGAGCTTCTTGGAAACATGTACTTAACCCTTTGGCATTCCCCATGCGCCACTTCCCCATGTTTAATGATTCAAAGCATGGTTGTTCTTAGAAATATGTTATAAATATGTTAGAAGTAAGATTTTGATTTTTTTGGAATTCATAGAGATACTTTGAAATAGATCATCAAACCTTCTGATTCATTTTAGTTAAAAAGTTTAGATCTTTTTACTAAAAAGTTTTATGTTGATGATTAGTTTGTTGAATGTTTTAAGTATATTTTAAACTAAGGATAGGAAGATCTTTGTTGCATAATTTTGGTTTGATCATGAGTTTTGAAATTGGAAGAATTGCAACAAAATTCAAAGAGAAATAGTATAAGGATGTTTCGACCCTATGAGGTTTTCCATAGTTGTGATTTATTTTAAATTTTTCTAAGTTGATATTTGAGTTTAGGATGAAATTTACAATTGGAATGTAAATTTTTATAATTTTTGGAGTTAGGATGTGAAATCTTTAAGTTAAAGATAAAATAATCATTCTTCACATGTAGAGGGTAAAATAGTCATTTTATTCTAAGTTACGAATTTTTCAAATTTCTAATTGTTAGTTATGAAGTTTCTAACTTTTACAATTACTATTTATAGTTTCTCATGTTCGCCCTTGTTTTTTTTATAAAACACAACGATTAAGGTAAGTTAGTTTTTAACTTACTATCAAGAGATAAAAATGTGAAGGAAATCAAGGTGTAAAATCATATTACTTAAGAAAAATCTTATTCTATCCAATCATACATTTTGTGATAAAACAAAGAGGGTATGAACCCTAGTGAAACTCTAAATAGTTAGAATCCAATTGAAACCCCAAAATTTGGATAGAAACCGAAATTCTAAGTGGTTTTCCCAAACCCTGAACTTGGTTTCCAAACCCTAAACAAAATCAATTTCTAGTATAATAATTAATCACTTGATTAAATCACTTTCACATGCTATTAATCGATCAAATTCATGTTATGACTTCATTATTCAACATTTTAAACATTGGAAGTTTGATTGAGCCAAGAAAAACTGGATTTGGGCTTGATAGCATCTCAAACCCTAACCAAACCCTCTTTAAACTTCAAATTGAAGCCTATTTGTTTAAGGCCCATGAATTTTAGCCACATTGGCAAAAATTCTTGAGGAAGTTTCCACCCACTCATGATAGACCAACCTTTGCCCTTAACAACTCCAAATGGTCACTTGATGTGAGAGAGAAATACACCTCACCACTTCTGTAACACCTTGCTCTCTAAGGTTAATAATAAAGTCACTTTTAAAAATTCTCGAAAGCCGGAGTACTACTACTGAACCATAACTTAAAAATATTTTCTTTTATTCTAAAGGAAGCACTAGGTATAAAGATTCTATAAATAAAATTATTCTTTATTAGAATATTGAGATCATAAAAGAGAGGTGCACCAAAGCATTTATTAAAATTTTTCGAAATCTGTGCCATAAAAACATAAATTAAAATCTATGCACATAATCCAAGCCACTGTCACGACTCCCTAGACTAAGTTATGTCCTGCAGCTCTATTATCATAATTATCCTAACCTGAGGTGGTTTAAAAACATAATGTGATAACCCAAAGCTAGTAGAGCATGGGTCATAACTTTATTTTTATAGGCTATAGCATTTTAGGGCCTTAGCGTCTTGAGTGAAGAAGAGGTATTGGAAATTTAATTGTGTATTTGAGCCCAAAAGAAAAGCTAGCCCAAAAATTCTAGAGTAAAATTAAGCCCTCAAGGAAAATCCAAGCCCAATTGGATTTTTAGCCCAAGATTCAAACCCTAATCACTAGTGCCATGTGTCACACAGGGAGAGCTATGTACCTAGTCTTGATATTGGGCAAAGGGGGAGAAATAAGAGTGTTGGGAAGCCAAGGGAAGGCTTGCATGCCTAACCCTAGTAGTTATGCAAGGATGTTTCTAGAAGAGTGAAATGATGAGATGCATAGGAGAGGCCAAAGGCCACTCGGCCAACACACATACACCCATTTTTCATGCCACTTGGCAATTGTTTGAAGTCCCAAGGAGATCCTCTAGGGAAGTGGTGCCTAGGGTAAGCAAAATGAGTCTCTTTCCGATGGATTTACATAGGAAAACCCAAGGGACAAGAAGAATTTTATATTTTCCTCCTACCACACTCCCACCCATGTGCTTTTCTCAAAGTTCGCCAGTTGTCATGCTAGGGTTACAAGAATAAGTTTTGGAAAGTGGAAGGTCAGGAATATGCATAGAAGAGGAAAGATCATCTTGGGGAGAAGAGATAGAGGAGCAGCACCTAGAAGACACCACAAGCCCAAGTCGTGTGGCATCCATGCAACACCTTATTTTGGAAGAGGAAGAGACTTATGGATGGTTTTACCTAATTTCCCTAAGGATCATTGCACCTAGACTCATATGAGAGGGGCATTTGAGGCATTTGCCCAAGAGGGGAAGAACCCCACACGCCACCCACAAGCCTTGGTCATTCCCAAGGCAATCTCATGATGGAAACTCAAGAGGCATGGACGGCCAAAGGGGAAGGAAGAAAGGCAAGCCACTTGTCCTTCATGCATTGGGTCTCAAGTAACCAATAAGGTTTTGTGGGAGAGTTCTATATAAAGGGAGACGTGCCACACTCCTAAGGGCTTTTCTTTTTGTCATTTTCGTATCTCTCATGTTTTCACTCTCTTTATATTCACTTACACAACCACTCAAGGGATTTCTCATTTTCTCACACTTTCCTTTCAACCAAACAAGGGAAACTACTTCTAAGAGGAGATTTCGGCTTTAGCAAGGAGGAGGCATGGTGAGACTTTGCTTTCTTGATTCACACACCCACACATGACACACTTCCAACTCATCAAGAGATGAGAATCTCTAATGGGTTCAGTAATGGCCAAGCACTCATGATTTCACACTTGCTCTTGAGGAACCAACTAGGGTTTCCTATGGTTTGGTCTAAGCTGAATGATGAGGAGTCCAAATCCTTCATGTATTCGGCCAACTACTTATCTTTTCACTCTATTTTGAGTTATGAAGAAGAACACAAGAAAAAGGAAAGATTTCTTGACTCAAAACCCTAGAATGGCCTATTGGTGTTTAAATTCTAATGGTAGCCTTAGCAATCACACACACTCAAGCCTCACGGATTAGAATTTTCGGAACCTCATTCTAACTAGTTACACTTTGATTTATAGCTTGCTATTTGTTACTTTACCTGGATTTTTGTAAGTATACACTCAACTTACTTTTGGTTAATGCATGTATACATTTGTGTAAATCTTTTATTTGTTTCTATTACTTTGGTTGCTATTCTTGCTTGTTTGCTTGACTACTCTTGCATGAATTTGGAATATGATTATTGAATGACTAAAGTGATTTGGTATGTGATGAAAAATGGTAATAAGATCCCTTGCATGTCTCGGTTTTAAGGAAAATGATGTTGCTATTTTAAGACCTTTGATGATTTGGCTTTACCCTACTTTGAGTGATTCAGATCTTGATCAAATGCTATTGTGATGACCCGTTTTTACGTGTATTTTCACTGAACGAATAATTTAATTTAATTAATATTATAGTGCTTTTATTTGTTAATTATCGGATTTTAATTTGGATTTTATTGGCTGTTGAATTTAAATTGCTGTTTAATTGATTTTAGCTCGTTTTTGGTTTTAAAAATTTAACAGTTGGTTTTTGCTAGTTATTTATTTTATTTTAGCTCGACGTTGGGTTTAAAATATTTTAAATGATGTTTATTTATTTATTTGATGTGGTGTTTAATTTATTTTAGTCGTTTTATGTTTTATTATCGTTTTCGGCGGATCAGTTTCTGGATCCCGGAAGTGAAGTTTAGACTTCATTTCTTTTCCCTTCTTTTCTTTTCTTTTTCTCTTTTTCTTTTTCCTTCTTTTCCTTTTCTTTTCTTCTTTTCCTTCTTTCTTTCCTTTCTTTTCTTTCTTTCCCGTTTCTTCCGTGCGCCCGATTCTCTCTCTCCCTCCCTTCTCTCTTTTTCCTTCCGTCAACCCTCCTTTGACCGGCCGTATCTCCGCCGTCCGGTGGAGGTGTAGTACACCACCCCCGCCATTCTCTTCCTCTCACGGCAGACTACAACCCCTCCAATTTTCAGAGCCATCGGACCCACCGTTAGCCGCCACGAGCCGCTGTGGCACAGAGCCAGAGTGTGCGGATGATCCCTAGGGGAGATCATGGTGCATGCATAATCGGTTGGTTTTTATGGTTTTCGGATACGGGCCATTTTCTGGGAAAATGGCGAAGGACTTGTGATCCATTTTCTGGGAAAATGGTGGTTTGGGCCATTATCTGGGATAATGGCGAGGCTTGGTTTTAAACGGTGTGTGTGTGGGCCGTTATCGGTGATAACGGCGAGGTTTGTTTAAAGGTTATGTTTTTTAAGCCAAATGGGTTTTTGGCGTGTGTGGAAAAACATGGTTTGCGAGTTTTATGCATTGGCATTTATTCATGCATATTGTTTGAGTTTAATATGCTTTTATCTAGTGGTGTTTGGATTTTACTTACCTGCGGCACCATTTTGGTACCGTAGATTTTGGTTCAGAGTTCGAGGAGGAGGAGGAGGCTGAGCGTGAGGATGCGGCTCCGCCGGAGTTCTGAGTTGAAGTTTATGTTTTGTAATTGGTTTTGAAACAATATTTATGACTTGTAATATTTTATTATGTATCTTTGAACTGCTTTGTATTTTATTTAAGAAAAAAATTCTGGTACTTAATTTTATGACTTTGCTATCCGCTACGTATTTCCTTGTGCACATGCGTCGCTTGCACACACTTGGCACTCGTCGATAGGATGGTGACCCGGGTTGTCACCATCCGGACGTCTCGAATTCTCCGTGTTGGTACGTGGGGGTTTGGGGGCGTCACAGGTGGTATCAGAGCAGTTCGGCTCTGGGTAAAACCACATGTCCCATAGGTGCCAGAATGTTTTTTTTAAGTTGTGTTTTAAAATTTATTTTAAGTAATATTGCTTTTTGACGTGTTTTAGTTGTTTTGAATTTATTTGAGCTTGTTTGGTTGTTTTATTTAATTAGTTATGTTATTGCATGCTGGTTCGTTTGTTTCTTGTTATGTGGTTGGGTTTTGTATTTTTTTTTGGTTTTATGTTATCGTTATTTGGTTTTGTTTTAAGTTATATGTTTTGTTTTGTCCGAAAAAAAAAAAAAAAAAAAAAAGTGGGGTTAAGGATTATGCGATGGCAGGAGGAAGGTACTATTGAGAATGTCGTTGGTAGGAGTAAATACTTAGTGTAGTAGGGTTGAATTTTATAGAGGTGGGTTACTCTTATAATATTGTGGCTAGAAGGAAACGACGTGGGTTAGGCGATCTCTTGGGAGTAGGAATGTAAGTTGCAACTAAGGAGGGGAGTTAACTTTAAGTCGCTTAAGATAATTGAGGTCTTGGGTTTTGTAGAATTTATGTAAAGAGATTATAGAATAGGAGAGTGTAGACTCAACGAACTTTAAGGATTGGTTTAAGAGAATTTTATCTAAGGTTTAAGGTCTTATAGATTTTAGGAAATAAGATTTGGGTAATTAAGGTGTTAGGTTCGACAAGATTTGGGGGAAATAATTAAATTTCAAGTTTTAAATTTCGCTGATTCGGATGAGCAATTTGGTGGCAATCGGGGTTTTAAAATTTACAATTTTTTTTTAAGGTGAATGTTTTGGATTAAAGCCATCAATCTTGAGGATTTCAGAAAATGATTTATCATCCGTTAATGTATTAGATTTTAAAAGCTTTGGGAGTCGATTGTTCTATTATGGGGTGTAAACTCATTGATCTTAGAAATTCTAAAAATGATTCTTATTTGATTTAAGGTTCTAGAATTGCAGAGTTGAAGGACCAATTTATAATAAGAGTTGAGTTCTTAGTTTTACAGACTTGTTGTGCTAGCTTGATCTACTCTGGAGAGGTCAGTTTGCAACCATTAAAATGAGGTTGATCAGAGTTGAGTTATTGATTTCTGGGGTACATTTCTTTGAGAATGGAGGTAATGATTTAGTTCGTGTATTTCTTTGAGGATTGAAGATATCGAGCTAGTTTAGAAAATAATTATTGTTAACTCGAGGTTGTAGTAATAGATTTTAAGAAATGATTTTTATCGGTTTGGAAGAAATAGATCCATCAAGGTTTTGGAAACAATGGTTTAATTGTTGGTATTCAATTCGATTGAAGTTGAGACCTTATGTTTCGGAACCTTTGGGAATGGATTATTAGCAGGTTTAAGGTCATTTTCAGTACTAAGCTTAAAACGATAACTATTTGCTGATATTAAGGGTGTAAGTTAAGCAGATATAAGAACGACTCATGTTGATTTGCGGATATAAGTCCAGATGATGGAAATAGTAGCAATGGATTACTTGTATGTTGGAATGACTATTGGTTTCGGCTAAGAACGTATGAGATCAACAAATTTCATGAATAGATTTTATGGAATTTCAACAAAGTTTTAAGGTTTCGCAGATTTTTGGAAACGATTGGGTATTATTTAAAATTTTAGATTTTGAGAGTTCGGGAGTCAATTGTTTTGTTGTTGGATATAAATTCATCGACCTAACGGATTTTGGAAAAGTAATTTTGTATAAATTAAGGTTATGAGAATTGAGGATTTGATGGACTGATTCATAATGAGATTGAAGTTTTAATTTCGCAAAATTGGTGTACTAGTAGGAATTATTTTAGAAATTGATTAGGCTGCAATCATAAATGGAGTTGAATAAAGTGGAAGGATGGATATAGGAATTATTAAGGAGGATATTTCTTGGGGGATTAAAGGTAATGATCTAATTTATATATTTTTAGGATTGAAGATGTCGATCTAGTTCGTGTGTTTGTCTAAGGATCGAATGTATCGATTTTTTAAAAAAAAAAAATGTTGTAGCTCGAGGTTCTTGTAATAGGTTCTGGGATTGATCTATATCAAGTTTAAGGATAATAGATGGTGCAGGTTTTGGAAAAATGAACTTTGTTTATTTTGAGGATAAGGTACATATGTTGGAAATGGGAGCGATGGATCACTTACACATTAGAATGATTTTTTTTTTTGTATTAGCAAAGGGTACATGACATTCAGTTTTAGTGGTGGTGAGGGTGTATGGATTTCAGAGAGTATAAATCATAGTCTCCTTTTGACTTGAGAGAAGTGGCTTTGGTGAGTGCTGAAGTGGATTAGATGTGACAGTATTAAATTCAAGAGATCTTAACTTCGAGTTCTTGGTGAGTTGATCGGAGTGTACAGTTGAAGTGGGTTACCAATTGGAGTGATGGTTGGCATTAATAGTTGGGACTATCTTCAGGAATTAGTTGTGACTTGAGGTCACATAGGAATTTAATTTTGAGACTATACTTTCATTTGGAGTTTGAGTGTCCAGTTGGGAGAATTTTAGACCTTTTGTTTAACTTGAAAAGAGATTGTTGGGGTGTCATGTGTGGTGTATGATGAAATCTTGGAGGTTGGAACTTAGGCATCAACGGTGGATAACATAAATATATTCAGAAGGTAATATGGTTCTAGGACTCTAGAGTGATGTGGAATAATTTTGGAGGATTGAAGATTTGAGTAGTATGGCCTGCCTTGAGATTTAATGGGGATGTGCAATTTAAGAAACTAGTCGTATAAATACTGGCTTATGGAAGTAAATATAAGTGGACAAGTTACCAAGAAGGTTTCAATAATGATTTGGTGAGTTATATGGTGGTTCGTATTAAGATTAGTCATTGTTAGGTTATATGATGTTCAGAGTTCAGGTGATGAGCTTTTAAATATAGATTGTCAGGTAAGAGTTCATAGTCGCTCTTGTGGGTTGGTCGATATAGATTCGAGCCTTTTTCGTTATGTTCCTTACCTGAGATGTGGCAAGTTTATTTTGAAAGGATGATGCTTGTTTTCATTTTGAGATATTGAAGTTGTTGGGTAGAAGTTATAGGCGCTCTCGTTGGTTGGCCGGGGAGGACTTGGGCCTTTTTGGAGACATACGATTTTTTTTATGGAAAGGTGATGAAGGTTTTCTGGTGATTAGGTGTGAATTGAGCTCGTACTTGATGATGTTAATTTATTTGAATATAACCCTTATGTATTTTGGCGAGTTATCAGAGTGCGCGCGAAAGCATGATTTTTGGAGATACTTAGAAATTCAAATTTTGTGTTGATTTTGAGGAATTAGAAGTGATTCAAAGTTTTAATGGGAGATTAATCTTTTGGTCGTGCAATTTGGTTTATGGATGGTTAACTTTGGAAGTGGCTATTTGGTTACCAAAGTTGGAATGGGATGAAAGTTTGGAAGGTAAAGCAGAGACGTCGTTGATATTAGTGATTTATGGTGTGAAGTTAATAACCTTTGGATTTGTTGGGAGTTGTCGATGATATGTATCTCTCAATTATGTTCAGAGTTGTATCCTGTATCTTTTTGGCGCTGGTGTTTGATCTTGCAAAATTTCGAGGACGAAATTTGTTTTAAGGGGGGGAGGTTGTGATGACCCGTTTTTACGTGTATTTTCACTGAAGGAATAATTTAATTTAATTAATATTATAGTGCTTTTATTTTAAATTATCGGATTTTAATTGGATTTTATTGGCTGTTGAATTTAAATTTCCGTTTAATTGATTTTAGCCCGTTTTTGGTTTTAAAAATTTAACAGTTGGTTTTTGCTAGTTATTTATTTTATTTTAGCTTGACGTTGTGTTTAAAATATTTTCTTGGTGTTTATTTATTTATTTGATGAAGTGTTTAATTTATTTTAGTCGTTTTATGTTTTTAATATCGTTTTCGGCGGATCAGTTTCTGGATCCCGGAAGTGAAGTTTGGACTTCATTTCTTTTCCCTTCTTTTCTTTTTCCTTTTTTTCTTTTTCCTTCTTTTCCTTTTCTTTTCTTCTTTTCCTTCTTTCTTCCCTTTCTTTTTCTTTTTCCGGTTTCCCTCCCGTGCGTGCGTCGTTCTCTCTCTCTCCCCTGCACTTTTTCATTCCGTGCAGCCACCTTTGGCCAGCCGTATCTCCGCCGTCCGGTGGAGGTGTCGTACACCACCCCCGCCATTCTCTTCCTCTCACGGCAGACTACAACCCCTCCAATTTTCAGAGCCATCGGACCCACCGTTAGCCGCCACGAGCCCCTCGAAGTTGCGGCACCAACCCAGTTTTTCCTCTGTTTTTCCTTTCCGCGCAGCCACCTTCGACCGCCCATATCTCCGCCGTCCGGTGGAGGTGTAGTACACCACCCCCGCCATTCTCTTCCCCTCACATCAGGCTACAACCCCTCCAATTTTCAGAGTCATCGGAGCCACCGTTAGCCGCCACGAGCTCCTCGAAGTTGCGGCACCAACCCAGTTTTTCCTCTGTTTTTCCTTTCCGCGCAGCCACCTTCGACCGCCCATATCTCCGCCGTCCGGTGGAGGTGTAGTACACCACCCCCGCCATTCTCTTCCCCTCACATCAGGCTACAACCCCTCCAATTTTCAGAGTCATCGGAGCCACCGTTAGCCGCCACGAGCCGCTCAAAGTAGCGGCACCAACCCAGAATTTTACACTGTAGCCAAAAATTTCCTCCGCCCAGAACCGCCACTTGCCGGCGGCGTGGCCTCCACCACCCACCCAGAAAACTTCCCCTCCCTCCGGTGTACCACCCCTCCGAAGATCTCCCCCAACCGGCCGGCCGTTTGGCCGGAAAAGCGCATCTAAGCCGCACGGTGTGTCACCGTTTCCGGCGCCGTCGCACCACCTCCGGCCACGGGTTTTTGGCGTGTGTGGAAAAACATGGTTTGCGAGTTTTATGCATTGGCATTTATTCATGCATATCGTTTGAGTTTAATATGCTTTTATCTAGTGGTGTTTGGATTTTACTTACCTGCGGCACCATTTTTGGTACCGTAGATTTTGGTGCAGAGTTCGAGGAGGAGGAGGAGGCTGAGCCCGAGGATGCGGCTCCGCCGGAGTTCTGAGTTGAAGTTTATGCTTTGTATTTGGTTTTGAAACAATATTTATGTCTTGTAATATTTTATTATGTACCTTTGAACCGCTTTGTATTTTATTTAAGAAAAAATTCTGGTACTTAATTTTATGACTTTGCTATCCGCTGCGTATTTCCTTATACACACGTGCCGCTTGCACACACTTGACACTCGTCGATAGGATGGTGACCCGGGTTGTCACCATCCGGACGTCTCGAATTTCCCGTGTTGGTACGTGGGGATTTGGGGGCGTCAGAGCTATGATTTCATATCTTATTTTACTATGCTATGATTTCTAAGCATTTTGGATGAAATTTAGAGTATGTTTAAGTGATGATTTTCCATGTTCTTGTGCATATATGTTTCGGCCAAGGCTAGTTTACCTCGTACCATGGTTGTGTTTTAATACCTTCTGAGTCATATGTTATCATGCTATGAATTAAACGTGTTTTGCTTGGTTATTTCATGTATGGTATCTCATATGGCATATGTCAAGCATTAGCATGCATGTCTTAAGTCTCATATCACATGCATTTGAGAAAAGTGATTTCAAAAGAAAAATGTTTTCAAGAACAAAAAGGGTTTGGGAAATGAAATGATATTTTAAAAAGTTTTATCATGACCCCAAGTGCTAGGGCAGGGAAATTTCCTAATAGAACTCCTCTGTCCACTTTGGAGTGTTTAAGAATTGAGTAGTAACCCCTGGGTCAATAAAGAACAGTTGATGTGTCTCCGATTGATTCTTTTTAAAGAATGCCGGAGTGGGGTAGCCTCTAATACTAGTGGGTGTACAAGGCATGTAACCCGACAAAGTATTGTCGAGTTAATAAGTTGTGTTATGTTTAAGACGTAGTCACATAGTGCATGAATCGATGACGGTGCAGTCAGGAGCACGCGGTGCAAAGGGGAACCGTGTTGTTTCCACTCTCTAAAAAAGTACATGAGCTCCCATGTATATGGATCACTTGATGCAAATCTTATGATATTCTCTAAAAAGAACAAGTTCTATTAAGGTTAATAAGACAAAAAAGAAAGTAAAGTTATTTTTTGAAAATGTTAAGTCTCTATCACAAGTTCTTAAATGTGTACAATGCATGAGTTACACTTAGGTTTCAGTCATGAGTTAAGTACATGTCCATGCATGCATTGCATGAAATACTTCTTGTATGCTTGTGTTAACTATGGTATGTTGTGTGATTACTTATTGAGATTTCTTGAAATCTCACTATTAGAATTTTTCCACTATCATTCCTCTCTCAGAATAGTAGAAATTGTTACAAGACTAGAAGGTGACGCTAATGGCCAAAAGCAAGAGGACGACACCTCCTCCAGAGAGGATCGTACCTAAGATAGACATAAGTAGGCCCCAACCTACTATTTTGGAGCACATGGAGGCTATAAATCAAGAGATATCTAAGATCTTCCAGTTTATTGAAGAGTTCCAATGCCTTAATAATAGGGATAATAACCAGGTTTTGGAGAAGTAAGTGAAGGATGAACCGCTATGAGGAAAGAAAAGAAAAGAAGAAAAAAAAAAAGATGCCTAGAGTTGGGACCCTGTTTCCCACAAGGGGAAATGTTTTTGGAAACTTGATATATTTTGAGAAGTAATTTGGTCCCGTGTTTTGGGAAACACAAACTCATATTATGTTTTGATAACTCTCTTTTGATTGACGATAACAATGATGTGACAAAGTTGGATAAAAGTTTTTTTTAGTTTGTAACATGTACTATGCAATTGCCCATGGCATTGCTTAGATTTCTTTACTTTTTCTATTTTCGGTTGTATGTTTATTGCATACTACTAGAATATTTAGGGGCATTGCATATTATTTGTCATGTACAAGGTGTGTGTAACCTTGCATTACATGTCTCGGCATCTCAATCACCGCCAAATCCAAAGTAGAGACCGGAGGCACCACACATAAAAAAAGCTAAAATGAGTTGATGACTCAGTAAGAAACCCATCATAACGTAAACATACTTAAAATGAGATTTTTCATAAAATATTTTATGCTGAAAACTTAAAATCATAATCATTCATACGTATGCTTATACTATGTATGACTTATCTTGAATTATCTTACTGGCCCACACACTTACCCTGTGTGCAAGGTTGTACACCGGCCCCATATCCTGCGGCCGCAAGGGGAGTTGCTAATAGTATTCTAGCATATTATGATGGACCACGCTTAATTTCGTGGCTTGCACATCCACCCATAAATCGCATTGGTACCATGCATCTAATGGTCATCTTATTAATTGATCTAAGCTTATCTTACACTTGGTCTTATGAAAACTTATATGTCTTATGCAACATGAGATGTATAATACATATATAACTATAATATGAGGAATGATGAATGACATGCATGGTATGTAAAAACTGGCTTTAAAATAACTGACTTTAATAATAATACATATAACTAGTTAATATATGCTAATTCTAATTTATGATCAAGCTACTTACCTTATAATGTTGCTTCCTAAAATTTTCGACACAAAATTGATCACAGTGCTGGATTCTAAGGTTTATGGTTTTTGTTTTCAAATAACATGGGGTAGGGAGATATCTATAGAGAGATTTGGGAGAGGATGACAACCAGTTTGAGTTGGACTCGATTAAAGAGTTTTAACTTGAAGATGACTTGTAGCGTTGTATCTCTGTTGGAATAGGATGCCGATGAGTTCGAATTGAACTTGATTACGATAATTCAAGAAGAGAGTTTGAATTTAAAAACATGATCTAATAGTTCATTCAATGTAGGGTTGGCAGTGACTGAAACTGTGTAGAGATCTTCAATCAATGATGAGTTTAAGTAGAAATAAATATCTAATAGCCAATCTTTAAATTCTAAAATGAGTCTAACTCATTTAATAAATAATAAATGTGATTTAACCTAGTTATTGAGCCTAATTAAAACTCCTAATCCCTCAATAATTTATCACTCATGGGCTTATCCAATATGGCCCATTAAATATAATTTAGGCCAATAAAAATTATCAATATTCCAACCTTAAAATTATTGGGCCGGGTTGTTATAATCTCTCATACTTATAAAAATTTCGTCATCGGAATTTGCTACACCTCAAATAACTTACATACTTATCCACTATAATGTACTTGTTTTCTAGTCTCTCATCCATACTATACAATAGATATCAAATGTCTGTTTTCTAATGGAAATTTCATCGCTGTAACTCCTGTCATGAAGTTGAAGGAGGCCCCGAGGAGAAGCTTGGCCGAAAGGTCCCCCAAGTCGTCTAGTTCCCCCCTCTTTTATCTTTTGCCCCTTGTTCTTTTATGTCCCATCCCCTTTCCTTTATGTCACTTCTCACATTTTCCTCCTGACAACCAATCCTCCCTTGATCTTTTGTCCCCTTCTCCCTTCTCTCTTTCTTCCTCCCTGATGAGACCTCCCACCTTGGGCTGGACCTAAAAAACTGCTTTGGGCCCATTAGATTTTATACCTTTCACATAACATATATTGCTTGCCACACCAATATAATATATTAAATAATAAAAGACATTAAAAGTAGAAAAGCAAATACAAAGAATTACAAACAATAACAAAAAAAACTAAACTTCAAAAATAAGAAATAACACCAAGATTCATAACCTAACCTTTTTTCTTCTTTTAAAAAAAAAAGTGTAATGCAATTAAAATAACAAACTAAAAATATAAAAGATACAATAATATTAAATCAACTAAAAATTAAACTCAAATACAAAAAACTAAAACTAAAAAAGAAGAAGAAGACATCGGTGGCCACTAAGAACAATTGCGGGGTGGCCTTAGACAACCACCCCAAGGATCAAGGATGGTTCTTTGAGTGCCCCTAGTGTCGTGGCCACCATCTGCCACTTTGCATATCCATTCTGTAGGTGGGTGGCCCAAATCAGGCCACCCATGGCCACCCCTTCGATGGCTCAACGTGGGCTATTTTTTCCTTTTTTTAGTAATGCTCAAATGGTTGATTATATGGATTATATGAATAATAAAAAAATATACTTAGCTGTAATATAGGGATGATGGGTACATGTGTAATATAGCATATTTTTTCTTATACCATACATATATTTTTATTTTTTTTCTTTTAGCAGGTGTGTAATATAGGGATGATGAGTACAAAAACTCTACTATATATGTCCTCTTATCGTTAGCTATGACTTGGTAGATATGTTAGGTCGATTTTTTGGTCATAGAACTCACGAAGGCTTGGACAGATGAAAACTTCTGAATTAGGCACCTAAACAATAACTTACTCTTTTTCTACACCTCTTTTTTTCTTGATTAGTTGATGACATATAAATAAAAGGTTGTATTTTTTCATTAACTATTTAAGACGTTAATTGAAAAGGCACAAAGAAAGCAAGAGTGATTCTTGTATTTCTCTAGACGATTCAAGGCTATCCTTATGAAAAGGTTCAGATGAAATAAAAATAAAAAGATCTTTTGGTTGAACACCCAGAATAGAATGTTTGGCCACATTGTGGTGGTTGGAACTTGGCCACCACTAGATCAGGCCATCCCCATGGTGGCCCAACCTATGGCCTCCACGGTGGCTATGATCTAACCACCACAAGGTAGCAAGAAAGTGTGTGCCAACCATCATATTTCGTGTTTAATCCTATTGCAATTTTTTTAAGAATAATGCTAAGTACAGTCGTAAAGTGTGTAAGCGCCGTATAGTCATTTTAAAAAAAAAGTAGAATTTATTGTTAAAAACTGAATATTTTTTTTTTATGTGGGTCTCATATTTTTTTATTTTTTTTAAAAAATAATTGCGTGATACTTACATACTTACAATTACAAATATCTAATTAAAAAAAAATGTTAAGAACTTATTAGCACCCTAACTACAATGAGTGGCTAAGATATGGCCCTTGTGTTGTGATATGACCTTGAACACCTCTAGATCTGGCACCCCGTGGTGGCCCAATCAATGGCTTCCATGGTGGCAAAGATCTTAGCATCGCAAGGTGGACTAAACATGTGTCAGTCACTACAGTCGGCTTTCTACCATTTTTCATAATTTTATTTTAGTTCTAATCTAAAATCTGTTTTTTACTTCTAAGTAAATGTAAAATTGACATGTATGATCGACCTCATGTTTTCTTCTTTCCATTAACATTGATGGATGAGAAGATTCGGATAGGGTTCCATTTTGATCAACTCATGCCACATGTGAGTTTGTTTTTTTTTTTGTTTTTTTTTCTAGAAAAAATGGTTAATTACAAAATAATTGGTTTTCTCAGTGTTTATAAATTGAGACTTAATTTTCAACTTTAACAAAATTGGTATCCATAAACCCAAGGTTTAAGTGTCATATGGTTTCATTCCTCCTTTTGGATAGTGATTATAACAAATGAAGAAACTCAAATTCAAGCATGAGGGGAATGTCAAGTTGTTTGCATAATGATAGTTTAAAAAGAGAGATGATATTTATAGTCGTAGAATTTACAAGTGCTATCCAATCTGTTTAAAAAAATGAGTAAATATGTGACCCACATGATAAAAAAAATTAATTTTTTAATAGCGGACCATACTCATTTTAAAAAAAAATTACATGGTGCTTGTGCACTCAACGACGGTATTTAGCATTACTATTAAAAAAAACAATAAATCAAGCATGAGCACAAAAAAAAAAAAAAAAGAGCAAGCTTACTAGTGAAGTGTAAGAATTTTTTTTTTGTACGTTTCTTTTTAATTTAAAAAATTTCTAAAGCTCAAACATATTTCTAAACTCACGATAATCTTATTTGCATCATTTACATTTTGAGAACTGGGAGAAACTTTTTAATATTTGCATGATAAATTAAAAAAATGAAATATGCTTTTTTTCTTTAGATATGCAAAAAGAAATAAGGTTTTTGACATTTGCATGATAAATTTTGAAAACGAAAGATGCTCTTTTTAATATTTTCAGAGAGCAATGAAACCTTTCGACATTTGCATGAAAATTTTGAAGAACGAAATATACTTTTTGAAATTTACATTGGTTAAAAAGAAAGAAGTTTTTTACATTAGAATTGAAAACTTGAAAAAGGATCTTATACAACTGGAAACAAACTCTCATATCTGTATAAATAACCCATTTGAAATTTTCTTAAATACAACAATTACAAGCTCTATAAGAATCATTCATCGAAAGCTCATAATCTTTCTTTTTCAGTATTGAGCCTTATAACTTATTCTATTTTATAAAGATATAATTTGTATTATATTGTTTCATTTTATTCATCTATGAGTGTATCATGATAATCTATCCACCATCAGCCTTTGAGTGATTGCAAAAGAGTGCATAATCCTGGTGAATGTAGTACGAGCTCTAGATAGGGGAATAGTTGAACCATCACTCGTACAATGATTACTATTATAGATTTCTTGAAGTAGAATTGCTTAAAGGTGTAATAATTTTATATTTCCACCTAGAGCAAGATTGAATAGTAAACTTAAGAATCCTCAATGAGTACCTTAAAGCAAGAACATATGCAATGGGATTGAGCCTTGATAAATTCCGTTGAGTATATATATCATCTAGGCAACAAAAAAATAAATTCAAAACATTCACAAGTAGGTATATATATATATTATTATCATGAGAAAACAATCGAGTGATCACCATAAGGCATACTAATGCCACGTGTTAATCTTTAATTGGCTTACGCGTGATATCAATATGTCACATTTATCAATCAAAGGTAGGTGTTATATGGCATATCTCAATCTTGTTTCGAATTAGTTGCAAAATGTAATGTTCTTGATCTTGCAATAACCAAGACTGCAGCAAACAAGAATCAAGAATGACTTGAATGCAAGATTCCCTTTGTAAATCTTGACAGGGAATTTTCGAGGAATTCCCAACCTCTAACTCATACTAAACCCAATGATTCGAGATGCTTTTTACACAGGCCATGCACTGGTTTTATACACGTAGCACATGAAGAAATTCAAAACGCAAGACTACAAGCATTAAAAGCATTTACAATCCCTGAAAATGAAACGCACCATATCACTAACACAGCTTAAAAGAACTAAACGACGCATACAACAAAATGCAACGTATTACTAAAGTACAACTACAAGTCTTGCAAACCTTTGACAGTTAAATCTGTTACAGCCTCTTCACTCCTTCTGTTGCTGATCTGCACATAGTCAACCTTCTCTCTTCACAATCTTGCCCCCAAGCACCCGTGACAATCTCCTCCTCTTCAAGAGCCTTGCCCCCAAGGCACCCGTGACACCTTACAAAACCGTGCCTACTAAATGAGGGTATAAAGATATCAATATGTACAACAATTCCCAAGAATTATTCTCCATATCAGCACCTACCCATTTAACCAATACTTAAGTGACAACATGGTTATCTATTTTTTTCCTTCTCCTCTCCATAATTTGCTCAGGTTCAGGTTGAATAACCCCTTCATCATCAACAAGAGGAAGTGTACACAAAGGAACAATGTGCTCTCCTACTTTTTTCTTTAAGCAAGATACATGGAAAACTAGATGGATTTTTGATGAGGATGGTAACTGCAGTTTATAAGCAACTGAACCTATCTTCTGACTGACTTGAAAGGGACTATAGAACCAAGGGGCTATTTTCATGTTATGCCTCATAGCCACTGATTTTTGTCTATAAGGTTGAAGTTTCAAAAACACCCAATCTCCAACCTCAAAGTTCCTCTCTGATCTTTTCTTGTCAGCATACAATTTCATTCGATTTTGAGCTTTACTCAAATTCTCCTTCAGTAATAACAGCATCTGTTCTCTAGTTTTTAAGTGCTGGTCAACAGCAACATTTGCAGTAGTACCTGCTACATAAGACAACCTGGGGTGTGGCATTCTGTATAAAGCCTAAAATGGAGTGATGCCTGTGGAGGCATGCACAGTTGTGTTGTAATTCCATTCAGCTAAGGGAAGCCAAGTACTCCAATTCTTTGGTGTAGAGCCACTGTATGCTCTCAAGTAAGCTTCAACAGCCTTATTTAAAGACTCAGCTTGTCCATCAGTTTGAGAATGGTAAGCTGAACTCATAGTTAAGAGAGTGCCCTGCATCTTAAAAAGATCCTACCAAAATGAGCTTGTGAAAACAACATCACGATCTAACACAATGGTCTTAGGCAACCATGCAACTTGAAAACCCCAGAGAAAAAAATTTCTGCAACTTTAGATGTTGTATATGGATGAGCCAAAGGGAAGAAATGACCAAATTTGGTCAATAGATCCACCACTGTAAAAATAATTGTCATGCCTTTAGAAGAAGGAAGGCTTTCAATAAAATCCATAGCTATATCTAGCCAAGGATTCTGAGGAATAGGTAAGGGTTGAAGCAACCCTGCAGACAAAGTATTTTCAGATTTGTTAACTTGACAGACTTGGCATTCCTTCACCAACCTTCTTATATCCTTTCTCATGCCAGGCCAAAAAAAATCAAACTTAGCCCTCTGTAAAGTCTTATGATACCCAACATGCCCAGCCTCTGGACTATAGTGTATATACTACAACACTTTTTCTGAAATGCAGAACCAGGAACAATCACAATCTTGCCATTTTTTAAAAGAAGGCCTTGTTGCAAGGAAAATCCTCCCGAGATCTGTTCTCCTTTCTGTAGTGCCTCCATTAATTGAGTAACATGAGAAGACTCTAAGCAACTTTGCTTCAACTCTATTATCCACATAGGTGTTGGAAAAGAGATTAATGCCAAAGTAGCAGACTCATCTTCCATCTTTCTTGAAAGTGCATCAGCTACTTTGTTATCCCTACCTCTTTTATATTCAACCTTAAAATCATATCCCATAAGCTTGGAGATCCACTAATGTTGAGTTTCTGTAGCTATCTTCTACTCCAACAAGTGCTTTAAGGCCTGCTGGTCAGTCTTGATCTTGAATGGCTGGCCCAGTAAGTATGATCTCCATTTACCCACTGCACTCACAAGTGCTAAGAACTCTTTCTCATATGTGGATAAGAGTAATGCCTTTCCCTTAAGTGCCTTACTAAAATAAGCAATGGGTTGATTGTTCCGGATTAACACAACTCCTAACCCAATCCCAGATGCATCACACTCGATGGAAAACTCTTGAGAAAAATCTGGCAGTTTCAAAACTGGGGGTTGAGCTACAGCATTTTTTAGGTGGACAAAAGTTGTTTTAGCTTCTTTAGTCCAAGTAAAAGAGTTCTTTTTCAACAACATTGTTAATGGAGCAGCTATAGAACCATAATTTTTGATAAACTTCCTATAATAACCAGTTAGGCCTAAAAACCCCCTCAAAGCCTTAACTGTTTTAGGAAGAGGCCACTCTAACATGGCTGAAATCTTGGTAGGATTTTCTTTAACACCCTCACTAGAAATAATATGGCCTAAATAGTCAACCTCCATAATCCCAAATCTACATTTACACCTCTTAGCAAACAATGTATGTTGCTGTAAAACAGATAGAACTGTTTTCAAATGCTCCAGGTGTTGAGTTAAATCTTGGCTGTAAACCAAGATATCATCAAAAAACACTAAGACAAACTTTCGAAGGAAAGACTTGAATACATTATTCATTAGTCCTTGAAAGGTAGTAGGTGCATTAGTAAGCCCAAAAGGCATTACTAAAAACTCATAATGGTTCTAAAAGCTGTCTTGGGAATATCTTCTTCTCTCACTCTGATTTGATGATAACCTGATCTTAAATCAAGTTTAGAAAAATACTTTGCTCTATAAAGCTCATCAAGAAGCTCATCAATCACAGGGATTGGAAACTTATCCTTGACAGTTTCCTTATTGAGGGCTTGGTAATCCATGCACATCGTCCATGTGCCATCAGCTTTCTTCACAAGGAGGATAGGTGAAGAAAAAGGGCTTTGGCTTGGCCTAATCACCCCATTAGTCAACAAATCTTGCACAATTTTTTCAATTTCTGTTTTTTGGTAGTGAGGGTAGCTATAAGGTCTCACAAAAATTGGGGTAGTGCCATCTTTTAAAAAAATTTGATGATCAAATTGTCTAGGTGGAGGTAACCCAACTGGTTTCTCAAAAACAGATTTATACTGTTGTAAAACTTTTTCCACTTCTGGTAAGAGTTGCTGCTTCTCAGTGTTATATTGAACAACAAGTTGCAATAATCAACCTTGCTGTCTAATGAAGGAAGATTTCATCATTTTCACCCCTGCCTCTACTTGCAACTTCTCAGATAATAATCCCTGCAACAACAACTCTTTCTCACCCACTTTAAACTGCATTGACATATTCGAAAAATCTCATTGAATAGGTCCCAAAGTTCTGAGCCATTGAACACCTAATACAATGTCACAACCCCACAAAGTCAATACATGAAAAGGAACCCTGAACTTAGTCCCTTGCACACTGATTATTTCTTCACATCTCCCACTACTTATTATTTTAGTGCCATTAGCTACTTTCACTTGCAAACTCCCATCCTCAATAACCTTCAGATTGGCAGCTTGTACTACCAATGGATCCAGGAAATTGTGAGTGCTTCCTGAATCCACCAAGATTTCACAAGAGAATGATCCAATTTTTCCCACCAACTTCATAGCATTACTATTCATGCAACCTGAAATTGCATGAATAGACACCTCCAGTTCCTCAGAACCTTTAGTCAATAACTCCTTGGATTTTGGCAGCAACTGTTCTACAGCCTCTCCCACACTATCAAACATTTCCTGATCCTCACCATTTTCACCATGTAGAAAGTATACCTTAGGTTTTTTACAAACATGACTGGGATTCAATTTCTCCTCACCATGAAAGCACAACCCTTTCTTTCTTTTTTCATCTATGTGAGTAGAATTGGCCTTCTTAAAAGGAAACCAACCCTTCTGATCTTTACTAACCCCCTCAACAGGCCTTTCACCAGTAATTGGCCATTTATCAACAAAGTAACTATTTTGCCTTTAAGACTTTCTTGTAGACAAAACATATTCTTCTTGCAATTTTGCCAGGCCAAAAGCAACCCCAAGATTCAAGGGATTGAACATCTTCACAGGAATTCTGATTTCATCCCTCAACCCACTAATGAAACAACTCATCTTGT
This sequence comes from Carya cathayensis, assembly GCA_011037825.1. Taxonomy (NCBI): domain Eukaryota; kingdom Viridiplantae; phylum Streptophyta; class Magnoliopsida; order Fagales; family Juglandaceae; genus Carya; species Carya cathayensis. The sequence goes on from QGSO01000823.1 coordinate 66,006, forward strand.
GTCTCTCAGATAAACCCTTCAACTTATTTGACAATGCCTCAAACTGAGCTGTATACAAACTGATAGATGTAATCTGTTTTAACCTTGTTAAATCTTCCATTGGGTCATCAGAAGCTGATGGTCCAAATCTTGCTTGTAAAGACACTACTAATGATTCCCAAGAATTAAAGAGGCCTGAATCTAAGGCATTTTGATACCATACCAATGCCTCTCCTTCCATGTGGTGTGATGCCACCATCAACTTCTGATGGAAGGGAATTTGGAAATAATCAAAGCACTGGTTGGCCTTAAAGATCCAACCAGCAGGGTCATTTCCACTAAAATGTGGAAATTCGAGTCTAACACTTATCTGAAACACAGTTCTGTCACCATTATTCCTTGGTTCACCAGACACTTCCTTTTCTCTAAAAGAATTAACATTGAGAGATTCAACTAAAGAACTCAACATATTTGACATATGATCTAACCCTTCAGTCATGCCAGAGATTGCTTGATGATGTTGATCCAATTACTTCTGAATCACTTCTTGCTACTTTTGAGATCCTTCTTGTTGAACTTTCAACACTACATGTGTGCCTTCTGCCATTGATACTAACTGTAAGGATCTACTACTACTGATACCACTTGTAACGTTCTTGATCTTGCAATAACCAAGAACTTACTGCAACCCTTGAATAAAGAACTCTAGAGATACAGAGAATGCAGAACACAGAAATTCAAATAACCAAGAATGCAGCAAACAAGAATCAAGAATGACTTGAATGCAAGATTTCCTTCGTGAATCTTGACAGGGAGTTTTCGAGGAATTCCCAACCTCCAACTCGTATTAAATCCAATGATTCAAGATCCTTTTTACACTAGCCATGCACTGCTTTTATACACGTACCACATGAAGAAATTCAAAACGCAAGACTACAAGCATTAAACGCACTTACAATCCCTGAAAATGAAATGCAACGTATCACTAACATAGCTTAACATAACTAAACGATGCATACAACAAAACACAACGTATTACTAAAGTACAACTACAAATCATGCAGCCCTTTGACAGTTAAATCTGTTACAGCCTCTTCACTCCTTCTGTTGCTAATTTGCACATAGTCACCCTTCTCTCTTCACGATCTTGCCCCCAAGCACCCGTGACACAAAATCAATATGATGTTTTCCGATTTTACAAATTGATGTTTAGGTTCTTCAAAAAAATTGACTCTTGAATATCGAAATCTCACAATTAGCTATTTTTGTCCATCTTTCGTTTGAAGTTTCAAGAGCATAAAATTTGAAGGAATGGCAAATATCAAAACGAACCTCGAGGCAAGAAGATTAATTGCCTTGCGATCTTAACGACAAAAGGAGAAAATAAAGACCCTGTGATCACTAGTTCAACTCTTCCAGTACATAATTCTTAATCTATTTAGTACACTTGTGTGCGAAGTAATGTAGATTTCTACTTTTTTTTGTTCGCCGAAAATGATTCTGCCCAGTGCAAAGCCAAAACAAAGTCCAAACCCCTGGGTTAAAGAGTATAAGTTGATTTTTTATTTTTATTTTTATTTTTTTTCATTTTTTGACAAGGGTATAAGTTGAAAGTATTAGGTAAACCACTTGTATCGTTCTATGGTAAAGTGCTTAAAATCGCAGTCAAATCTACTTTTTTCTTTGCTTTCTTCGGCAATCAAAGCAATCAGTGCACAGATACTGATTTCTAGTTGAATAAGTAGCTTGAAACTTGCTGGGTGGTATTTTCAGATCTTCCATTAGTACTTGGCGAAGCTTTTCATTTTCCTCCATGAGCTCTTCAATGACTTGCTGGTGTTTCAGTACCTAGAATGCATGGCAACTCAGTTAACTCGACCATTTAAACAAATGCTTCACGCCAGATGGATGATAAATTTCAAAGCTTTGGAGTATAAACACGCATGCGCACACAAAAAAAAAAATTACTGAGTCTTGCATGAGTTTCATTTATTTTTATGATTGTGTAACTCAAGCAACAACTCCAAATTAGACACATACGGAAGTTATAAACTGTTGTGCCAAGGCTACAAACAAATCATCCAACCCAAATTTTCCTGCTCAATTCCCAACATATTACTCTTGTTTACTAGTGATTTCGCTGCCCAGGAATCAGATAATCCGGAGAAAATAGACATGCACGAGAGCTTGTCCAACTTCCCCATAAAAATCAGCCATCAAAACTGTAATAGAGTATATATATGTTGGGTTTAGTAACCAGTCATTTATTTCTATGTATTGGGCGCCTAGATTGTCAAAGAACAAATACATTGAAGTTACACCTAGATTTTATTAAATTAGGAACGAAAATCTGAGAAGACATGCTACTTTCATAGAACCCTATTTTATTTCTTAAAATAATCTCTTTCTACATTCCTTGAGATTTATTAGCAATCCAAAGTAACTTCTAGTTATTGCAGCATAATATAACATAATCAGGAGGCATCAAAGCAGAAATATGCTTGGTCTCGCATCAAAAGAGATTGCAATACTAGGATATTAAGTTTCAACTTATGTCATGTAGGAAAGACTTGCTGAGCTAGAGGCTCGTTCATTGTTCTTACAAGGAAGAGGCAAAATTAAATAATTAAAAAGATAGTATTGTTCACGTTCTTGGACAAAATGTGGTTGTAGGGTTGTGATAATTCCTTGAGTCAGTTATTGATTGGGATTCACCTCCACTCTTTGATGAAGAATATTTTGTTTTGATAATTAAGAAATTTATTAAAAAACGTAATTAGGCATAGCCCAAATACACCAAGTGTACAAGAGAGAGACACCTAATTACAAGCTAACCCTGAAAACTCATGATCAAACAGTACAAGCTAACCACCACACCAAATTCACCACATCTTTTGTATATAAAGCACCAATCCATTGCAACGATACCACACTTTCTTTCTTTTTTTGATAAGTAACGATACCACACTTTCGTAACTTATCAATGGTAAGAATTTTCTTGTGAGAAGCCAACCACCCGAAGAAAGCCACCTTAAGAGGCACCTTGCATCTCCACATATTTTTCCAAAGAAAAAAGTCAATAGAAAAATGTGACGCTAAGACCTTGTATAAAGATCTAACCGAGAATTTCTTATTACCAAACTGATTCCAAAATAATCTATCCTGGGCCTATTTGTTAGGGTGCTTCCTTTGCAACATGCTTGTGCATGGTGGATGGTATTATGGCACCTAGTGCTACACACATTGTTGCTTTGGGTGTTATTCGGATGATGTTGGCCTTGCTTCCATGGGGTTGAACTTGAACTCTACTTTTCATTGTACATTCAGTTGGCCTCATGGCGGCTGGGCATGTGTGTTTGTTTGCTTCTTCTTTGATGCACCTATGCACAGCAGATGGTGTTATGGCACCCAGTGCTACACACTTGCTTCATTGAGGGGGCTTTCAGACCTGATGGCCTTGTTTCCATGGGATTGAACCTTGCTGGTTTGGCTTGGCTCCCCCGGGGTTGAGACCTCAACAATATATTGGTTTACTTCCTCCTCTTATTTCCCATGCCTAGCAGGGCAAGGGTTGTGGTTCAAATTGTTTGATGTTGTGGTCTGGCGTACGTAACGGCGTGTGAGTGGTGATGAGGTTGTATGTCTTGACAGTCTCTAAGCTCGCACATTGAAATATTAGGCGTGCTCCTCCTCACAAAGGCTCCTCTTGTGAATTGCATGTTGGCCTACTAAAGGGTTCCTATGTTGCCTACCTACATGGATGGAATTTGTTCCTCCCGTTGCCCCATTTCCTTGCCAGTGCTCGTCTTTGGGTGCTGGTTGGACTTTGAAGTTGTCCACGTGTTACCATGCATACCTTCGAGTTTATGTTGGTTGTCATGGACCATGTGGGCATTCTCGTGCTCTTGGAATCAGAACCTCGACTCAAAAAAGCAGCCGTGTTGTCCAACCTATTTAAATTTTGAGAATTGGTCGCGGGCGTTGCGCCCCCTATGCCTCTAATCATTGGCTTTACCCGATAGAACTCGCACGTGAGCTCCAGCTATCCTGAGGGAAACTTCGGAGGGAACTAGCTACTAGACGGGTTCAATTAGTCTTTCACCCTTGTACCCAAGTCAGACGACCAATTTGCACGTCAGTATCACTGAGGGACTCCACCAAAGTTTCCTTTGACTTCGCCCCACTCAGGCATATTTCACCATCTTTCAGGTCTCGACAGGTATGCTCTCACTTGAACCCTTCTCAAAAGATCAAGGTTGATCGGCGGTGCCACCCACAAGGGGATCCCACCAATCAGCTTCCTTGAGCCGTACAGGTTTACTAGCCCGTTGACTCGAACACATGTCAGACTCCTTGGTCCGTGTTTCAAGACTCCCCTCTTTAGTTTATGTTTAAAGCATAAAGCAAGCTGTAAAAATAAGTAATTTCCTCCATTTCTCAATCTTGGACATCTCCAATAAAGCTTACTGACCACTGAACAAATATCCAGGAGTATTATCCATGTAAACAGCCATGGAAGCACCTTTATTAGAAGCAATTCTGAAGAGAGAGGGGAAACATTCTTCAAGGCCTCATCCCCACACCACAAGTCATGCCAAAAATTGATCCGGTTTCCCCTACCCACCTCAAATCTGAAATTTCTAAAGAATTCCCCCCATCCATTATGAATGAATTTCCACACTCCCACACCATATGCCCCTCTTATTTCTTTGGAGCACCAACCACCCCAACAACTCTCATACTTGGCACAATAACAATCCTCCAAAGAGCGTCCCCTTCTTTATGATACCTCCACAACCATTTGATCCTTGGTATTGAAGTTTTGACTTCTACGGTGCCTGACAAGGTGAACAATGCAATCTTTTGTTTTTCATTCCGTTCTGGCCGGAATGGCAGGAATGTTTCATGCTGAAACAATAACCGGCACGAATATGTGAGATGTTTCATTCCGGCAAGAATTCTGGCCTATTTCGGTGCATTCTGGCCGGATTCCAGTATTCTAGTCAGAAAGGACATTTCACTCCGAAATTAGTCATGATGGGAGTCCAACTGCGTTCCATTCTAGTTTGGGTTGAACCAAAGTGAGTGATATCTTTGATATGACCGTTCTAGTTGCTAATGACCATTTCGTTTCAAAAGCCCAGCTCATGGATTATGTGATATGACAAGGTCGTCCTTCTCAGTAAGAGTGATATCACTGATGACAAGCTTGTGGATTGTGTGATAAGGAATCTGTTGGTTCATGAAGCTGATTTCAGCAACTACATTTTTATCAATGTGTGTATATATATATATATATAACATATATATTCCAGTTATAGATATATAATTAATTTATTCATATAATAACTATCCCGAAACAGTACACCGAAATATACTGGTATTGAAATATTTCATTCCCAATTGGAACAGTCACCGAAACAATTTTTTTTTTTTTTGTAAGGAACAAAATGTTAATGACATGTTTTGCACACCGGTCACCAGACTCCTGCAACACAAAGGTGAGTGCTCGGGGTTGATGAGTCACCTTTGATGCCTAAGTTAGTTCATTGATCCTCAGAGATAATTTTAGTATGTGAGAGAACGTAAGAAGGTATTCTAACCTGGGATTCAGCTTTTATACTCCCTGCTAACATGGTCCCCTGTATCTTGTGTCAGAGGACCCGTCCTCCGTACAGGGTACCTACTTCTTGCCTTTAATGCGGCGTGACTCCCCTAATCATGTCCTTTGTGGCAGGTTGGTGAGTGCGGCTACCTTCTATACATTCTATCAAGGATAGGGCCTTGATGTGATCTTTGTCCACGTTTTATATATGGCTCTTAAATGCAATGTGGCTCTACTACTACGTGCGTATGCAGGGTCGTGTCAGAGAGGTCGCCGTCCCATCATTCCATGTCGACCCTCTTCCTGCGTTGGCCTTGGGCCTCCTTCCTCTTATCCTGACTCGTGGGCCGACTATGCTTTGGTCATTGGGCCTCCCAGGAACAAGTTAGGCTCAACCAGGTGGGGGAGTGTGAACATCCCTTCCACAAAATTCAAAATTTTGGAACAATGGCCTCTTCATGATTGATGGATCTTTGAAGAGACAAGGGACACTTCACCAAATATAGGATCTACAAAAGGTGGCTGTGAGTTTTCTATCAAATTTTTCTTCAAGTCACAACAATCTTGTGGGGAAAAGTTTTTACGACCTTTTTATAACTCTGTTTTAAATGGAGGGTATTTAAGTAAAATAGAGTTAGGTATCATTATTTTGGTAAAATCTCAAAAGGAAATGCTAACATACTTAATTATTGTGTAAAATTAATTAATAATTTAATTAATGGAAAAGTGACCCTGTTGAACAAGAGTCAAGTAGCGATGCCTGCTTGGATGTGGGAGCTTCAACTCTTTTCTTATACACTATCAGCATTAACATCTAGACAGTGATTCTCTAAGCAAAGTAAGATAAAATGTATTTGATAGGTAAAATAAGATTTTATTAAATCAAGTAAATATGAGAAGCTCAGCCCATGTACATAGGAAGTGTGTGTGTGTATAGAGAGAGAGAGAGAGAGAGAGAGCACCTAGTTACAGGTTTGGAGCTAAAGATGGATACAAGAAAATCATGAAAGATAGGCCCATTGAGGACAATGACAGAAGCCCACAAGAATAAAATGTGGAAGAAGAAACATCTAAGATCATCCAAAAAAGAGCGTTCTCTCTGGGCCTATGCACCACCAGAATTAGTCAAGAATTTTTCTTGGACGCCTGGTGCCAATAAAAAAAAAAAAGCAATTTCTACCTTCAAAGTTCCAACCATTTCTTTCTAGCCAAATACACCACATGAGACATAAGGGAATTAGAAGCCACACTGTAGCAATTTGGTTATTACCCTAAAGGCCTCTCCAACTAGCAAGGAGATCTACCACCCTCCTAGGCATTACCCAAGTAAGTCCGGTCTTGCTAAAAACCTCATCCTATAAGGCCCTGGCCACCTCAGAGTGCAGTAATAAATGATCCACAATTTCACCACTTTTTTTTTACACATATCACCAATCTTTAACAAGCCCTTGCTTCCTCAGATTGTCGATGGTTCAGATTTTCCCAAGAGAAGCAGTCCAAACAAAGAAAGCAACCTTGGGAGGCACCTTGCTCCTACATATGCACTTCCAAGGAGAAGGACTGAATAGCAAACTTCCTACTCCCCAAATGATACCAAAGCATCTTATCCACCTTGTTGCTACCAATTCTCTATGTGTGCATCAAGTTGAAAAGTTTGGAAATAGCCCCATCTTCCCAATCTTGAGCCACTCAAGTAAAATGAGCATTCCACTGTAAGGCTCTTTACTAGAACCATCCAAAAGATCTGCCACCAAGGCCTCCAAGTCATGTGCAATAATCCCAAATAGGGCAAGAAATAAAATCTTGAGAGCCCTTTTGCCACACCAAATATCATGCTAAAATCTGACCCTGGATTCCTTGCCAACCACAAATCTTAAGTGACTTGCAAAACCCCCCCATCCATTCCTAATATTTTCCCACAATCTCACACCAGCGCACCTCTCATTTCATTCGAGCACCAACCCCCAAGCACTCTCATACTCAAAATCAATTACAATCCTCCACAACGTCTCCCCTTCTTGATGATACTGCATAACCACTTCCCAAGAAGAGACTTGTTAAGAATCCTCAACTTGCAAACCCCCACCCCTCCGCTTGAGATTGGAGCATAAACCTTATCCCTATTAACAAGATGAAACTTAGCCTTATTGCCAATTCCACCCCCACAAAAAAGCATGAAAAATCTTCTTGATATGGTTTCCACACCTATAGGTAAAAAAAATAAGGATAGAGAGTATGTAGGTAAGGTTAGAAAGAGTGCTCTTGATTCTCCCCTTTTGACAAGTACATCCTTTTCTAGCCTATCAACTTTCTCTCATTCTTGTACCAAAGCCCCTTTCCTCTTTAGGGCTCCTACTGCTGCCCGGCTCTTTTGTCATTTTGAATCAGAACAGGTACAACCCAGGTCATCTGATTACTACAGGGATGAACCCAATCCAGAAGGTAAACCAGATAATGAAAGACCTATTGAACCAATCACAGGAATACCAGTTACAGTACCTATCAGCCAAAGAAGAATCCTTCTAGTAGTATCGGCCATTTTACCCCACTTTCCCCATTCTGTCTTGGCCTACTAGCTGTTAGGAGAGAGAGCTGCTGCAGTGCCTTTACTTGATAGGGCTCACCTTCCTTTACACCACCTTTCCCCAAACCTGCACCTCCCAATCAAGTAAAATAGAAACTCCCAATTCACATGGTCAAGAGCCATGTCCATATCCAGCTTACATAAAATACCTGGCACTTCCTCTTTGATTCTACTATCCAAATATTTAGAGGCAATTAGCACCGAGTCAAGCATCTAGGGTTTCAAAATAATCTTCTTCACGATCACACTTATACAATTGGCAAGACAAAGCCGTCAATGTGGAGCATCTCAGTGGCCCCCTAATGGAAGAACTTTGAGCATTTATCACCTTCATTCAACCAAAGAGCCCTAGATTTTTGCCTCCACAAAATCTCCTTCTCAAGGTTAGACACGATGACTTTTCCTCAATATCACCTCATCCTAATGCACCACCCTCCAAGCGCTGCAACTCCTCAAGAAGAGAAGACTTCAACTATCATCATTCCAAAAAGGTTCCGCATTCCACATCTTTAGGTCATTCTTCAAAGCTTTTAGTTTGTGTGCCAGCATAAAACTCAAAGTTCCATGAATCTAATAAGAAGACCATCGCTGTCTTACCTTGTTTACAACCATCAAAATTCAGCCACATATTTTTGAACTTGAAATATCAGTGCCCTTGTTCTGAACAAATCCAAGGCAATCTTTTCTGGCACACCTTAGGGAAATCCCACAAAGGTAAAACCAGGAAATTGTTCAATCTCAACCAAACCCCAATGTTGGACCACGTGAATGCACGCCCCTCAAAGGCAAATCCAAAAGGCCCAAATCAAAGATAAGCATGGGAAAATCTGTAAACTGAGGCACCTCCTGCCAGCTATACAAACCAACAATCGCATCCCGTAATAGTCTCATGCAACTATCTAAATTCCAACCATAAATAGCTATAAAAGCCCACACAAACCCATCCTCCACATTCTTGAAGAAGCATGACACCAAATAATCACTACTACTCATTAATGGTGCGCAGTCCTCCACCGTGCATGCTTGCCATCCCACTGTGGTGCTACCAATGCTAACCTCCTTTACCACCTTTCTACTTCTTTCCACGATACAGATAACACCAGCCCCATCCAATACAAATTCAAACACTTGTGTATCCACCAGCAACTTCCTCAATGCCCCCAACCCACCGTAATAATGAAATGAGGATATTGACGATTAGACTAATGAAAAGGGCATAAAAGATGAGGAAACATGATTATTTTCAGTGAGAAGCACCAGAGACAAACATTTGGAGAAAATTTCACAATTAAGCCAGACAATTGCATTATGACTCTCTTTAAGCAAAGTAAGATTAAAGTCTGGAAAAAAAATTGTGGGTTGATTTCCATCTCTCTTTCCTGTCATCAGCCCTAAAGAATTGTATTCATTTCCGCAAAGCTGCAAGATATTGAAATATTCTCTATACAATTATAATGAAAATCAAAGGCAGGTTGCATTGAGAAAAAACTACTTTTAATTCCATTCTACTCTTTAGGTTTTGTTTGCTGCTTCACCACAGCAGTTAACTGTTGCAGCATTATCTAGCTGGATCATGATGTCATGCAAACCGTTCTTTCTAGTGAAAAAGAGGAGTTTTCTCACTGGATGCCAGCATTTTCATATGAAATAATCACAACTTGATATATTTGAAAATACCAGTAAATTTAACATTACCATTTGAAGCACGTTGTTTTCTGACCGCAAACGTCCAGCCTACAAAGGTAAAATCCAGGAATTAAAATGCAAGTACGTGAGAAGGCATACATGTGTAGAGGCTATACATATAAAACAGATTAAAGTCAGACATGGTATAACTCAAATATCTCCCTACTCGATAACCTTTTGCTGGATAAAAATTTTGACGAGTTGACTGTCGGATTATACAATGTTTTATACCTATTCATGCATCCCAAATTTCACTTGATTATTACTGTCTAATCCAAAACTCACACATTTGGCATATTTTTAAAATTTAAGGAAACTTTTCTTTCAAACATTTTGTAGAGGAGAGATATTTTAATCTCCAATCATCTTGATATTGTAAGGATGATGAATGTGTAGAGAAAATGTATCTAGCTGTCAGTTTAGAATAATATTGATTGAATAATTGGTTGAGTGAAATAACATTATTATAGGTTACACTAGGTGTAACTTTGTCAATAAATGATAATTCCAAAAATAAATTTAGGATCAAGTTACATTGCATTTTAAACAGTCGATAGACAGTTAATCAGGTCTGATAATGTTAGAATTGGGGCCCTTTTTCTGAACAGTCGATAGGCAGTTAAACAGCTCTGATAAATGTTAGAATTGGGGCCCTTTTTCTGAACAGTCGATAGGCAGTTAAACAGCTCTGATAATTCTTAAAGCAATTCTTTAACAACTGTTACCTAGGTGGATCTAAGGCACTACTAATTCAAAACAGAGCCTAGTTTGACAGAAAAAATCTATATCGCTTTTCTTCTTTTTTTCCTTTTTTGAAAAGTAGGATAAAGCTATATCCAAGTAGGTTACAGTGCCTAGGAAAAGGAAAAAAAGGTTTGCATTCTACTGTAAAATAGACAAGTTCCATTTGGTGCTTACCAAGTTATTCAGTTCAGTGTCCTCCCCTTTCAAAACTGGGTTCTGCAGAAAGCTGCTGATAACTTTTTCTGTCCGACTGCTGAACGATGAGTCAGTTGGAGTGCCTTTTGATGCAAAACTCTCATAAGTTGAACCTGAACCTATATTTTCATATCCCGGCAGACCTTGACGAGTGTCTTCAGGTCCCTTGGTTCCCAGCTGCATGATACTTCCCATTGGGTTTTGACCTAAGGACTGATTCATCATGCTCATGCCACCCTGCAAAGACACTGGAAGGGCACCTTGTCCAATGGGTAAATTCGGAGCAATTCCAAACTTCAGCATCATCTTTGTCATTGCTTGCTAGAAAATTAACAAACAAAATTTTAGACGCAGGAAGCTGCAACAATTCATGCGTTGCAGTAGTTAAGACAGAAAAATACATACTACAAGACAAGATTGCATTTGATTCAACACCCCAGGTTTGACAGCAAGGCCTGCAATAGAAACTCACTGTTTCAGATATCATGTATGATGATTGTTAAAACAATTACGTTTAGCAAATTATAAAATGCAGTAAAGGCTTCTATCTCCTAACCATGAGCTGCTCTAATAAATCTCACATTCCACTGGTGGGGGGATTACTAGATATCTCCAATACAGAAGCATCTTTAATATGTATAATCCCCACAGTCCTCCACTTTCTCCACCATCCTTTTGTCCCACATCAGTAATATTCTACCAGAACCCCTCGAGGGGGATAAATGAACTGGTCCATTTGATGGTGTCCCCACAAGCTTTGTACACATGTTCTAGTAACTATTTCCAACAAACATATAGCATCTATCCCTTGCTGAAGGAGAGTTTTTATTTTAAGGCATTTGAAATTCATAAGAAAACAGCCATTACCCACCCCTTAGTATTACTAGGGTTAGAACTACCACCTCTAGGTTCATAGTTAACAGACCACGAAAGTTTTTCAAATTCTCTATTCTTTTTTCCACCTTGCTTGAGGGTAGAAGTCGATCCCTGATAAGAGTAGCCCACTTCAATAACATAAGCAAAGCCATCAGTTAATCTTCAGCTCTCACATGATAAACCCACATAATGCTTGGAAATCTTTTCTTTTTCATCACCAAACAAGATGTATCCATGCCATAGTTTACTTCAAAATCTCTCGGAAAGCATGCGCTCAAGCGGATTGGCTTATCTACAATAGCCAACATTACCAAACCAGATGAATCACTCTACTACTCCCTTCACCAACTTTGCCAATGACAACAATCTCACAAGAAATCTTGCCCATGCTGCCCCCCACCCTACCCCGGGGGGGCCTCCATCCCCAAAGAGATCTATGTCCCAACTCTACCTGTGAGGAACTAAGCTAAACTACTAATATAAGGCATACACCGATGCTGCTACACCATTCAAACTTACAACCCAAGGGATGGAGCAATTGAATTGACTTGTTATTGGAAATGGAGGAGAGAGCATCCCAAAACTTGCTAAACCAGGTAAGCCACTAATCACAAGCACTTGGTGACCTATCTCCGGCATTTTTTTTTTTTAAGATGTCGGGAAACCTCTCCAAGGCAGGGCCTTTCAGATCCACCCCTGCAGAGTAAACCCTAGCCCCGTGTACTGCACCCTCGGAAGTTTCCCTAAATGGAACTGGTTAAATCGCTGGCTTTTCACCAGGGAGTGTGGCCCCAAATGATTGTTTGCACTCATGAGTTGTTGAACCTTGGACCTTAAGGGGAGTGATATCCCAAAATCAAGGCCTTCACCACTTGGCCAACCCCTTGGGGTTATCTCCGACATATATGCCAGCATAATATTAATCATTTTAACATCATTCATCCTAGAGGTGCCCAATTGTCATGAATAGGACTTGATAGATCCCCAATCATTGACACGTCTATAATAATTTATATGCGGGAGATGGTGAGGAGGAAATGATGGGGTTGTTGTTGGTGCCTTGTGAGGAGGAATATTTAGGGCCTGGTGTACAATTTGGAGCTGAGTTCGAGGAAGATGTTGTTCCCCTAATATCTCCACCGATCAACAATATAACTAGTTCATCATCGGATTGGGTTTTGCAAAAGGCTAATGAGATGCAACACTGTGTGGGGATTACACGTGGAGGATTTGAGGATCAATCCACAATACCACTCACTGCAATTGAGGCAGGTCACTTATTTGGAACAAAAGATCTAAGAAGAGTACGAAGTCAAAGCGTCTTACTTGGGCAATGAACTACGACTCTTAAGGAAGGTAGTCCAAGTAGAGGGAGGACTAGAGTGAGGGCAAAACCAGTTGTATTACGAAGCCCAAGATTTTAAATTGGAATGTCCGAAGACTAAACGAGTTTAATAAGCATCTCCAAATTAAAAACTTTCCCCATTCATGGAAAGTTGATATTGTCTGTTTTCAGGAAACGAAAATGGAATATATTTCTCTTAAGATCGTTCGGAGTTTGTGGAGTTGCCAATACGTAGGATGGTCCTACTTAGCTTCTAAGGGAGCTTCAGGTCGATTATTAGTTATATGAGATACAAGGGTGGTTGAGAGCATTGAGGAGTGTGTTAGGGAATTTACAGTGGCTTGCTTTTTAAAAAAAGGTGGTAGATGATTTCAAGTGGGCCTCTGAAGGAGCTTATGGGCCAAACCTAAATTGGTGGGACATATCTTGGTGCATTGGTGGTGGCTTAATATTACTTGGTTCCCAAGTGGGAGATCGGGGGAGGAGCGTCTTTGTCCCAAGCATGAGATTGGGGGATCATTCACATGGTCATCCAATCAGGCTTGGTCTAGATTGGATAGGTTTCTAATTTATCCCTCTTGGGCTTTCTTCAAATCATTTCCCTATAATGGGCTTAATGTTCAGAATTTCCTTGTATCTATTTCTGCTTCCTAGCTAGATGTTTTCTCTTCTATACATCCAGCGTACTTGACTATGCTTATTGATAGTAACAAATTCTACTTAAATAAAAAATAATAATTTGCTGATCCAACATCACTAAAATTTCTTATACCCTTGTATAGGGCTGAGCAAAAATCTGAAAATCTGACTCTGAATCCGACTTCACTCCAACTCCAACAAAACGGAGTCAAAACTGGATTTTTTTAATTTCAGTTAAAGTCAAAGGTGTCACTGGATCGACTCCAACTCCGATATTGTACATATGTTATAAAAATATGTATTTATCTATATATTTATCATATATACTAGTATAGTTATATAGTTATATAACTAGAACTTATATAGTTAAACAATAACATGCTAGTCTATGTAAATATCATGGTATACTACCATAAATAATCAAGTATAGAAATAAGTTAGACACTAATATTTAAATAAGTCTAGTACCATACATAATCAAGTATAGAAATAAGTTAGACACTAGTATAATAACATGTAATTAGACACTAGAAAGTCTAGTATATAATTAAGTTCAAAATAATTTAGAGATTAGTATAATAACATTTAACTATAGTATAAGTTTTTTATAGAAATAAATTAGAAATTAGTACAGAAATAACTAATAAGTCTAGTATAATAAGTTAATAACATATAATAATAATTTACTAAAGTATAATAACATGTAATTAGACACTCAAAATAATATGTAATACTATAGTATGATAACATGTACTTAGACACTATAGTTATAAGTCTAGTATAAAAAAAAGTTAGATATTAGTATAGAAGTAAATTAGCAGTGAATGGTTTAGTTTTAGTTTTTCCCACAAAAATTCATTTTTAAAATGGGCTAAATATGAAGATAAGAAAACAAAGCCCAAAGCTTGAAGCCCAAATCCGACTCCACTTCGACAAGTCGGAGTCAGATCGGAGCCTACACAAGTTGGAATCAGATTTAGGGGAATCTGACTCCGATTAAGTCAATGCTCACCCCTACACTTGTACAGTAAAGGTATTGGAATACTCATGATCAATTATTTCAATGAGACTCTATTGTGCATGAACTCAATAGGCTCGTTATGTAAAAATAATAAAAGAAAAAGGGAAGTTGATGCAACATGAAAAAGAACTAAATTTCTAACATTACAAAGCGTGGGGGACTATGTTAGCACTAGTTTTTGATAATTCCACACCAGCCCCTCTCACACGGTAAGTCCCACATGAGCCCCACCAAATGAGGGGTCGTTCGGAAATATCATTTCTGTGATAACTTTTTTTATGATGTGGAACTTCACCCAAGTAGGCCCTTCAAACCTACCCCTGGGATATAAACCCTAGATACACAATCCCACTGCCAAACCCTGATGTTAAATAACAAAACTGTAAACTTATGACCTACATTTTGGCATTTACGATTGATTTTATCAATAATACAACTGGATGTGGCATTATTTTCACACATTTAGTAACATATATTATAAGAGTGCTGCTGTCAGATGGAGAATGATTCCTTCGTGTTTAATGTGGTGTATATGGCTGGAAAGGAATGGAATATGTTAGATAAAGAGCGTTCTTTTCATGATCTTTGTTATTTTTTCTTTTCTACTTTGATTTTGTGGGCTAGGATCTTTGTAAGGAATGTTGATAATGTACTGAATCTGTTTCTACCGTAGTTTCTTGCTTTCTAGTGTGTGGTTGGTATTTCCTTTGTATACTTCATGTGTACTTGGGCTTTGCCTATTCTTGGTAATAAAATTCTTATTAACTATAAAAATAAAATAAAATAAAATAATAATAATAATAATAATAATAAAGCATATATTATAAGTTCGATTTGATGAAATATTCACCATTTTATTAGATATTCATTTTTTTCAAAGAAACTATGATTTTTAAATCTATTTTACCATTTTAAAATTCCATAATGTGCATCCCTTGACATAAAGCCACATTTGGACCTCATACATTTCCATCCACTTACAAAATGTTTGAGTGAATGGTGGCTAGATGGAAAAGGCTCATGGACCGTGCCCTTTATTTCTTTACAATTTAGTCCTACCCATGTATGGATTAGAAAAAACATAGGACCAATATCTTCCCTTGAGAGAGTTCAGTGTGTCATACCAACTCCGAAACCATGGCCGAAGCCAACACCACAACCAATGCCTGCTTCAATATTCTTAGCTCCCAACTTCCTTAGCTAAAAAAGGAGACAGATAAACTATTGTTATTAAGAAAAATTAATTTTGGTATATAACCATGTTAAGTAAGTAGTAGAAAACAAATAGAAAGATCAATTTCGACTTACAGATTCATTCACATGTCTGCTAACACCAGAAAAAGCATCAGTTGCCCCTCTGGTGGCACTCATAACTTGACCCAGCATTGGTAACACACCTGAGAATAGGTCAAATCAAATTTTCTCAGAAACCAGTATCCCACTAATAAGGTAAATAAACAACCAATAAAGCACCTACTCTCAAGAGTATTACTATTGAACAATACACAATGTGTTGTGTTCCCCCCCCCCCCCCCCCCCCCCCCCCCCCCNAAAAAAATATATATATATATATATATCCATTTCATCTCATATTTTGAAGACCCATTCCTTTTCCTAATCTTAAGCAAGATCAAATGAATGTCCATTGAAAGAAGTATAAAATTACAATGCTGAAGTAACAGGATTGAAAAACTAGAAAACAAGACAGAACTTGGTACGATAATGAAATTGCATGATTAATGAGAAGAAAAATACAAGTTCAAATAATTGAAAGAATTGTAGCTTTTTAGCATGTCAATACCATGTCCAGGAGGAAGCTTTCGGTGGGAAGGGGGTTAAGGAATCAAGGAATGATCAATTCCTTTTAATCATCAGTGAGACCACAGTCAAGTTTGGAATGAGGAAAGAGTTAAATAACATCCACGAGTTACATTCTATCTCAGATGTTAGGCAATTATAAGGGTTAATTCTGTTACACTTGCTCAAAGTTTATCAGGTAAATCACAATGGTGCAGTAGTTTGTGGAGTAAGGGAGAAATGTAACTATCACCAAACTGAATATGACGAGACTCGTGTCTCATTAAACAATATTGGGATCTTTGAAGTTGAAAATTAATTCCAAAGCGTTTAGTTGCAGAAGCCCAAAAAATTAGTCATGCTAGATACAATCCAAGGGTGTGCAAGTCCCTGCAGTCCCTTTGAAAAAACAGGGGCCACCACGAAAAAATAGGGTTTTTCATGTGGGTCCCAGGTGTGCCCCACTTCATTTAAGCATATATCTATTTTGACTGCCACCTTGACAATGAATATGAAGCACAGAGAGAGAATAACAAGGAAATTTTTTTTTTATGATAAGTAGAATGCCAAGGAAAAATAGAAGCCCTCTTTAGGTGGTACCCAGGGTTGCACATCCTTTGGGCTCCTTGGATGCTCACTTGGTTCTTAAGTACTGTTCACATGGCTCTATATTATCTTGGTGCTTATGGTTAATCTGTCCTACTATCATTATTGGTTTAACAAATAACTCAATCCAAAATAAAGCCCAATTGTTAAGATTTTTCATGATGTAAACCCTATAGAACTGCATCATACACCAAGAACGCATTTTTTTCCTTTTTTTTTTAAATAATACCTTATATAATAGACTAGCAAACTTAACAGGATCTTCATACATTTTTAAAAATGTTGAGGGCGGATAAGTCATCAAATAAAAGATGGACAATCAAACAAATGCATTGAACTCAATTATAAAATAAGACTTGGAGCCTATAAGGATATCCAATGCAACTTAACCAAGTGAAAGAGTATTTATTCCTAGAGAACAATAATAAAGAATAAGCCCATAACAGATTACAAAGAACGATAGAATGGGATCACTTTGAGAGAAGAAAAAAAAGAAAAAAGAAAAAAAAAACTGATCACTTCTTATGCATCTAGTGTACTTGGGTTGCGCCTTTTGTGCTTTTTAATAAAGACTTCATGCTTATAAGAAAAACGCATGACATGACAACATTTTAAATCTTCGATGAAACAATTATATATTTTGCATCAGTTTCAATAATAGATTATCGGCAAAAGAAAACTGAGACATTATATAAAGCAATAGTTTTTAATGGAACATTAAGCATGCCTCCATAAAACAAATTTTACAGAACACGCCCACAATAATGCATTCTTCACTACTTTTTTCTCTTGTTTTGTGCATTGTTCAACTATTCTCTTCTATTATTTTGGTTAGCTCTAAGTAACACACCCAAGAAACAGGAATTAGATTAGCCATTATCATTCTCTCCAACAAAACAAAGCACCATTTAAAAAAGAAAAAGAAAAACAAGATAACATAAAATGAACCTACATGGATGCTTAGACGCTAATAAACGGGTTTCACCATCTTTGGGTTTGAAGAGCTTTCCCAAGTCCATCCTCCAAATAATTTAGAATTTAAGATGCAAAATATCAGGAGGAAAGTGAGGAGGAGTTGGTGGAGGTCGGGTGTTACCTAGATTTATAGGGCGGCCGACGCCGATACCAATACCACAGCCAACGCCAAAGCCAGTAAATACTTGACCAACTTTGAAAGTAAACGGATTCTCTATTCGGAATCCCTGAAACTCTTTTGCCTTTCTCTGATTCGGCACTACGCTACTGTTACTATCAATAGCACCGTCAGTGGTACTACTCCAAGCCTCCATTCTCGAACAATCTTCTTCTACCTTTGAGGCTTTTTCTATTTCTAAAAGCTAAAGCTGCTAGCTAACTTTGTCTGGAACTTTTGGTCGGTGAACTTTCCTGTCTCTCGCTCGCTCTGAAACATTATGTACAGAGGACATTGGAACAACATAACGGAGATGTCCGTGCTACCATATGGTCGTTGAGGAATCAGTTGTACCTAAGTAGTAAGCTCCTAACAAAATGTCAAATTAGGGGCGTACCATTGAAGTCAATTCCCACGAGTTGGGTTTGATAGGGTTTTGGGGGTTCACAACGTTAGGCTCCATTAAAAATTCGGAAAACTTTAGTTGCAAGTACAATTATATATTAATATATATATTAATATAATGTAATTGATCTAAAAATAAATTTTATTGAAAACAATACTAATTTAAATTTTGAATATGAAAGAATTAGTATTGGTACGTAGATTAGTACGTGACTTTGCTTGTACGTAGCAAAACTCTATAAATTACATAAAACTCATTTCATTTTTATCTTCGACTCCCCGAAGTAGGCCTGCAACCCGAGCTACAATTACCGGATCTGTACCCGACCCGACCCGAACACTTCCAAGTAAGATGCTAACCCGATTCACACCGACCCATCAAAAACCAAATCGGGTCGAACCCTTATAATCCGACCCATCAAAAATAAAATCGCTTGTTTTATTTTTACCAACTGCATCAGCTGGCATTGGGGTTTTTTTTCACCAGATGCTTACTCGGTAAGTCTACACAATTCAGCCTAGAAATCAAGTTAGCTCTTGATGCCAACATGGTAGGAGCTCTGGAAGTCCTCCAGGTTCAAGAAATGGGAGCTTCTTGAAGACGTGCTGGCTCAGGGACGTAGTGTGCACCACAGATTTCTTGCAACTAGTGCCCACACTGCCACATGTCCAGCGGTACATCGGATGGAATGCGATTGGGTGACATGCGGGCCTTGTTGCGCCACCTCCACCACATTGTGAGGGGGTTTTGATGCTAAGTTTTTCTTTTCAAAATTTTTGCTGCATTTTCTGAGTCCGACTGACATTTCCTTGGGAAAGTGACGGAAAATTTTTTTCTTTTGAAAATCTTACTGCATTTTTCAAGTTCGGCTGACATTTTCTAGGGAAAGTGACGGAGAAAAGGCTGATAATTTCCTGGTATTTGTTGATTGTGGGTTTTGATGCTAATTTTTCCTTTTTGAAAATTTTGTTGCATTTTTCGAGTCCGGCTGACATTTTCTTGGGAAAGTGATGGAAAAAGAGCTCATTTCCTAGTACTTTTGCTTGTGGGTTTTTATGCTAATTTTTTCTTCTTGAAAAGTTCGAGGGATGAGAGAATCCATGGCCTTCGCTCAGTAGCCTCGGTCCTCTTCCTCCTTCAACCTCAGTAGTCAGTCGGTTTCACACCAAAATAAAACCCGTCTATACTTGTCGGATTGGTGAACCGATGATTAGTAACCCGTCATATGTCGGGTCGGGTCGGGCCACTCGGCTAGCTCGGGGTATCGAGTCATCTGCACAGGCCTACCCCGAAGGGCATAAATACTGCAGGAGGCAGATTGTACAAGATATAGCTATAAGGGGGCATTTTGAGATGTGTAAAGAGCATTGGCAAATGTAAACACATATTTAGCTAATAATCTCATTTTTCTACTGCATTGGGCAAGCTGTATGCAATTTTTTTGCTTACTGTGAACAATATTTTTATATATTTCTAAATCTACTGTCCACCTTTCATCCTTTATTTTAATAATTTTTTTCTCTATCCTCCCACTTGCTCTCTCTCTCACCCTACAGATTTTTTTTTTCTCTTCTCTCAACTTTTCCTTTTCTCCTCACATTCGATAGACCCTTCTCTTAAAGGACAAACCTTCGCAGCTCTCTTGTGACGCCCCCAACTCCCACATACGGACACATGGAAATCGAGGCGTTGGGATGATGATAATATGGGTCACACATCCTATCGCCAAGTGCCAAGCGTGTGTACATACAACATGTGTCCAAAATAAACCACACAGCGGATAATAAAGTCTTATAATTAAGTACCAGAATTTTGTTTAAATACAAACCAGTTTAAAATACACGTAATAAAATATTACAAGTTCAACACTGTTTCAAATACCAACTACATAACATAAAAACAAATAAAGATAATATCCAAGGATAAACAACTCCAAATCAATACTCTGGCGGAGTCGCCTCCTTGGGCTCAGCCTCCTCCTCCTCTTCAATCTCTGCATCAAAATCTACGGTACCAAAAATGATGCCGCAGGTAAGTAATAATCCAAACGCCACAAGATTAAAATATATTACACTCAACAATATGCATGAAAAGATGTCAAATGCACATGTCCCAAAAATCCACATTTTTGCACGTACACCAAAAGTCTCATTTGGCCCAAATTATTTCCTTTAAACTTTTCCTCGCCATTATCCCAGATAATGGCCCAAAATCCAAGTCTTAAAATCATTTCCACTTTTCCTTAACCGAATGCACCATGACCTCCCCTAGGGGTCATCCGCAAGCCCTAGCTCCCTTCGTCACACCACAGGTAACGACCATGCGTGTGACTTCGGAATGAGCGATGCCCAGTTCTTCGCCCCGCGCATACGTACCCAAACATCCTCTAGCCCCTGCCAGCAGAGGGGCCACGGAGTCAGTACGAGAGCGTTACCATCCCGCCCGCTCCCGTTGTCGCCCAGCGACAACCTAGGGGACGTCACTCAGTATATTATGCTCCCGAGTGACCAGAGGAGCTCCACCGAGATAATACTCCATCTTGGCTTGGGGTCGTTATACACACGAACCCAAAAATCCAATTACGCATGAAAACCCAGTTTTCATTATTCAACACATGTACATGTATGCCATTATGCGAAAAAACCAATTTATCCTTTTAAAACATGAACATGCATGATCCATGCACTGCACACCTCAAGACACAATTTATTCAACACATCTCAACATTAACAACAAACAAGTAACTCCATCCGACCCCCGACTCCTCGAACTCAGTCCGGAATAACCAACCAATCAAAAATATTTATTGTAAAAGCAATAATATATTTAAATCTAAAATGAAGTTTAAAAAATACTTACAGCGCTATATGATAATTTTCGAAGGATCAACGAGCTGCAAACGGCGAAGTAAAAGCAACGTAACAGTGTAAAAACACTGTGGCCGTGGGTTGTAAAATACCCACTTTTGATTGGGGACAAACCAAGACTTGAAATTGATAGGGAATGACTTAGAGGTGTTTATGAAGCTAGTGGAAGTGAGGGTTGGCCGTGGGTGGCGGCGAAAACGGCGGTGGAAGGCCAAAATACCTAAAACGAAAAGTGAGGTCGTGGGAGCTACTTTGGAAATGGGTGGTTTAGGATGGCAAGAAGTCGGTGATGAAGTGGTGAAGAGATGGTGGCTGGAGGTGGAGCAATGGCAGCACTGGAGAGAAAATAGGCCGCGGCTTGGAGGAGCTCGTGGCGGTTAATGGTGGCTCGGATGGAGGTGAAATTTGGTGGGGATGATCACCGGCCGGAGGGGAAGAAATCTGGGTGGGTGGTGTACTACACGATGCCGGCGAGTGGCAGTTCTGGGCGGAGAGAGAAAATGAGAGGGGAGAGAGGGAGTTCGCGCGGGGAGAGAACTGGGGAAAGGAGGAGGAAAAGAAAGAAAAAGAAGAAAGAAGAGAAAGAAGAAAAAAGAAAAAGAGAAAAAGAAAAGATGGGGAAAAGAAATGAGGTCCAATCCTCATCTCTGGAGTCCAAAAACTGATCCAACGAAAACAACTTTAAAAACTATAAAACAAAGAAAATAATTTAAACACAACATAAAACTAAGTTATAATAAATAACTAATAAAAACTAACAACTTAATTTTAAATCTAAGAACAAACTAAAATAAATTGAACAGCAATTTAAACTCAAAACAATAAATAAAATTAAGAAAGCTCTACAAAATAAATTTCACAACTAAATAAATCCAATTAAAATCTGATAATTTAAAATAAAAGAACCAATATTTTAATTAAATGAAAATACTCATTCAGTGAAAATATACGTAAAAACGAGATATCACATCCTCCCCCTTTAAAATAAATTTCGTCCTCGAAATTTGCAAGATGAAACGCTAATGTTATAGCAAGCCACAAGATTCCATTGAGACCAAGTTTAAGAAACATACCACCATTTACTCAAACAAATACGGGTATTGCTCTCTCATATCTGCTTCTCTCTCCCAAGAGAAATCTTGAGCCAACGGATCTTCCCATGCCACCTTTACCAGAGGTATCGTCTTGAATCTCAACTTTTGCTCTTTCCAATCCATAATCTGCATTGGGACAACCTCATAAGTAAGATCTGGTTGTAGCTGAATACGCTCTGGGTTGACAAAGCGCGGCTCTTGTTGTCCAAAACTCTTCTTCAAGGATGATACATGGAAGACATCGTGAATTTCTCCAAAATATTCTGGCAATGCAATTCTATAAGCGACGGACCCTACCTTCTCCATAATCTGAAAAGGGCCAACATATCTCGGATCCAGTTTCATCTTTTTACCAAAACGCTTAACTCCTTTCATGGGAAAGACTTTGAGATAAACCCAATCACTTTCCTCAAAAGATAATTCTCTCCTTCTCATATCTGCATAGCTTTTCTAACGACTCTGAGCTGCAACCATTTTATGTATTATAATCTGAACCTGATTTTTCATTTCCTGAATTATTTCGGGCCCAATTATCTTATTCTCCCCAACTTCATCCAACACAAAGGTGATCCACATTTCCTACCATAAAGAGCTTCATAAGGAGCCATCTGGATGGACGCTTGGAAACTATTATTATAAGCGAATTCTATAAGCGGCAAATGATTTTCCCAACTTCCTTGAAATTCCATAACACACGCTCGCAACATATCCTCAAGGGTCTGAATAGTGCGCTCTGATTGACCTTCCGTTTGACGATGGTATGCAGTACTAAACTTTAATTTAGTACCCAGAGCTACTTGTAAACTCTTCCAAAAATGAGATGTGAACCCTGGGTCCCGATCCGACACAATACTCTTGGGTATCCCTTGCAACCGCACTATCTCTTTTACATACATGCGAGTCAACTTTCCCAAAGAATCAGTATTATTAATAGGCAAGAAATGAGCACTCTTAGTCAACCGATCAACAACCACCCAAACTGAGTTCTTTCCACTAGGAGTCCTCGGTAAGCCTACTACAAAATCTATAGCAATGTCGTCCCATTTCCACTCAGGAATAGGGAGGGGTTGAAGCATACCAGTAGGTCTTTGATGTTCGGCCTTGAGTTGACGGCAAGTGTTACATCTCTCAATATACAAGGCAATATCCCTCTTCATCCCTTCCTACCAATAGTTTTTCTTCAAATCTCAATACATCTTCGTGCTGCCAGGATGAACTGAATAAGGGGTCACATGAGCTTCTGCCATAATTCGCTCCTTAAATTCTGAATCTTTTGGGGATTACTCTACGATCTCGGAACCGAAGAATTCCATCCTTATCCATACTATAATGCAACAACCCTCTAGATTTTCTTACTCTTTTTCTAATATCTAATAGCTTCAGGTCCTTCCTTTGAAGAGTCTTCAATTCCTCAAAATCAACTACTTGAATATCAAGAATTGAAGATAACACTTCCTCTTGTTGCGAACTTTCAATAAGAAGCCTTCTCATCCTGCAAAGTAGTGAATCCAATCCTAACGATTCAGCTTCATCTTTCAAGTGCGACTTCTGACTCAAAGCATCTGCAACTATATTGCCTTTCCTAGATGATATTTGATCTCGCACTGATAATCACTAATTAACTCTAACCATCGCCTCTGCCTCATGTTGAGATTCTTCTGTGAAAATAAGTGCTTCAAACTCTTATGATCGGTGTAGAATTCACAAACTTCTCCATACAAATAGTGTCGCCAGATCTTAAGAGCAAACACTATCGCTGCCAATTCTAAATCATGCGTAAGATAATTCTTCTCATGATCTTTCAGCTGACGAGATGCATAAGCAACAACTCGTCCCTCCTGCATAAGAACACATCCCAATCCAAACTTAGACGCATCACTGAAAACTACAAATGGCTTATGCGGTTCTGGAAGTGCCAACACCGGTGCAGTTGTCAGTCTCTTCTTTAATTCTTGGAAATTTCTCTTGCACTTGTCTAACCAAATAAATTCCGTATTCTTTCTAGTCAAAGTAGTGAGAGGTCTGGATAATCGAGAAAATCTCTCCACAAATCTTCGATAATATCTGGCAAGTCTTAAGAAACTTCGAATCTCACGCATGGTCGAAGGATGTTGCCATGACAAAATAGCTTCTACCTTATTAGGATCAACAGCCACACTATCTCGGGAAATTACATGTCCAAGAAATTTGATTTCTTCCAACCAAAATTCACATTTGCTAAGTTTCGCATACAATTGATGTTCTCATAACTTCCCAAGTACTAAACGAAGATGATAAGCATGCTCTTCAAAATCTCGAGAATAAATTAAAATATCTTCGATGAAAACCACCACAAAAGAATCCAAACAAGGTCGAAATACCTGATTCATCAAATCCATAAAAGCTACAGGGGCATTAGCGAACCCAAAAGGCATCACCTTAAACTCATAATGCTCATATCTTGATCTGAAAGCAGTCTTAGGGATATCCTTATCTCTTATCCGCAACTGGTAATATCCTGATCTCAAATCAATCTTCGAGAAGATAGCTGCTTCTTGAAGTTGATCAAACAAATTGTCGATCTGTGGGAGAGGGTACTTATTCTTGATGGTCACTTTATTGAGTTCTGGATAATCAATGCACATTCTGAGAGTACCATCTTTCTTCTTAACAAATAACACTGGCGCACCCCATGGCGAAGTACTTGGCTGAATAAACCCCTTGTCTACCAATTCTTGCAACCGAACCTTCAACTCTTTCAACTCAGCTAGTGCCAATGGTAAGGGGCTTTATGCACAGGAGCTGCTCCAAGTTCCAAATCAATAGCGAACTCCAACTCACAAACAGGAGGTAACCCAAGAAAATCATCCACAAATACATCAGGAAATGCTTCCACAACTGGGATATCTGCTAGAGACTTTTTCTCAGATGGCGTAGACACCATTTGAACCGAAAAGGCATCTGCTCCACAAGCAATATCTCTTTTCGCTTGAATTGCCAAAATAAATACTAGCCTTTCCTTTAATTTACTTCCCACAAATTCCAAATAATCACCATCTGGGAGTTGAAAGCTGATTACTCGACTTCTACAATTAATACTTGTAGAATATCGATATAGCCAATACATTCCAAGGATAATATCAAATCCCAACAATTTGAATACAACCAAATCTACATCAATTGTCCTTCCACCAAAATTCAAAGGACAGCCCAACGCAACTTTAGAACACCACACCACTTCACCTTTTGGGAGAGTCACTACTAAAGATTTTGGCAAAGGTCCCATAACCAAATTGCATATCCGTACGAAAGTAGAAGACACAAATGACTGAGATGCACCCGAATCAAACAAAGTGCAAGCATAAAAATCATACAAATGGACTCTTCCTGAACCAATCACATTTACCAATGAAATCCAAAAAATAAAGAAGAATCAAATCACACCAAACATCAAATCTAAAAATTAACTTAGATCCATACCTGTAATCACTCCAGCATCGTGGATCGCTGGTGCCTCATTGTCAACCTCCCCTGGGGTAATAGCATATACCCGAGCTTGCACTACTTGCCTCTGATTAGTTCTTCCACTACGTCAACCTACATGGCTTCCTTGAACTCTATTAGGGCACTCGCGAGCAGAATGCCCCTCTTGGCCACAGCAATAACACTGGGTTCCACCACTTTGCCGACACTCCCCCTCATGGGCTCTATTGCACCTACCACAAACGGGCACCCCGCCTCCCATACGCACTCCTGAGGTTGCTTGTGGTCGAGTCCCGGTCCGTTGAACAAACTTCTGAGGCGAACCAGAACTACTTCCCTCGCCAGTAAAACTCTGCCTCTTCTGACTTGAAGGGAGCCCATGCTCAAACTAATCTCTTGCTTTGCAAGAGTGGCCAAATCAACTAATTCTTGAAAAATGGTAATCCGGTGGCAAACTACCAATCTGCGTATCTCTGGTCGCAGACCCTCCTGGAAATGCTCGGCCTACATGTAACAGCCCGCTAAAATTATCAGTTTTGGATTATTTCCCGACAGCAATCACATCTCTCTTGTCTTTACCCTCATCTGGAATCACGCGTATAGTTTATCTTTTCCGTAAATCACGTATTTTTGTTCTTCACCAACAGCTGTAAAATCATGAGTCTTCCAAGACCACGCCTAGCCTTTCTCAAGCCCAAACTACCACTTTTTGTGGTGGACAGCCACCGTACGCCGCCACGTACGTTCCTCCGACGCATGTTCGTGACGAACAACGAGCGACGCACGGGTTATCCCGTCGATGGTATAACCTTCTATCTCTAGTTATTTTACGTTTAAAATAGTTGGTTGGTTTGTGGATTGTGTAGTTGTATTTGTGGAATTCGTTGCGTAGTTGTGAAGCGAAGTGTGGTTGTGAAGTGTTGCGTTTGATTGTGTATTTTGTGGACTGTGCTGTGAAGTATAGGCGTGAGATGGATGATCCCGGACTATAATCCATATCATCACTGCTTCGGGACACTGTCATACAGTTTCCCAACATTACACCATACGCTCCACACTTCTCTGCTACGCCATTCAACCCTTCGTGACACGCATCCGATGTATCACGACTTAGTACAGAGTACACTCACGTTAACTCTCTTCCATTCACACTACAAAACCCATCACTGCGATACACGTCTCACGGTGCATCGCTACGCGACACGGAGTACGCGCTACGCGTACTTCCTTCGCTACAACACTCATCAACACGATGCACATCACACGATGCATCGCCATACCACACGGAGTACACTACATGCGTACTCCCTTCCTTCTACGACCCACATCACTACAGTGCACGTCGCGCGGCGCGTCGCTGCATTACACAGAATACGCTACACGCGTATTCTCTTCACACAACCCGCCGTATCACATCTACGGCATCCATCTCACGCCTATACTTCACAGCACAGTCCACAAAA